>JAQJZF010000025.1:3955000-4290000 GCA_028537955.1 Microtus californicus | reverse complement strand
GCCTGGTCGACAAGAGCTAGTTCCAAGGCCACAGAGAAACCCTGCCTTGAAAATCAAAACCAAAACACAAAAATAAATAAACAAATAAATGAATAAATAAAATAAAACATGCATTAAATGAGAGAGAGGGAGGGAGATGAAATGTTAATTTGTCAATTTTCAGACAGGAAATAAGAAAAAACAAAACCATAATGTCACCAAGATGACAGCCTGGTTTATATAGTGAGTTAAAGGTATTATACAGAGAAACCCTGCACCAAAAATAAAAAAAATAAAATAAATAAAAGAAGAAAACAGAAAGGAAGGAAGGAAAAACAGGTGCTTTCCTTTTTTTCTTGGTTTATCTCAGGTTATTTATTTTTATTTATTTTTTTTTCTAAAATTGCAGCAGCAGCATTATATTTTGGGCAGCTGACTACTTTCTTTTTTATTTTTATTTTTTATTTTTGGATTTTTCAAGACAGGGTTTCTCCGTAGCTTTTGGTTCCTGTCCTCTTGTAGACCAGGCTGGCCTCAAACTCACAGAGGTCCGCCTGCCTCTGCCTCCCAAGTACTGGGATTAAATGCGTGTGCCACCACCGCCCAGCTTAGCTGACTACTTTCACGGAAGTGTTCAGAAAGAAGTCCTGGGCCATGTAGTGGGATAGATTGTCTGGATCATAAATAAAAAGCCAATTCCTGTCTCAAAAAAAGAAAAAAAAATCAAGTTAAAATGTGAAATAATAAAATAAGTAAGGGTTTTTTGTTTTTGTTTCAAAATGAGTGAATTCAAGTCAACAACTTTCAATTTCCCAACTCCACCAGGAAAGGCTGCAGATATCCATATCAAAGAAGTCCAGTGGAGCTGTAGCCATACCCTTTAATGTTTGTGTCACAAGGACACAGAATTAGGAAAGAAATGATCTTGATCTTTTTTTCAGGACATCTGAAAACTCAAAACAGCAACCAAACACAAACCAAGTAGGAAGAAATGACAGAGAGGCAGGAGGGTGTCAGTGAGTTCAAGGCCAGCCTCTTCTACCAAGGACATTCCAGGACTGTTCCCTAGATAAACCCTGTCTCACAAAACCAAACACAAAAAAAAAAGAAACAGAAGAGTAAGGAAAGTGTTCCTGAAACACGACAAACCAACTAGATGGCACTTAATAGCAATAAAAAGTGGGTGAAATATAAAATGGAGAGAAATTCTTTGATGAAATCCAACCTGCTTTCTTGGTCTAGCTGTACAGTCAATAGAACTAGAGGGAACAAGTGTTCATCTCTCAATAAAAAAAAGGGCTAGAATCTCACGTGAGCATAAAAGATGAAAATCTTATGGCTGACACCATCCAGTCTCAAGTGAGAAAAACTTGAAACGATGCAACAGAAGACAGACAGTTGCCCAATGAACTCTTGCTATTCTCCTGAAGAAGTTTTGCTCCTGAGGGTTTTTGGAACAGCTAAAATCCCTCTAATGTTTTTTTGTTTTGTTTTGTTTTCTGTGCCCCCTCAGAGGACACCTGGATGTTTGAAAGGATTTGGTTTTATTTTATTTAAGTATAAGTTTCCTCAGACATAACTCTGAAAACACTAATACGTTTCTATTCAGTTCAGTTCAGATTTTTACCAAAACCTCCTGTCTGGCATGTCTCTGTCTTTGTTGAGTTCCTGTACTTACAGAAGCCAAGAGACAGCTGGCAGCCATCCATAACTCTAATTTCATTCAGCAGAATCACCCCCCCACCGATCTTGTTTCTCTGTTCTCTCCTCAAATGTGTGGGGGACTCTGAATGGGCACCGACTTGCCACACACGCATCCTTCTTTTCCTGATATAATCCTGCCACTCCCCAAAAGAAAATTCTTTCAGGAGATCACTTTCAACAACCCAGCAAGTGCAAACCATCCTGGTGGGAAAGTGACCCTCTAAAAGAAATCAATAAAATGATATTTTTATTTTTTTCTGTCTGAAGTGAAAACGTTCCAAATAATTCACTACGTCAGTATTCCTGGAAATTATATCAAAGTCAGAATTTTTCATATTATTCCATGGCTGTTGTAATTTTCTCTGTGGCAGGCAGCAGCAGACAGATCTCTGTGAGTTTGAGGCCAGCCTGGTCGTCTATAGAGAATCCTTGTCTCAGAAAACCAAAAAAAAAAAAAAAATTTTCCTCTGTGTCTCTTGTCTTGCGTCTTTCTCTAAGCAGGCCCAGGAATCCTAAGCACCTGTAGGTGATCTAGGAAATCTCCTGTTGCAGGGGCCCTGGCCTCCACTTCTGGCTCCCCGAGGGCACCAGGTAAAAGTGAGAAGGCAGATTTCAGAGACTAGTAAAGTTCAAGGTCACCAGCCCTTCCTAACAGCTAGAACTCCTTGCTGAACCATTAAACTGTGAGGCTAAGCTGGGCAGTGGTGCTTCACACCTTTAGCAGAGGCAGGTAGATCTCTGGGAGTTCAAGGCCAGCCTGGTCTACAAGAGCTAGTTCCAGGACAGGCACCAATGCTACAGGGAAACCCTGTCTCAGAAAACCAAAAATAAATAAATAAATAAATAAATAAATAAATAAATAAATAAATAAATAAATAAATAAAAACATAAAGGGTGAGGCTACAACTTGATTGGTCTGCTTAGGTATGGATATTTTTGTTATATTTGTTTTTGTTTTACTGGTCAGGAAAAGGTATCCAAGTGGGAATTTTTCCATGGCTGTTTTAATTTTCTCAGACTCAGTATTTAGTATGAGAAGTGGGGTGTGGGGTAGGTTGTACAAACACAAATACTGAAGAAAAGAAACCCCAAAAAAGCAAGCGAGTGGTTGCCATGGTGAAATGTCTTTGAAAGGCATTTAGGTGACTGGGAACTGCCCTTGCTGCCTCCCTCCTTTCCTCACTCTCACCAATCCATAATTGTGGCAGCCCCTTGGCCCACATAGTCCTTTCACTGTTCAGTCAGGCGCACTCTTTGTTTTATTTTTTAATTTTTGAATTGTGGGTGAAGTCAATTAATTGAGCTCTTAGATTATTTATTATTATTATTATTATTATTATTATTATTATTATTATTATTATTATTTGTTTATTTGTGGTTTTCCTACATAGGGATTCCTTGTGTATGCCTGTTTGCCCTGGAACTCACTTTGTAGACAAGGCTGGCCTCAGACTCACAGAGATCTAGCTGCCCCTGCCTCTATCTCTGCCTCCTACTGCTGGAATTAAAGGCCTGTACTAAACACACTTTCCCCCCCCAAGACAGGGTTTCTCTGTGTCTGTCGCTTTGCCTGTCCTGAAACTCACACTGCAGAACAAGGTAGCCTCAAACTCACAGCGATCTGCCTGCCTCTGCCTCTCCTGATCTCTGAGGGCTGAGAACTGAGAATAAAGAAATGTGCTGCCACCATTACCCAGCTATGCAGCTGCCCAAAATATACTGCTGCTGCTCCTGTTGCAATTAAAAAAATTAAAATAAAATAACCTGAGATAAACAAAGAAAAAAAGGAAAACACCTGTTTTTCTTTTTTCTTTTCTTTTTTTTTTTCAAGACAGGGTTTCTCTGTGGTTTTGGAACCTGTCCTGGAACTAGCTCTTGTAGACCAGGCTGGTCTCAAACTCACAGAGATCTGTCTGCCTCTGCTTCCCCAGTGCTGGCATTAAAGGCGTGCGCCACCACCGCCCGGAAAAACACCTGTTTTTCTTCCTTCCTTTTTTTCTCTTTTCTTCCTTCCTTGTTTTTTTTCTGTTTTCTCCTTTTATACACACACACACACACACAAAATGAAATAAAACCATGCTACAGCATGGTCTCTTACAGGACTGTCATGCATTTGGTGAAGAAATCAACGTTGAAACATATTTCATGATAGTTGCCTAGTTAAAACTCACTCCCCTCCTTAGGGTCTAATATTGACTGACCCACGGGTCAGGGCTAATGCTTGATGCCCCTACTATAAAAATTGGTTTCAGAAACTGGCCTTTTGCCAAAGTGTCAGAAGCCCAAACTCTGCCTGTGGTCTCAGAGAGCTGATAAGATTCTGTGTCCCATGGTGATTCTTATTTATTTATTTATTTATTTATTTTTATGTTTGCTTCTGGTTTTCCTAGGATCTGATTTCTGGATTAAAGTTTGCTTCTGTTTTTTTAGACTTGGTGGTATTCTCATCTTTGCATGACCCAGTCCCCTCTTTACCCAACATTTTGGATCCCTCTGTTGAGAGTTCTCTGTTTAGGTCTGTACTCCATTTTTTATTTATTTATTTTTTTTGGTTTTTCGAGACAGGGTTTCTCTGTAGCCTTGGTGTCTGTCCCGGAACTAGCTCTTGTAGACCAGGATGGCCTCAAACTCCCGGAGATCTGCCTGCCTCTGCCTCCCGAGTGCTCGGATTTAAGGCGTGCGCCACCACCGCCCGGTTCCATTTTTTTTAATTGGATTATTTGTTCTTTGGATGACCAATTTCTTGAGCTCTTTGTGTATTTTGGAGATCAGACCTCTGTCTGATGTGGGGTTAGTGAAGATCTTTTCCCATTCTGTAGGCTGTCATTTTGTCTTGTTGGCATGTCCTTTGCTTTACGGAAGCTTTTCAGTTTCAGGAGGTCTCCTTCAATTGTTTCTCTCAGTGTCTGTGCTACTGGGGTTCTATTTAGGAAGTGGTCTCCTGTGCCAATGTGTTCAAGTGCATTTGATTTTTTAATTTTTTAGTTTACAATTTTAAATTGTGGATGAAGTGAATTAATTTGAACACTCAGATATTTTTGTTGCTGTTGTTATTATTATTATTTGTTTGTTTTTATCTATGTTTTTTCTTCATAGGGGTTCCCTGTGTATCCTTGCTTGCCCTGGGATATCACTTTATAGACAAGCCTGGCCTCAGACTCACAGAGTTTCAGCTGCTTCTGCCTCATAGTGCCAGAAGTAAAGGCCTGTACTAAACACACTTTTTTTTAAGACAGGGCTTCTCTGTGTCTCTTTGCCTGTCCTGAAACTCACACTGCAGAACAAGGTAGCCTCTAACTCACAGCTATTTGCCTCCCTCTGCCTCCCTGATCTCTGAGAGCTGAGAACTGTGAATAAAGAAATGTGTTGTCGCCATTACTCAGCTAGATTTCTTTTCCAATGGTGGGCAATAAAACCTATAAATTTCCTCAAAGGACTGAGTTCACTGTGTGCCAGGTGTTTGTTCTGTAAGGGTATGTTTTCATTTCCCTGAGGATATTCTCTCTCTCTCCTTCTTGTTGGAGTTGAGGGATTACTGATATGAATTCAATCAATTTTAGGTAATAGCCCTGGCTGTCCTGGAACTCACTTTTAAAGACCAGGCTATCATCTTGATGACATTCTGGGTGTTTGTTTGTTTTTGTTTTGTTTTTCTTTCTTTCTATCTGTAAATCCTCATTTCTTCTCTTTCTCTTTTGTTTAATTAATTAATTAATTAATTTTTTATTTGTTTTTTCAAGACAGGGTTTCTCTGTTACTTTGGAGCCTGCTATTGGAACTAGCTCTTGTAGACCAGTCTGGCCTGGAACTCCCAGAGATCTGCCTGCCTGTGCCAGATACGGAACCAGTCCTCTTAAATGTGAAGTCCAAGGCCACCCCACAGACACACAGACACAAACACACATGCATGCATGCATGTACACATGTGTGTACACACACACACACACACACATACACACCCAGAGACACATAAATAAATTGGTAAAATTAAAGGCCTGGAGAGATGGCTCAGTAGCTCTTCCTGAAGAAGTGGCCATGATAGCAAGGATTTTTAAATAGGCTTGAGGGTGAGGAGATACTTATCAATGAAAGCAGTTGCCTGAGCTCCTGCTGCTAGTGCCACCAGTGGAGCCACCATCATGCTGTTCTGATCCTCTGAAAGCCTGAGCCAAAATTAACCTCTACCACTCTTACACTGAGTCTTGGCATCAATGTGGGAGGAGCCATGGGAGAAGAACTCCAAAGAAATGGTTTCTGGTCAACTGTGATTGGGCCATGGCTCTGTGACCTCACAAGGAACCATTGTGATAAATGAGAGAGGTCCACCCATATTAGTCACCAGCTAGGCCTAGATCTTGTTCTTAGAATGCAGTGAAGCTGTTGGTTGGCTGCAGAGGACTTGACACAGGACTTAGGTCTTGATAGGCTTTGATATTTATTATCTGTTTGTGGAACTAAATATCTGTGGTCACCACTGACCTGGACATTGTGAGTGTTTTTCCCAGTTGGGTCGGGTTTGTGCCTGAATTTTGACTGATATGGTTTAGATTTAGTTAGTGCCTATGCTGCAGTTATTTTATTATCAATCATTTTCTATTATTCTCTACAATTCATCTTTAACATTTTGTACATTGGTTTATTTCTTTATGTTAAGTTTTCTTAACTTAGCTGTAAAAGATAAGGGATTTGATTTGGCCATGTGCTTGGAGCATACACACCTGTCTTGTTACTTCCCTCATCATTTCCCTGTGGTTGTAAATTCCCTTATCACGTTAAGAGTCTTCTCCTGCCCACCATGCCACTCATTAAACAAACATGCTCTGGAAAGTCTTGAGGGATGACAATTTCCTCATGGCCTTGCAGTGTCACAGACAGATTGTCATCCTTTCCATGCCCACAAATATGAGTTTAAGGGAAAGGAACTAAGTGCCATGAGGGTAGAGATGAAGAGGGCTGCAGTAGTTGGAGTCACCAGAGAATTTGAGGGTCTGAGTAAAAAGGGCCTTGAGGAAGCTTGTGTGTTCACTATCTAGTCCATAGCCCTGTCTCTAACCCAGGGTAGTCAAAAGCCAACTGAATTCACTCTTGGTACTATGGCTGTTATTAAAGTCCACATGTCCTCAAGGTTTGTGTGGGGGAGATTTCACATCATCTCAAGTCTCTGGATTTCCAGTCTCTAACAGGGTTGCTGTTCAGAAGGTTGTAAAACCCTATGGTGGTGGAACCCAGCAGAGAAAATGGAGTCATTAGAGGCAACAGGACATGAAAAAGCCATGTAAGCAGCTGCTTCAGACCCATCTTCTCAAGTCCCCAACATGGTTTCCCTGTCCCCTGAATGTCTGAGCCATAGCATAACCTATGGAACAAATGTTGCTCTTCCTCAGGGAATTGGTCATGGCAGTGAAAAAACCAATGTAGTTCTTGGAGACAGAAGGTGAAGATTTTTATTGCTTTAGTTTTGGTTGCGAATAGCTGTGATTGGTTCATTTCCTCCTATGGCCTCACTGGAGCTATTGTGAGAAGTTGCAGGCTCTGCCTACATGAGACCCTGGCTGGGGCTTCTCACATTGCAGAAAAGCTGTTGCTGGGTTGGCTGCAGGGTTGTTGAGCTCAGACATTGATTCACGTAAACCTTGATATTACTGATCTATGAAAACAGATGCTCATTTGCTTTGACATCCAAACAGTGAGTTTGCTTCCTGTTTTGTTGGTTTTGATCTATGTCTCTGAATTGGTTCTTGATTTAATTTGTGCTATTCAATCAGTTTCTTTTAACTAGTCCCATATTTCAATTCTTAAGCATGATTCCTTGTCATTTTTTAGTTAATTTATTTATTTTTTTGGTTTTCAAAGTTTTATTAGTATGTGCAAGCTGTAAAAAGCCAGCTATTTCATCAATATGTTAATATTTATCACATCTACCTGTGCTATATATTATCTCATAAACCCCTTTGAAGCACTTAAATGCTCATCTATCCTGGTAACTATATTCCATACTTGCTACATTGCACCCTAGAGCACTGCAAAAAGACCAAAGACATGTAATGTGTATCATGAGGTAAGTCCATTTCATTACAGCATCCCAGTGTCAGGGAAGGCTAGTGTCCTTTAGATGACCATTTATAGGAGTTTTAGATAAAAGAATTGAATATCTGAAGTGTAGTCAGAATACTTAGAGAACATCGCATCCTAGTGCAAAGGGCATTGGGGCAGACCATAGGTTCATTCTCTAACTAGTCCATACCTGAGTCCCTAGCAAAGGTCAGCACAGAGTTGCTGAGTCTGTCCACCTTGTTCCTATGGCACTTGTTACCTTGTTACTATGTTACCTGCTTACTATGTTCTTAAAGTCAAAGTGTCCTGCTCAGGTTTGACAGGAATGGTCTCACACCTTATCATGTGTCTGAATGCCTGGGCTCTAGCAGGGAGGTGTAGTTTGGGGAGGTCATAAAAGCCCAGGGTATCAGGAGTAATTGTGTGACTGGATGCACCAGGGACCTGCCAAAGTCATGTACCCAAATGCTTTAGACCTATCTTTCCAAGTCCCCTGTCCCTCGTCTTCCATCACTCCCTGTCCTGTGAGAGCTGGAGAGAAAGGTTATCCTTTGTCATTTAAGTCGTTTCTTGTTGGGAATTTTCTCTGGAGCTTGGTAGAGAATTATCTTTTGGGCTATTTGCTGTTACTGCCCATTCCTTACTGTGACATCACAAAAAGCCTTTGTGAGAAGTTACCGAAATCTCTTCATATAAGGCCCTGCAGCATACTGTGGTTTGTCTTGATGCTGCAGAGAAACTCTTGTTGAATAGAGAGCACCTGGACTTCTACACTTGACCTGATAAACTGTAATCTCCTAATCTCTTGGACCTTGACATTGGGAGATTTCCTCGTTGCTGGTTGATTTTTGTGTTCAGTTGTTCTTCTTAATACATACACTCAATACTTTTTGTTGAGGCATGGATTTCTGCTTATGTGTTCATTTTGCTTAATTGTTCTGTTTAAATTTTTTTGCTACATTTTACTTTGGTTTAATTTTTATTATTTTAAACCTTATCTATGTGAAATAAGAAATCCTCCATACTTCTATAGATGTATACAGTTACCTGGGATTATTTTCATCTGCTCTGTGACATTACAGCTTCCCTTTGTGTCTGCCCCAATGTCCCCCATTTCAGTTAAGGTTCCAGATACTGATCCACAGCTCCAATCACCATTTCTCTGGAACCAGCGGCTTACAGTATGAACCTCATGTCTATTTCTTCTTTTTTTTGGTTTTTCTAGACAGGGTTTCTCTGTGGCTTTGGAGCCTGTCCTGGAACTAGCTCTATAGACCAGGCTGGTCTCAAACTCACAGAGATCCGCCTGCCTCTGCCTCCCGAGTGCTGGGATTAAAGGCGTGAGTCACCATCGCCCGACCTTATTTCTTCTTTAGGGAATGACAAAAGTTGATGTTTTGTGGCTGACTGTGGACTTCTTCAGTTGATCTCCTTACATGATTGCTAAATAGTTTTCCCATAAAATTTTCCTAGGATTTCCTGTTGATCTCTCTGTGAACAGGAAACATTTCACTGTCATGTCTTGGTTGACTTAGTGTGAAGAAGCAAGAAATCTGATAACAGATGTATAAGTGGATATTCATCAAGGACATTGGAGTACACTCAAGTCTGTGTGTGTGTGTGTGTGTTTGTGGTTGCTGTGGTGGTTGTTATTGTTTGTATGGTTCAGCCGTAGGATTGTGCTGGCTTTCAAGATTATGTTTTGTTTTGTCTTTTTTAAACAGAAGTAACCTTTTAATTTCCATGTTTCTCAGATTAAGTTTTCTGAGTTGGTTGCTTTGAGAGGATGAGTCAAAGAGAACAAATCCCGTATCCTCATCTGATTCTTCCAACTTTTCCTTGGCTTCAGCCTTGGCTGGGGCTGCAGCAGTAGTAGGAGCAGCAGTGGTGGCAGCAGCTGCAGGGGCAGCAGCCACAAATGCAAATGGATCAGCCAATAAGGCCTTGACCTTTTCAGCAAGTGGGAAGGTGTACTCAGTCTCCATAGATAGAGCCAGAACCTGCTTGTATCCATGGATGCTAGAGTGTGACACTGAAACAATAGCTTGGTAACCAGTCTGCAAACACTGGCAAAATTTTGGACACCCTCTAGAAAGCAAGAGTGCAGAGTCTGTTCTGTGAAATTAAGCACTTCTGGGTTGTAAATGCTGACATCATCAAACACCTGCTGAATGATCAGCTCAAAGGAGAAGGGGGAGATGTTCAGCATGTTCAGCAGCATGGCTTCACTGGCTCCTATTTTGTCTCCAGTTTTTATCAACTGCACATCACTCAGAATTTCAATGGTGCCCCTGGAGATTTTAGTAGTGATGCCTAAAGCCTGGAAAAAAGAGATCTTCTTGAGCCCCAGACCAGTGCTCTGGGCTGGCACAGTGGCCTTACATGGGGCGATGGCACCAGCACAGGCAACAGCTGGCACTTTGTTGGCCAGCAGCATGTTCCTAATCTCAGTGAGATTCTCCTTGGTGAACACAAAGCCCACATTCCCCCAGATATGAGGCTTCAGTTTCTCCAGAGCTGGGTGGTTCTCCAGATGCCCCCGGATGGCCTTTCGCATCATGGTGTTCTTGCCAATCAGCACCACAGCCTTCCTTCATGGGGACATATCGATCTGCTGCATCTGCTTGGATCCCACATTGTCTGCTCCTACAGTGAAACATTTTGGATAACCATTCAAAAGCTGGATGATCTTAAGGAAGTAGTTTAACTTCCAGGTTGTCCTGTCTTCCCTGGACATCATGACAGTGCATCAGGGATTGCCATGCAGGGTTTAAAGATGATGTACTCTAGCAAGGACACCTGGTGTACACAAGACTCTGTTTGCAATGATCTTTCCTTGTGTCTTTTTGATGCTTCTCGAGGATCACTGGTCTCCATTAGATGGAAAGACCCATCATGCACTATGTTGGTCCTGAGATGTCCTTGCTAACAGAAGTTGTGTTTCTCTTTTCATCTTATACCTAAATTGATCACTTGCATGTTTTGTACCATCTGGAATTGATCCTTACACCCAGAGTAAAGTAACTGGAAGGCAGCAAGTGGTATATAGGCTTAATAACATCTTATCAATGTTAGTGTCTCTTTTATGATTCAAGAACTTTCTTGCTTACAGGATTGTCAACTCTCTAGAGTCAGTGCACATCACACACATACACACTCAGGGTTCCCTAGATCCTACTTGTCCTTCATGTCTTGAATTTGCATCTTCTCTCTAGGTGACGCATGTCAAGGGTTTGTCAGACTTCATCCTTTCAAATCACCAGATCTTTGTTTTGATCTTTGTTTCTTTGGTCTTTGTTTCACACTCTAAGGGACCACTTATTTCATCTCTGATCTTTCTTATGCTTTCTCATAGTTCCTTTGGGGTTTGCGTTGGCATTATTTTCTTTTTAACCTCTGGCCCTAAGATGTATCATTAGGATGTTTGAAGTAGCTATTATTTTCATGATGTAGACATTGAGAGTCATAAACTTCTCTTTTAAACGTGCTTTTGTCTTTTTCCTTCTAGCATCTTGTGGTGGTCCCATCCCCCACTGTCACAGTAGGGTCATGGAGGAAGAATTTCAGTGTAAAAATCTCTGTGATGGAGAAGTATCAACACCATACAGAGGGAAAGAATAAACAAATAACAAAAGCACCTGTACACCATCAATCTGTCCAGATTTAAACAAGCGCTGGATATAAGCTGTTCATGTTTTTCTGATCGATGGTTTTATTCTGAGGAGACAGAGAGTAAGAGCTCATCTGATAGTGATCATGACAGTGAGACAGATCAGGACTACCTCTTGCCTGGAGGATTCTGACTCGGACCTATAGAATGATGGTGAGGATGCTGAGATCCAGAAGACTGGTAGTGAAACATCAGAGAATCACCTCTCCTGCCTGGAGGATTCTGACTCAGACCCATGGGATGATGGTGGGGATGCTGAGATCCAGAAGACTGGTAGTGAAACATCAGAGAATCACCTCTCCTGCACGGAGGATTCTGACTCAGACATATAGAATGATGGTGGGGATGCTGAGATCCAGAAGACTGGTAGTGAAACATCAGAGAATTACCTCTCCTGCATGGAGGATTCTGACTCAGTTACTGGATAACAGTGGGGAGAATGAAATCCAGGAGACAGGCAGAACCATCATGTTCATCCATCACCCCTCAATGTGCTATTTGTCCTGGAAACAAGTGTCACCCCATCCTAGGACCACAGGATGATGTTGACATTACCAAGATGATCAGCACATTTAGAGACCTGAATGAATTTCCTCTGGAGTTCAGGAAGCTCTCATATGACACCATCAACACTATGGATGCTCCCCAAATAAGCCAGAGCATGGACCATAAAGTCACTGTGGTCACTCGCCCCAGCCAGAGCACAGACCTTGAAGACAGCATTGGCGCTTGCCAGAGCCAGAGGGCAGACGGTAAAGACACTTGGCACTCACCCTAGCCTGAGCATGGACCATGTAGATACCGTGGGTGCTCTCCCAAGCCAGAGCATGAACCGCAAAGAGACCATGGGCACTACCCCTGGAGTGTGGACCATGAAGACAATGTGCATGTCCCTAAGTGGCAAAACATTGACTATCAAAACATCAAGATAACCACCTTTGAAGATTGGCCATCCACCACTAGTGAGGGCCAGCCCCTGGAGGCAGCCATAACTTCCAAGAAGAAGCAGAGAAGGCATCTTAAAAGAGGTAAGGAGGCAAATTCACCATCTGTGCTGCTGTTTCTTCTGCTGTATCCTAACCCCAGGTGAGGGATGGAGAAACATGGGAAATGGAGTCCCAGTGAGGCCGGGTAGGCACACCCAGTGACTTCTCCTTGTGTACTTGATCTTTGCTTTTGCCACTGATATGCTGCACCATTGATAGGGCATAAACCCTAGTCTGTGACCCTAGAAGGAGCTTTTCCACTCTACCCCTTTATGTGGATTCCGAGAAAGTTGAACCTGAAACAGACAAGCAAAGGATGCAACAAAAGGCCATAGAGGAAAGAAGAGGTGTTTGGGCTTGCGGCAGAGTGATCAGAATAGTCAAGAGAAATCATATAGACTGCTATGGGAGAGCAGACTAGCCCAGTGGTGAGTCCTGAAGATGTCAGAGTTACTAACAGAGTCCTTTGCTTGTGTCTCCTTTCAAGGTCTGAACAACAGGCCTAGGGCCATGTTTTTAAACCATGGGTCTCATTATGTCCTGGTGTGACCCACCGGCCACAAGAGGGAGCCAGGCCAGAACTTCATAGAGCTGTGTACCCCAGAATATGATGTTCCCTGTGAGACACCTCCAGCAACATGGGCACAAGTGCTCTAGCCCTCTTCTCCCTGCAATGGAAGCTGTTAGCTCCCTCAAGGTAAGCTCATTCTTGGCCCAGCACTATGGCTGGACAGAGAAGTCAAACACATGGCCACCCCATCTTAAAGAGCCAGGTATCCAACTTCTGCAATCCACATTATACAACTTCGTGTTCCACACAACATGGGGTCTTCACCAAGTCATTCCCTAGTTTTAAAGATCCTTATCAATGACCAGCTATAAAGAAGTTCATGTACTGTGCAGGCCCAGGAGTTAACAGGCACAGGGTAGAGAGTAGGAGAGGGGTATGTGGGACAAGGCAAGAGAGAAGAAAATCAATAAGAGATTGAGGAGGACAGGGCATGACCCTGGGGAAGGGGAGGAGAGTCTGCCCATAGGAAATTCCAGTTCCAGCCAGGCAGCTGAGAAGAAAGAGATGAGCATGTAGGGCAGAGACAGGGATTTTGGGTGGGCTGATTGGGAGAAACTCCCTGAAGAAGAGATATATGGGATGCAGGACATGGGTTCCAAGGAGCAGAAGAGAACGCCTTCCTGGGGGTTTCAAGCCAACCCCTTCCCAGAAGCCTCCTTCTCCTCTGCTCTAACTAACATCAGGCTGACCTGGGAGCATCTGTGTCCTTTTCTTCACAGCCTCCTGCCACCAGGGTCCATGCTGCCCTTCCCATGTTCCAGAAATTTAGGAACAGTGATAGCATTTTTATCCCAGTGAATGAATCTTTCTCTTTGATTGGTTAAAACTACAGAACTTTTCTGGCTACTGTGAGAAGGTAACTAGGACTTTAGAGGGCTGTGGAACATCACTGCCAGACAAGGTTAGCAACCTTGGACTGCTTTGTGTTCAGTGATGACATCCGGGGTCTAGATTGGTGAAACATTCACTGTTGTGGGGCTAATGAGGTGTCAGCCAGTGTTATTGTATATGTTCTTGCTGAGTGAGGTGTCTGCAGAATCCTCATAGTCTCCATGCAGGTTGTGAACAGCACTCTGTGTCAGTGAGGGCTTCTTGTCTGAGGTGGTTATTTGGATCAGTGGTTCTCAATATTCCTAATGCTGCAACCTTTTAATACAGTTCCTTATGTTGTGAAGATCTCCTTTGCTCCTGCATCATAAGTATGTTTGTGTCTGTTATGAGTCATAATGAAAATATCTGTGTTTTCTGATGATCTTAGGTGAGCCTGTAAAAGGCTCATGTGACCCCCAAAGAGGCTGAGACCCACAGGTTGAGAAGCACTGATTTAGATGAATTAGTTTGATTTTCTGAGTGTCTCTGTGTGGAAGATGAATTTCTGAAGCCTGGTCTTGATGGAATTCATCAATGAATCGGGCATTCTTATGTCTGCTGAGAATGCTGGCATTGGTCTTTCTGAAATTGGGTGTTGTGTCAGTTAGCAATTTGCAATATACTTCCTTGGCCACCGCTGAGGACACCTTGCACACACAAGTCTCTATGGCAGTCTACAATGCCAAACTCTACTGTTGTTGATGGTACAGTGGGTCAGCAGGTCATCATAAGGAGGGCTTAACAGTTTTCTACCTGTGTCATTAATCATTTGCCAGATACCCTAGGGCCTTTGAGATAGGAACTTGATGCAGACAGATATCTCTTCTAGCATTCATTTACTGAATTTGTCCATTCCTGCTGTTTCCACTCTATTGCCTTGACAAAACACTGTGGCCAAGGCCATCATGGGTAAAAGCATGTTATTTAGGGGTCCCAGTTACAGATGGGGGACAGCACATGACCATTCTGATGGGAATCTAGCAACAAGTCATGACATTGAAGCTGGAGGTGATAGCTGACACTGATTCTCAAGTGAGAGACAGAGAGAGAGAGAGAGAGAGAGAGAGAGAGAGAAAGAGAGAGAGAGAGATTACTTGGAATGGGTTTGGCTTTAGAAACCTTAAAGCTCTCTGGCCCCCTGATGAGGGAGAGTGTTCTGTTTTGTGTTAATTTCATTGGTTAAATAAAGAGACTGCCTTGGCCCTTTAATAGGACAGAAAATTAGGTAGGCAGAGTAGACTGAACAGAATTCTGGGAGAAAGAAAGCCGAGTCAGGCAGTCACCATGATTCTCCCACCTGACACAGATGCAGGTTAAGATCTTTCCTGGTAAGCCACACCTCTTGGGGCTACACAGATTATTAAAAATAGGTTACTCGAGATGTGAGAGTTACCCAATAAGAGGCTGGAACTAGTGGGCCAGGCAGTGTTTAAAAGAATACAGTTTCCATGTAATTATTTTGGGTGTAAAGCTAACCAGGTGGAGGGACACAGCCTGCAGCTCCTCACTACAGCCCCCTACTGGCGCCTTCTGTTTCATATGCAAATGTGTTCATCCATGGGGGCCATTCTCATTCAAACTAAGCCACATATGAACCAGGATAAGAGTAGAGGAAACTCTTGGGTAGCATCTCCTGAGATCTGACTGTTGATGTCCCTAGCCTTCTGCTCTCCTTGCATTTTCAAAGAGCAGATGGCACCACTGTTTCTCTTGAAAGTTGCAAACCTGAACTTCCATAAAGTTGTCTGGAAGACAAAAGAGACCCTTGTACTCCAATTTAATCTACAAAGAAGTTTCTTTTGTGTAGCCCCTCACCTAGAAGAGCACTGTTTGGCTCTCTGCACCCAGTTGGATATTTGATATCACCTCACAAGATCAGAATAAGCTAGATAGTCTCAGAAAAAGAACAAATAACAGGCACACCTCTCAATTCTCATTGGGAGACAGAACACACAAAACCATCAATGGTCTGCCTTATGTGACAATGGAAGTCTGACCACAGGTGGCAACCTGTCAACCAAGCCATGCCACAGCCTCTGTGCCAACTTGCTGAAAGATATGGGCCATTCAATGTTAGTGTCTTCCAACCCTTGACTATCATAGTCACAGTAGTCAATGTGAACATAAGTTCTGGACCAGCACAGGACACCATGTAATTTAGGGAGTGCCCCGTCAATCAACTCCTTGTGTTGAGAAAGCCATCTAAACAAGCAAAGGGTGATTTTCATAGCTTTCTCATGAGGACTTGAAAAGCAGGGGGAATAGCAAACTGTTTGACTCTAACATCATGATCTGTTTCCTGTCATGGTGAAGTTGAATGGGAGGCAAGTGGGCAGGTAGCCAGAGAATTCAGGCTGAGTAGCATGGAAGGTTAGAATGTGACACATATGTCTGGTTAGCTCTCCTCAAGCAAAGGTTGTCTATCCAGGGACAATGTGAAAGAAATCTGTTTCTAATAGACAAGGTTATAGAATCCTTGAGGGACACCCTCCAATAAAGCCAGGCCACTTCCTTTCAAAGACTTGAAGGCACCAACACCATCTGTGCTTCTGGCTTACCTCAGAAAAGCATGTGGTTACTTTTCTGCCCCTTTCAGACAGCAAATTCACACTACTCATCTTCACACAAGTCAAGAAAAAATGATTTTTGTTTTTTGGCCAAACTTCCTGATTCCCCAGGCTGCTCACCATGGCAGGAAATGGATAATAACCTTTGCAGGCACTCATGAACACATTCAACCATCAACACAGGGTCAATTATTCATTTGTTCTGTTGACAATAGCTCCTGAGAGAATCATAAGATAAGAATGTCACCATCAAATTGCCCTCCTAGTGACAGGAATGATTCACTCCACCAAGTGGGTGGTCTTCAAACATGAAAGCATGAACTCAGAACCAGCTGTCACATAAAAGCCTTGCATGCCTGTGTGAGGATATCATCCTACCTCTATTGAGATGGAAGGGAGAAGTCCCCTTTTCATCCTTGTACAGATGGTCTAGAGTTCTTGACAATTTACCAGTTCAAGGAGAATGTCTCAGGAAGAAAGTAAGTGTGACACTTGAGAACCCCTCCTACTCACACAGGAGTGAACACTGGCAGTGCTCCAGAAGACACATATGAGCCCAGACACACACTACAGCTGGGAGTCATGAAGAAAAGGGAAGAGAGTCAGATCCCGGTAGCAGCTGCAATGACTCAGTTCTTCTCTAGCTCTCCCTGTCTCCCTTTAACTTCAAGAAACATGGCCTCTGGAGTGGTTGTCTCTGATGGTGTCATCAAGGGGTTCAATGACATGAAAGTGCACAAGTCTTCAATGCCAGAAGTGAAGAAATGCAAGAAGGCTCTGATCTTCTGCCTGAGTGAGGACAAGAAGAACATCATCCTGGAGGAGGGCAAGGAGATCCTGGTAGGAGATGTGGGGCAGACTGTGGGTGATCTCTACACCACCTTTGTCAAGATGCTGCCAGATAAGGACTGCCACTTAGCTCTCTATGATGCCACCTTGGAGACCAAGGAGAGCAAGAAGGAGGACCTGGTGTTCATCTTCTGGGCCCCTGAGAGTGCACTCCTTAAGAGCAAAATGGTCTAGAGCAGCTCCAAGGATGCCATCAAGAAGAAGCTGACAGGAATCAAGCATGAATTACAAGCAAACTGCTACAAGGAGGTCAAGGAATGCTGCACCCTGGCAGAGAAACTAGGTGGCAGTGCCATCATCTCCCTGGAGGGCAAGCCTTTGTGAGTTGCCTCCAGCCCCCTGCCTGGAGCATCTAGTAGCTCTAGTCCTGCTCATGGGTGTTGCAGGCTTCCCCTTTCCTGACAGACATGAGGGGCTGGGAGTCCCAACAGGGTGAGGGTAATCCCTTCACCCCAATTGCCAAATGACCCCTCCCACCCCCTAGGCCATCCTTTTCCCTCCAGCCTGATGGTTTTGGCCTTCGCAAACTGCTTTTGATCTTCTGATTCCTCTTGGGTTGAAGCAGACAAAGTCACCCAGGCACCCAGTTTTGGTGGAATCTGACATATTTTTTTAATGAGACCCATATTCCTCATTCCCCCATCCCATGCTGCCAACTATAACTACAATAGTGACTCTGTGCTTGTCTGTTTAGTTCTGTGTGTAAATGAAATGTGGAAATGATCCTCCTTTGCCAGCTGGTTGCTATCCCCTTCCCCTTGTTCTCAGTCACTCATGAAAACAGGAGCAGTAAGAGACCTTCAATTTAAAAAAAAATTAAAAAACCAATAAAAAGGCCAATTAACAAAAAAAAGAAAAGGGAAGAGGAAAAAAAACATGGGTGAATGTTTTATCTTTCATAAATGATTGTTCTTATGTGCAGGAACTATTTCTCAACCTGTGATAACTGATTTTGTTCACAGCATTCTAGCTAAAATCTTCTGTGTTTTCAACTTGCTTTTTGTCTCTTCAGATGAGTCTGCTGAAAATCACGTGTCACTTGAATCTGTGAAGAGCAACAGGGTAACCTGTTGTAAGCTGCCTCTTTGGGACCACAACACAATGTTAGCTCATAGCTTTGTGTGGAACCCTTTCCCACACTGTCTCAGTACTATGGACCTTATGGCTACTTTTCACTGGATGGTGGCACTATGTTCCACTCTCGAGTTGAAACTGATGGAGAAAGGTCATTGGTTAAAAAATAAAGAAACTGCTTGGCCCTCATAGGGAAGAACATAGGTGGGTGGAGTAAACAGAATAGAATGCTGGGAGGAAGAGGAAGTGAGGTAAGACACCTCAGAAAGATGCCATGCTCCCCTCTCCCGGGCAGATGTGATGCAGCTCCAACCCAGGATGGATGTAGGCTAGAATCTTCCTGGTAAGTGCACCTTGGGGTGCCACACACATTATTAGAAATGGGCTAGTCCAGGTGCGAGAGTTAGCCGAGAAGAGGCTAGATATAATGGGCCAAGCAGTGTTTAAAAGAATACAATTTGTGTGTTGTATTTTGGGGCATATGCTAGCCAGGTGGCTGGGAGCAGGGTGGCAGGAATGCAACCTGAAGCTCCTACAACAGAATGACGCCCGACGTGGTAGCAGCAATTTCTCTGGTCTGCTCTGCTTGCTAGAGGCAAACAAGCACTCTAATCTAAGAGAGGCTTCCTGACTCAGCTTTAGCTGCAAACCTTGCAGCTTTTTTAAGAAGTCCTGCTACGAAACACTTAAACGGTGTTGATGAAAAACTGAACGCATGCTTTTCGGTTTTCAGCCATAGCAGGAAAGAAGCTACGTCGTTTAAAAATGCCAGTTTTCTGGGCCATCCTGCCATGGCAAACTCAGACTCAGACTCAAGCAGGTAGTCTGACTGAATGTGGTCTGTGAGCAGAATGATGCAGTTTGCTTGCTGGCAGGGACCTTAAAACACCATAGAGTTGTGGCAATAAAGATGGCTAAAACCAGTACGTCTGCCATGAGGATGGAAAGCTAAGGAATGGGCTGGATCTAGCTGCCAAAGCCATGGCTTTAATCCTACCCATATTGCTTCGTAATTTAAAGGCTCATGTGTTCAGAAAAAGAGAGAGAGATACAGTAAAGAGAGATTCAAAAACAAAGAAAACCTCTAAATGATTTACAGTGTGTTGAAAATATATGCAGACTAAAAGTTAAAGTTCTTACAGTAAAAAATAAAAAAAGAAAGAAAGAGAGTAGTTGGGTATGGTAGGACACACCTTTCATCCCAACACTTGGAAGGCAGAGGTACATTGACCTCTGTGATTTCAAGGTGTGATAACACATGCCTTTAATCCCAGTGCCTGGGAGGCAGAGACAGATGGATCTCTGAGAGTTCAAGGACAGCCTGGTCTTCAGAGTTATTCCAGGACAAAGATATACAGAAAACCTGTCTCAAAAAGTAAAAATAAACAAAATAGAGTTAAAATAAAGCCATAAAGAGATGGAAAATAAACAGAGAATATTGATGCTGTATGCTATTATGCTCTTTTTGAATTGTATGAATGCTGAGGAAAGAGCAACAGCTGCTAAAAGATATTTGTTTATAAATACTGTTGAACTAATCCAAGATAGATATTTTGAAAATACCTTGACTTTAAAATTTGGATCTAAGGACATGATGCTTCGGAAAGGAGTTTCTTCTTTTGTTTTCACAGAGGATGAAACCCTGTGGATTGTTTCTATTCCAATGTGGTGTGCTTGACCACGCCCTCCTGAACGGTTGCTGTGAACACCTTCAAAAAATTACTTCACTTAACTGCTGACTGAGATGAACCTAGCACACAGGTTATACCCTGAAATACCTGATTAACAGTGCCCCATTCAGCAGGAAGAAGTTTGGAGAGAAAAAACTGTGCCTATATTTCCAAATATCGCTTATAAATGTTCTTTAACATTTAAAGGGGGATATGATATAGATATGAATAATTTGCATTGACATGGATTTTACTTTAGTGATTTAAATTTAAGGTCAATCTTGTTATATATATATATATATATGTGTGTGTGTGTGTGTGTGTGTGTGTGTGTATTTCTGATGTTGATTAAGGTATTGTGATTGTGTAGCTTATGTAAAAATGTTATGTATTTAAGCTGTTAATGAATAGTAATCTATAATAGTCAAGTTTGTAGTCATGTTAGATTTTCTAGATGTACATAGATATATTTTAGATAGACATTCTTCATATCTTTCAAAAATTATGGAATATGCTATTTAATGTTTTAATAACTTAGGGTTTTTCATGACAATGAGACACATCTACTCCTGGCAGCACCAATCTACTTCAAGAGGAAGATGGGCATAGAAGAGGATCCTTATGTAGTTTGATAGCCATTTGGGCAAGAAACTGCTCTTGCCTGGACTATTGCATAAACTGGACACAGAGAACCCTCAGAAAGAGGACTGCTGAACTTGCCTAAAGGTGAGGTGATCTTTTGGGGTTCCTGATTCATGAAGGAGTCTGCGAGACATTCTGCAGGACAGAACAGATAGTGACTGAACTGACTTTGAAATTTCCTGCTTCATGGAAATGTCTCTGGATACTATGGGCCTGTAGGGCAAAGATTGATGCCCCAACGGTACAAAGAAACTCTGGGTGACTGTCAAGGCAGTGAGAAGTCTCTGTCATTTCTAGAGTTTGAAAGTTGCTTATTTCTTGTTTGCGTAGGTAATGTTGTATCTATCTGGAGTCTTTGATAGAGTTGAAGAATAGTTATACTTTTCCTTAGTTATGATAAAGATAAAACAGATGTAAATATTGTAATTTTTACTTGATAACTCTTTTGTTATATGTAATTTTGCTATGTTAAAGTTAAAGTATTTTTATCAGTGAGAAGAGTGTTCCTTTTCAGTGTAGAAGCTTTACTTTGAAAGATAATCACGTTCTTTGGAAAGTGCATGAATTTAATGAAATGCTTTTGTGAGAAACACACATGAGTTTCTCTGAAAAGACAAGCAGTTGTTTCGGAAATGTCAAAGTATTGTTAGAATTGAGAGAAGTGTTCCTTTATCTGTAGAAGCTTTACTTTGAAAGATAATCACGTTCTTTTGAAAGTGAATGAATTTTATGAAATGCTTTTGTGAGAAACGCACATGTATTTTTCTGAAAATAGAAGACAATATTTGAGATATGTCAAAGTATTATTAGAAGTGAGAACAGTGTTCCTTTTCTCTGTAGAAGCTTTATTTTGAAAGATAATCACGTTCTTTGGAAAGTGTATGAATTTCATGAAATGCTTTTGTGAGAAAGAAACGTGTTTCTTTGAAAAGAGAAGCCATTGTTTGGGATATGTCAATGTATTGTTAGAAGTGAGAGCAGTGTTACATTTTTCTGTAGAACCATTACTTTGAAAGATAATCATGTTCTTTGGAAAGTGTATGAATTTCATGAAATGCTTTTGTGGGAAACACACATGTGTTACTCTGAAAAGAGAAGCAATTCTTTGCAATATGTCAAAGTATTTTTTATAAGTGAGAGCAGTGTTCCTTTACTCTCTAGAAGCTGTACTTTGAAAGATAATCATGTCATGTAAAAGAGTACTCCTGGAAATGAATTCAGAGAATAAATGAAGAAATCTTCAGGAAAGAATTAATTTTGTAATTTTACTAAGAACACTGTAACACAGATGTGGTGGTAAAGTATCCATAATGACAGGAGTTTGAAAGGAGTTGATGACTTTTAGGGACACAACTTGTGAGTGAGGGAAGCAAGTGAAATATAAGAGACCTAGCAGTGGAGATTAAAGAAGTGCTTAAGTTGTTGAAACTTCATAGTAAAACTTCAAAAATTAAGGAACCACATGTTTCAGCAAAGCAAAGAAGAGATTGCTTAAGAAGGGACCTATTCTAAGTGAAGATAATAGGTTCATTGCTGAAAGACAACAAATAAGTTAGAAAATGACACAAAGTTTATTGACAAAGCAGCAGATTTGAGAAGCTTGACTCCAATTTGTAAGAAAATATTTAAGGTAAATCAACATTGAACAGTGTTGCATTCTAGGGAGACATCTTTTATAAGACAGTCAATCAGCATAGCAAGCTATCTTGTATTGTTTCCTGATATTCCTGTACCCTCTTCAGTTTTTAGCAACCATTACCCTGATGAGTCAATAGCATTAGGTCAAGATGCTACTAGCTAAAGGATTATGACTCACTGGAATCTAACATGATGATTAGCATTGTTCAGCAAAAAATACTTTCTAGTGTTAGTTTATTTTCACAGATTTGATATCATACATTTGTTACAGGACTTCCTAGAATAACCAATAATTTTTATGCACATGGAAGCAAGAGAAAAATTATGTGACTAGCTTCAGTGTGGCAAATTTTTTACTGAAGTGGTTTGGAATTAAACCTTCAATATCATGAATGTCGTCTAATGTTTTTCTGTTAATAATTTTATAGCTGTATATTGGTCCTTACTTGATTATATTTCCACATTTCAAAATGTTCATATTATGTTATTAGCTGTAGTAAATAAATTAACCCTATGCTCTGTAAAAAAAAAAGAAAGAAAGAAAGAAAGAAAGAAAGAAAGAAAGATAATCACGTTCTTTTAAAGTGTATAAATTTCATGAAATGCTTTTGTGAGAAATGCACATGTGTTTCTTTGAAAACAGAAGCCATTGTTTGGGATATGTCAAGGTATTGTAGAAGTGAGAGCAGTGTTACTTTTCTCTGTAGAAGGCTTACTTTAAAAGATAATCACATTCTTTTGTAAGTTCATGAATTTCACGGAATGTTTAGTGAGAAACGCACATGTGTTTCTCAGAAAAGAGAAGCCATTGTTTGCAATATGTCAAAGTATTGTTAGAAGTGATAGCAGTGTTCATTTTCTGTGTAGGAGCTATATTTTGAAAGATAATCACGTTCTTTTCAAGTGTATGAATATCATGAAATGCTTTTGTGAGAAACACACATGTGTTTCTCTGAAAAGACAAGCAGTTGTTTTGGAAATGGCAAAGTATTTTTAGAAGTGAGAGAAGTGTTGCTTTTCTGTAGAAGCTTTACTTTGAAAGATAATCATGTTCTTTAGAAATTGTCAGAATTTCATGAAATGCTTTTGTGAGAAACGCACATTTGTTTTTCTGAAAAGAGAAGCCATTGTTTGAGATATGTCAAAGTATTATTAGAAGTGAAAGCAGTGTTCCTTTCTCTGTAGAAGCTGTACTTTGAAAGATAATCACATTCTTTGTAAAGTGTATGAATTTCCTGAAATGCTTTTGTGAGAAATGCACATGTGTTTCTTTGAAAACAGAAGCCATTGTTTGGGATGTGTCAAAGTATTTTTAGAAGTGAGAGCAGTGTTACTTTTCTCTGTAGAAGCTTTACATTAAAAGATAACCACATTCTTTTGTAAGTTCATGAATTTCATGGAATGTTTAGTGAGAAACGCACATGTGTTTCTCTGAAAAGAGAAGCCATTGTTTGGAATATGTTAAAGTATTGTTAGAAGTAAGAACAGTGTTCATTTTCACTGAAGAACCTTTACTTTGAAAGATAATCACGTTCTTTGGAATGTGTATGAATTTCTTGAAATGCTTTTGTGAGAAACGCACATGTGTTTCTCTGAAATAAGAAGCCCTTGTTTGCAATATGTCAAAGTATCATTAGAAGTAAGAACAGTGTTCCTGTTCTCTCTAGAAGCTTTACTTTGAAAGATAATCATGTTCTTTAAAAAAGTGTATGAATTTCATGAAATGCTTTTGTGAGAAATGCACATGTGTTTCTTTGAAAAGAGAAGCCATTGTTTGCAATATGTCAAAGTATTGTTAGAAGTGAGAAGAACGTTCCTTTTCAATGTAGAAGCTTTACTTTGAAAGATAATTATGGTCTTTGGAAATTGTATGAATTGGGCGGATGGCTCAGGTGGACACAGGACCGGCATGGTGGTGGACGACGTGCAGGGACTGAAGGCGGTGGGGACCTGTGTGCAACACTGAGAGCAGATTGCCCCACTACAATTTAATCAATGAGGTAGGCCTTTGGTTTGATAGGTTCATAGCCAAAGAGGAGCCAGGTCCTGTTCCTGAAGACCCTTCTGAGGGGTGAGAGGTATTGTGGCCCCCAGCAGGAGCCAGGAAACAGAGCTAGGGCATTTTGTAAGAAGAGCCCCTGGCCAGCAGGGAAACCTGAACCCGTTTTAAAAGACCCATTAGATAGCATCAATAGGAGGAGATGGGCAGGCGCCAAGGCAAAAATTCACCCAATAATCTCAAAAACAACATGAAAACACCAGAACCCAATGATATTACAACAGAAGGACTTGAACACCCTAACACAGAAGAAGTGGAAAAAATTGACTTTATGAAAGCAATAGAGTCCCTTAAACAACATGTGGAAAAATGCCCTTATAGAAATGGATGAGAAGTATAACAAAAAGTTTGAAGTAATGAGTAAATATGTACATGATACCCTGGGAAACCAAGAAAAAACGATCAAACAGGTAATGGAACAGTTCAAGAATTGAAAACTGAAATGAAGGCAAGGAAGAAAATACAAACTGAAGACCAGCTGGATATGGAAAATCTAGGTCAATGAGCAGAGTCTACAGAAACAAGCATAATCAATAGAATACAAGAGATAGAAGAAAGAATCTCAGATTCTGAGGACACCATAGAGAAAATAAATGCACTGATCAAAGAAAACAGCAAAGCCAAAAAATTCTCAACACAAAACATTCGGGAAATATGGGACACAATAAAAAGACCAAACCTAAGAATAATAGGAATAGAAGAAGGAGAAACGTCACAGCTCAAAGGCCCAGAAAATATTTTTAACAAAATTATGGAAGAAAACTTTCCCAACATAAAGAAAGATATTCCTTTGAATATTCAAGAAGTATACAGAACACCTAACAGACTGGATCAAAGAAAGATCCCCTTGCCATATAATAATCAAAATACTAAATATACAGGTTAAAGAAAGAATATTAAGAGCTGCAAAGGAAAAATGCCAAGTAAACCGATCAGACTTACACCTGACTTCTCTATGGAAACCATGAAAGCCATAAGGTCCTGGATAGAAGTACTGCAGAAGCTAAGAGACCATGGATGCAAGCACAAACTAATCTACCCAACCAAGCTTCTGTTCACTATCAATGGAGAAATCAAGACATTCCAGGATAAGAACAAATTTAAATAATACGCAGCCGCAAATCCAGCCCTACAGAAAGTAATAGAAGGAAAACTGCAACCCAAGGAACGCAACATTGCCAACATTGCCTTCAATAACTCAGGCATCTAGCGACCCTTCACCAGCACAACTCAAAGAAGGGAGACACACAAACTCTACTACCAAAAACAATAAGAATAACCGGAGTAAACAACCACTGGTCATTAATATCACTTAATATTAATGGGCTCAATTCACCTATAAAAAGGCACAGGCTAGCCAGGCAATGGTGGCGCATGCCTTTAATCCCAGCACTCAGGAGGCAGAGGCAGGCAGATCTTTGTGAGTTCGAGACCAGCCTGGTCTACAGAGCTAGTTCCAGGACAGGCTCCAAAGCCACAGAGAAACTGTGTCTTGAAAAACAAAAACAACAACAAAAAAAGGAACAGGCTAAGATATTGGATACGAAAACAGGATCCAACATTCTGCTGTTTGCAAGAAACACATCTCAACCACAAAGACAGGCATCTACTCAGAGTAAAGGGTTGGGAAAAGGTGTTTCAAGCAAATGGTCCTAAGAAAAAAGCAGGTGTGGCCATACTAATTTCTAACAAAACTGACTTCAAACTAAAATCAATCAGAAGAGATCCAGATGGACACTTTATACTCATAACAGGAACAATTCATCAGGATGACGTCTCAATCCTGAATATCTATGCCCCTAATATAAAAGCACCCACTTATGTAAAAGAAATATTACTAGAACTCAAGGCAGACATCAAACCACACACACTAGTAGTAGGAGACTTCAATACACCTCTCTCTCCCATGGACAGGTCAATCATACAGAAACCTAATAGAGAATTAAGAGAATTATTGGAGGTAATGAAGCAAATGGATTTAACAGACATCTATAGAACATTCCACCCAAATAGGAAAGAATATACCTTATTCTCTGCAGCTCATGGAACCTTCTTGAAAATTGACCACATACTTGGAAACAAAGGAAACCTCCACAGATACAAAAATATCAGTGTCCACCTGTGTCTTATCAGATCACCATACATTAAAGTTAGAAGGCAACAACAATGCTACCCCCAGAAAGCCAACAAACTTATGGAAGCTGAACAGTCAACTACTGAACCACACCTGAGTCAAGGAAGAAATTAAGAAAGAAATTAAAATCTTCCTTGAATTTAATCAAAATAAAGAGACAACATACTCAAACCTATGGGACACGATGAAAGCAGTGCTAAGAGGAAAGTTCATAGCACTAAGTGCCCACTTAAAGAAAATGGAGAAAGCATACATTAAGGACGTAAGAGCACATCTGAAAGCTTTAGAAAAAAAAGAAGCGGACTCGCCCAGGAGGAGCAGAAGACTTGAAATAATCAAATTGAGGGTGGAAATCAACAAAATAGAAACACAGAAAACAGTCCAAAGAATCAATGAAATAAAAAGTTGGTTCTTGGAGAAAATCAACAAGATAAACAAACCCCTATCCAAACTAATTAAACAACAGAGAGAGAACACACAAATAAATAAGATCAGAAATGAAAAGGGGGACATAACCACAGACTCAGAGGAAATTCCGAGAATCATTAGATCTTACTATAAAAGCCTGTATGCCACAAAACTGGAAAATATGAAAGAAATGAACATTTTTTTTAGATAAGTACCATATACCAAAACTAAACCAAGACCAGGTGAATGATCTAAATAGACCTGTTAGTCGCAAAGAACTACAAACTGTAATCAAAAAATCTCCCTTCTGTTGCAGGAGGTCCTCCCACTCCTCCAGCCTATAGCCGCTGAGAAACCAGCCCATTGGGGCATGGTCTTTCTCCCTTTAAAAGAGCGGCCACTTCCCTCTCCTCTCTCTCTTCACTTCCTGCTCCGCCGGTGACTAGACTCCCTTCCTGGTTGCGTAGAGGGCTGTTGCCTGGGACAGTGATCTGTAAGTTTTTCCCCTTTTAAATAAATATCACCGTATTAATAATAATTCCAAACTGGTGTGGCAGTGTTTATGACTCACGCCTTCAGTTGGCGCCCAGCGTTTGCTGTTAGGACCTCCCCTTCCCCCGCTCAGCTGCTGGCCGCCAGTTCGGCTTGGCACGAGCCTCCCTTCCTCAGCTGTGGCTTGTGCCTTCCAGCGGCAGCAGCGGCTGCAGCGGCATTGTTGGCGGAGCACCCTATCGTCTGCCTCCCCACGTGGATTTAAACTCCACAGGCCTGCGTAGTCTCTGCCCGCATGGTTTGCTCTTTTCTGAGTAGTTTTTAAATCTCCCTTGTAAGCACAGCTCTTAAGTGGCGCGAACCAGAGCACGCGGTTGCTGAAAGCTGCAACCCCTCAGGGTGACTCTGTCACGTGGAGGCATAAGCAGCTTTCAGGTTGCTCTTTTCTACCCCTGGATTCTGGGTTTCTGGTTCCATCTCTGGAATTGATTTAATTACATTTACTTTGTTGAGAAACTTGAATTTTCCAGTTTTTAACATCTACTAAGGAACTGAAACAGGACCCCATTTTCATCGCGACTCGGCAACAGCGCCACCTGCTGGATAATAGGTAATATGGCAGTTTTCGTTTCTAACGCAAATTTTACTGATTTGTTTTCACTAATGCAATCGATTATTAAATTTATATTTACTAATACAATGGATTACGCCATACAAGGTTTATATGATTATGGGGATACCTTAATTTGCTTGTTACTAGGTTTCAGTTTTCTTTTCCATATTCTATCATTAAGGAAGAATATGGCACTCCTAAGAATGATAGAATCTTTACAAACTAATAATGAACAGAAGAATATGGCACTCCTAAGAACAATAGAATCTTTACGAACTAATAATGAACAACTAATTGACAGGATTAAAATTATTGAAAATCAGAGGTTATCTAAACAAGTGGATACTATGACAGACAAAATTGACTCCATATCCAAGGGTATTAGAAAGTTACCTGAAAGGGTTCAGGCTGTTGAATTTGACCTTCAGACTTTATCACAAAGTTTTGATAAGGTAACAGGCAGAATGTACCTCCAAGATGGGAATCTACATGATATACAAGAAAAGTTTAAGGAGGACATGTTATCTTTGAAGGAAAAAATTAAAGCTTTGGAATCACAGGTGCAGAATGGGGACCAAAAAATTGATACCTCAGTGAAATCACTGGAAATATATACAGGTCAGGAGATTCAGGATTTAAGAGAGACAATGATAAAGAGATTTGAAAAGATTGGAGAAATTATTGCAGCTGGTGAACAGAGTAAGGAGGCACAAGGACAGGATACAGTGCCTCCACCAGCTATTAGAACTGGCTTACCCAGGGTTCTAGCAACATACCCTATACTTAATTCTGACAAAGCATCAACTTTTAAAGGCTCAAAGGGAGTCAGAGAAGCGAGATGGACGCCAATAGCAATGAATGATCTGAAAGAAATTAAGCAAGCTGTTGTTAATTTTGGCTTGCACAATGCATATGTAAAGGAAATGATAAGGACTTGGGCTTCTAATGCTAGAGCTACCCCCCATGATTTCCATCAGTTAGTGTCTGCAGTTTTAGATAATGGACCTTCCTTGATGTTTGGCATTTATTTCAGAGAAGAATCCAAACATATGGAACAGCAAGGAAGAGCAAAAGGTGTTGAGGTTTCCCAAGATCAAATTCTTGGTGCAGGAGAATATGCTGATCCACAGGTCCAAGCTCTTTATGACGATGAAGTTCTGTGTCTATGTCACAAAGCAGCTTTAAATGCTTGGAATAGGATACAAGATCCAGCAAAAAGTGTTGAATCATATACCAGAATTAGGCAGGGACAGAGAGAACCCTTCATTAACTTTTTGCAAAGATTAATTAAGGCTCTGGACATAGGGGTAACAGACCCAGAAGCTAGACAAATACTTCTTGAATCTTTAGCTTTTGAGAATGCAAACATAGAATGCAAAAAGATAATTGGGCCTTTAAAGTCTAGATCAGCACCTATGGATGAATGGATTCAGCATATGAATCTTGGGTAGGAGAAGCGATTTCCAAAGCAATGAGGAGACATCAAACTGCCAGGTGTTTTAATTGTGGTAAATTAGGACATTTGCAAAGGGATTGCAGGCAAAGAATTTCTAGGAATAATATCTCTTCTGGGAATGACAAAAATAGGAGACCTCGGCCTTCAGGTATATGTAGGAGATGCGGTAAAGGCCGGCATTGGTCCAACAAATGTAGGTCAACAACAGACAGACGGGGCAATCCGATATCATCGGGAAACTCCCTGGGGGGCCTCTTGGAGGCCCCCAAGCCAACAGTGGCCCAGTCATTCCCAGTCACAGTGGAGAACGTGCCTCACCAAGAAAATTAAAAGCTCCAATTTCTGCTGTAAAAAGTAATACTGGTCTAAATGATGAATTACGTGTGGAGGATGAGTCAAAAAACCCAGTAGGACAGAGTAAATGTATATTTTGGCAGACTTCTATTAATGATCAAAGACCAAAGCTAAGAATCTGTATAAATGGCACTTTTATTGAAGGCTTATCAGACACAGGTGCAGATGTAAGTATTATTACCCCAGAATCTTGGCATCCGAATTGACCTCTTCAAGAGGTAGATGTTCAGTTCCTGAGAATTGGAACCCTATCTCGTGTAAAACAAAGCACAAGATGGGTTGAATGCATAGGGCCCGAAGGGCAAATAGGAAGACTAAGGCCATATATAGCCAATATTGCAATAAATTTATGGGGCCGTGACCTGCTACAGCAATGGAATACCCAGATTAACATTCCTGTAGTTCCAGGAACTCATAATTCTGGGAAAGATATGATGAGGTATTATGGAAAAAGGTCACCAGCCATTCAGGCTGTACAAGAACATACAGAAAATACCAAACCTTTAGAGGTACCAACAGCCCTACCTTTAAAATGGCTAACTGAGAAGCCAATATGGATCAAAGAGTGGCCTCTAGCTGAAGATAAATTACAGGCATTGGAACAGCTGGTGCAAGAGCAACTAGATGCTCACCATATTGAAGAATCCACCAGCCCTTGGAATTCTCCTGTGTTTGTTGTAAAAAAGAAATCTGGTAAATGGAGAATGGTGACAGATCTAAGAGTTGTCAACAAAGTAATTCAACCTATGGGCCCACTACAATCTGGAATTCCTTTGCCTTCTCTGTTACCAAAAGGATGGCCTCTTATAGTTATTGATTTGAAAGATTGTTTTTTCACTATACCATTACAAGAAAAGGATAGAGAAAAATTTGCCTTCACAGTGCCTACTTATAATAATTCTCAGCCTAATAGGAGATATCAATGGACTGTCCTCCCACAAGATATGCTCAATAGTCCTACATTGTGCCAATATTTTGTAAGTAAGCCTTTGGAAATAATTTGTAAACAATTCCCCAAGTCAATAATTTATCATTACATGGATGACATCTTGTTATCTGATTCAAATAAAGATACTTTAGAAAGGATGTTTGAAGAAGTAAAGAAAGTCTTGCCTAGGTGGGGATTACAAATTGCCCCTGAAAAGATTCAAAGAGGAAATTCTATTAATTACCTGGGTTACAGAATAGGGTTAGAGAAAATTAAAACGCAAAAGGCACAAATTAGGAGAGACTGGTTAAAGACTCTTAATGACTTCCAAAGATTGTTAGGAGACATTTCCAGTCTACGACCAGCTGTTGGGATAACACCTGATCTAATAGTTCATTTAAACAAAACCTTAGATGGTGATAAAGATTTGAATAGTCCAAGAAAACTGACAGCTGAAGCAGAAAAGGAACTGACAATGATTGAGGAAAAATTACAGGAGGCACATGTGGATAGGGTGAACCCAAATCTTAGCTGCATCTTAGTCATATTGCCTTCCAGAATTTCTCCTACAGGGATTCTAATGCAGAGGGAAGATATTATTTTAGAGTGGATATTTATACCTAATAAACCAAGTAAAAAATTAAAAACTTATGTGGAAAAAGTCTCTGAATTAATTATAAAAGGTAAACTGAGACTTCGTCAACTAGCAGGTATAGACCCAGCAGAAATTATAGTGCCTTTTACAACTGAAGAAATAAAAAAGTTATGGGAAGACAATGATCCGTGGCAAAGAGCTTGTGCTAATTTTTTGGGAGAAATTAATAGTAACTATCCCAAAAGTGGTAGACTTAACCTCATAAAAAGAACTTCTTGGATTCTTCCTAAAATTGTACGTGATGCTCCAATAACTGGAGCCCATATGTTCTATACTGATGCAAATAAATCAGGGAAAGCAGGTTACAAGTCAGATGAATTGAGTAAGGTGGAACAAAGCCCTTATAATTCTGTCCAGAAGGCAGAATTATATGCCATTCTTATGGTGCTAAGGGATTTTAAAGAACCTCTTAATATAGTTACAGATTCACAATATGCAGAAAGAGTTATCTTGCATATTGAAACCGCTGAATTTATACCAGATGACACAGAGTTGACTTCATTGTTTATCCAGGTACAAGACATAATCAGGAACAGGCTTTGTCCGATGTACATAACACACATCCGATCCCATACAGGTCTGTCTGGTCCTCTAGCCCAAGGCAACGCTGAGATTGATCAATTATTGATTGGAAGTGTGTTGCAGGCCTCAGAATTTCATAAGAAGCATCATGTCAATAGTAAAGGCCTAAAGAAATAATTTTCCATTACTTGGCAACAAGCTAAGGACATTATAAAGAGATGTCCTACTTGTTCTTTCTATAATCAAACACCGTTGCCTGCAGGAAGTAACCCAAAGGGTACTAAGAGAAATGAAATCTGGCAGATGGATGTGTTCCACTTTATGGAATTTGGTAAATTAAAATATGTACACCACACCATAGACACGTATTCAGGTTTTCAATGGGCTACTGCCCTGAGCTCAGAAAAGGCTGATTCAGTAATCACACATTTATTGGAAGTTATGGCCATCATGGGTATACCTGCACAAATAAAGACAGATAATGGTCCAGCATATGTATCTAAGAAAATGAAACGCTTTTTTGACTATTATAATATAAAACACATTACAGGTATACCAAATAATCCTACAGGTCAGGCAGTTATAGAAAGATCAAATCGTACTATAAAGAATATGCTGAACAAACAGAAAGGGACTGAAAATACCCCCAGAAATAGATTACATAATGCTTTATTAACCTTGAATTTTCTTAACGCTAATGAGAAAGGAACTACAGCAGCAGAAAGATATTGGATAATGGAAAAGTCTGCTGAACTAAATCAACCAATTTATTTCAAAGATGTGCTGACCTCTCAATGGAAGCCAGGAGATGTGCTACGTTGGGGAAGGGGTTTTGCTCTTGTTTCCACAGGAGAAGAAAAATTGTGGATACCATCAAAATTAATAAAGTTTTGATTTGAAGAGGAGAAACCACTTGGAAAGAAGAAATGACAACTCATCCACAATGATGATATTCATACAGGTGGTAAGAAAAACATATAGAATGGGGGCAGGGTTCTGTTCTTATCTCCACAGGAAAACACTCATCTTTGAAAAATTCAAGGGACCCTGGGTGTTTGGATACTGACAGATGGAAAAATACCTGCCCAATAAGAAATATCAAGAAAACTGAATGGGTTGTGTAAGTAATATTAAACCATATTTCTAAATTTATAAAGCTGGTTTTGAAGTTGGACTCTGGCTCAGTCCCTCTCCAATTCCAAGCATGTTAGTAAGAGAAAAACCCAGAGTTTCTGTCTCATGTCAAGAGCCATGATATGGGACAGAAAGAAATATGAGTTTAGAAAACATCTTTGCTTTTCTTCATATCTATCATACTTTCCATTGAATGTATCTATCATGACTTTCAGTGAATATATATATATATATATATATATATATATGTCTATATGATTAATGTTTAAGTTTTTCATAATGAACAATGAGTTTTTCCTGAAGTGACATTTGAAGTTTCCAGGAAGAAGATGGGGCCCCATAACAACAACTCTACCTGGTTGATATGACGTCATGATACTGATAGCACTACTACAAGACCTGTTTTGGGTACCAGCTGCACAAGACAATCCCAACTTGGTTAGCTGAAATGGTGCACATCTTGTACAACATTCTGGCCATACCTCCACAAAATACTCAGAGACTATTTGCAATTTTAAAAGACATTGATCCTGAAATTTAACCATCATTTTACTTTCACAGGCTCCCCCAGAAAGAACGTCGCCCCCATGACAGCTGGAAGTAATTCTAGAGGACGACGTCCCCTCTCCCAGTAAAGTTTGCCCCTGGGTTTAGGGACATCATTTAGGGGTTGGGAGGTTGGGGGAGGAATTTTATAAGCTCAGGGATCATTTTGGAAAAAAAAAGGGAATGATAGGATAACAGATTTATAATTGTGAGTTACTGTTTTTAGACAAATATATTCGTATTGATTCTTGTATATTGATACAAAGTTAAATTATATTGACTATTGTATGCATGCATGTCTCTACCTCTGTTTAAAACATTTTTTATGTATTGACATATATTGTATTGATATATATTGTATATATTTACCATATTGCAGTGTACATTTCTACCTCTGATTAAGATACTTATATAATGTTTGTGTATTGATATATATTTACCTACTGCAATGTATATTTGTACATTGTTTATATTTGGAGGTCATTGTCCTCATTTGTTTAACAGTTGTTTATTTTCTTAGTCTTTAAGTTAGATAGATATTGAGAATTATATAGATTAATAGTCATCTAAGTTCATCATTTATAATTAGATTAATCAGGTTCTTTAGATATATAGAGATTATACTCAGTATAGATAGATAATCTTCAACTTCTTCAAAGAGCTGTAGAAAATGGCCTTTAATTTAACTCAAAGTTTTGTGGTAGTGAGACACAATTGCTCCTGGCAACACCACTCTATTCCCGAGAGAATGTTGAGCACCAAAGACACTCCTGGAGCCTTTCTTTTTGGCAGAACTGGCCTTTGGGCAAAGAAATGCCCATACCTCAACCACTGACAGAAATACAGAGCATGCATCAATGGATAAAACAGGGCTGTCATATCCTTCCAAGACAGGGTAAGATAGTTTTGAAAAGTTGCTTGCCTTAGAAAATGGTATGTCAGTTATGTTAGGCCTTACCCAAAGTTGGTTGCTTCAACGCTGCTAACGTGACTTTGGGTGATTGCCCAGGTAGCTAGTTGTCTCTGTGATTTGTTGCATGTTTTGGAAGTTGTTTTACTGAACTTCCTAATTACGCAGGTAACACTATTTCCCTTCTCAGATCTTCGATGGGGTTGAAGATTATATAGATGTAGTTACTTTTCTCTCATGACTTGGCCAAGTTATTTATTATACAAGACCTAAGCTAGTTAGAATAGGATATTTGTACTTATTGTATATAATTTCATAGTAGTTTTAGAACTCTCTTATTTAAACAAAAGGGGGAGGTGTTGCGGGAGGTCCTCCCACTCCTCCAGCCTATAGCCGCTGAGAAACCAGCCCATTGGGGCGTGGTCTCTCTCCCTTTAAAAAAGCGGCCACTTTCCTCTCCTCTCTCTCTTCACTTCCTGCTCCGCCGGCGACTAGACTCCCTTCCTGGTTGCGTAGAGGGCTGTTGCCTGGGACAGTGATCTGTAAGTTTTTCCCCTTTTAAATAAATATCACCGTATTAATAATAATTCCAAACTGGTGTGGCAGTGTTTATGACTCATGCCTTCATCCTTCCAAAAAAAAAGCCCAGGACCAGATGGTTTCAATGCAGAATTCTACCAGAACTTCCAAGAAGATCTAATACTATACACCTTAATGTATTTCACATTATAGAAACAGAAGAGGCATTGCCAAATTCCTTTTATGAAGCTACAGTTACCCTGATATCAAAACCACACAAAGACCCAACCAAGAAAGAGAATTACAGGCCTATCTCACTCATGAATATTGATGCAAAAATTCTCAATAAAATACTGGCAAACCAAATCCAAGAACGCATTAGAAAAATTATCCATTATGATCAAGTTGGCTTCATCCCAGAGATGCAGGTCTGGTTCAACATACGCAAATCTATCAATGTAATCCACCATATAAATAAACTGAAAGAAAAAAACAATATGATCATTTCATTAGATGTTGAAAAAGCATTTGACAAAATTCAACACCCCTTTATGATGAAGGTCTTGGAGAGACTAGGGATACAAGGGTCATACCTATATATAATAAAATCTATTTACAGCAAGCCGACAGCTAACATTAAATTAAATGGAGAAAAACTCAAAACCATCCCATTAAAATCAGAAACACGACAAGGATGTCCACTCTCTCCATACCTCTTCAGTATAGTGCTTGAAGTTCTAGCAATAGCAATAAGACAACATAAGGGGATCAAGGGGATTCCTATTGGAAAGGAAGAAGTTAAGCTTTCGTTATTTGCAGATGATATGATAGTATACATAAGCGACCCCAAAAACTCTACCAAAGAACTCCTACATCTGATAAACACCTTTAGTAATGTGGTAGGATACAAGATCAACTCCAAAAAATCAGTGGCCGTCCTATTCAGTAAGGATAAGGAAACAGAGAGGGAAATCAGAGAAGCATCACCTTTCACGATAGCCACAAATAACATAAAATATCTTGGGGTAACTCTGACCAAGGAAGTGAAAGCTCTATATGACAAGAACTTTGAGTCTTTGAAGAAAGAAATTGAAGCAGACACCAGGAAATGGAAGGATCTCCCCTGCTCTTGGATTGGGAGGATCAACATAGTAAAAATGACAATTCTACCAAAAGCAATCTATAGATTTAATGCAATCCCCATCAAACTCCCATCAAAATTCTTCACAGATCTGGAGAAGACAATAATCAACTTTATATGGGATGGCCAAATGAAAATGAGACCTTAAGAGATGTAAAGCTACAACCATATTTCAAAACATTTATAGGTCAAGAAAAAAGAGGCCTAAGAAGGTGCTTTCAGTTCAGATGTCCCCGCTTCATCTGTCCAGCCATCAACACAGATCTGCCTCAGGGAATTCAGAGACACAAAAAGACATCAGAGCAACTAGGGAAAACATGAAAACCAAAGCAAAAGAAGCACACTCAGGAGGCAGAGACAGGAGTATCTTTGTGAGATCAAGATTGGCCATGTTTACAAAGGGAGTTCCATGATAGCAAGAGCTGTTATATAGAGAAACCTGTCCTAAAACAGAAAAGGAAGCTTAAAAATGTGGTGTTCATTCACTGCTTGGTAGGCAAGTATGAGTTCTGACTTCCTGTCTTCCCCCTCTCCATTGACAAACAGGAATGGTGACATATGCTTGGAATCCCACCACTGGCAAGGCAGCCATCTGCTGATTATTCACTGTCAATACTACCAACCTAGCAGAATCAATGAGACCTGATGTGAATGAGTGACCTGTGTCATATAACCAAGGTGAATATGAGGTTTTGCTGTGGCTTCCACATGCATATACACTAAAGGAATATATGTGTACACAGACACATGTGTACCCATATACATATACAAAGAATCACAGATACACACACACACACACAAGGGAAGGGGAGAAAGACAGGTGAGAGATAGAATGGAGAAAGAATTATAAAGAATCAACTAAACTTTTGTGGACTGATTGGTGTGTCTAAAAGTATTTTGAATTTTGATTCTTTGAGGTAGGGCTAATGGCCATTCTGAAGTTCAATGAAGGCCCTATGTGTCTGAGTGACCTCAAATATGCTCATTCTGCCTCTACGACCAACTGCTGACATTACAGATATTGGCTTCCCTCTTCCATCTGTCCAGTGCTACAAATCTATATCAGATACTGTAGCATGTTGGAGCAACACTCTCTGACTAAGGTATTTCCTGAAACAATTTTACAAATTTCATAGAGAGGGGTTGGAAATGGAGGTTTCTCCGAACTGTGCCATCTAGCATTGGCTTTTAAATAATCCCTAGGCTGGGAGGTGTTGGCCCATGCCTTTAATGCCAGCACTCAGGAGGCAGAGGAAGGTGGATATCCTGGTCTACAAGAGTTACTTCCAGCATTATGGTGAGAGTTCTGGCCAACAGGCAGAAAACTTCTTTGTTCTTCATCTTGGGTCATCATCTTTTTCAGGGCACAGACAAAAGTCACATCAACACAGATGGACAGACACCACTTAACTGCTAGTCTGGGAAATGAGATTTGGGCTTCCACCTTCTGAAGAACATCCAGTTTATGAGATACACAGAGAATGACATTCATGGCGAACATTGGGACTAAGAAACTGGAACTAGGGATTGTGTTAGGGGGACTCCTCAGTTGGCAGAGTACTTGTCAGACAATAGTGGGACCTAGATTTGTGTCCCAGTTCCAGTATATAATGTCAGCAGCACTAGCACACAGTGGTAATCCCTACTCTTGAGATTTTCATGAAGGAGTCTAGGAGAGCTGATGCGCTCCAGAATCGGGGAGAGACTGTTTCTCAAAAATCACACTGGAAGGCCAATGAGAAGAGAATCTTGAAGTTGAATTCTGGATTCAGGAAGTAGACCCAGAAATGAAGACATAGGCAACTAGGCAACACACTCGTGTGCACACACACATGTGCACACACATACACACAAAACCCAAATTATAATTGGAAAGGTTTCAGGAACTGGTCAGGATCTAACTGTAGGTACAAAACATTATGTCCCAGCGGCCAGTTGAGCACAGAATCCATGTCCATACTTGTCACACATAAATTCGTCCACTTAAGTCAGAATCTTCTTTTCATCTGACTAGAGTTTAGGATTCTTGCACAATGAAACAGCTAACTAGTAACTATAAACACAGATCTGTACACAATCAACCAGTTCCAAAAGTAACCAGAAATAATCAATGCATTTGCTCATTGAGAGTCTCTTGCCCTATATTAACCAGAAAATCTTCAGCAAATACAAAGCAACAGGTATTATCTCAGTGGCAACTGAGTGACTGTGGTCCCCTTTCTAGAAGGCCTATCCTGTCCCAATGGGGGTGTCCTGCCAAGCCTGGAGCAGGTGAGGCACATGCATTACTGGCTGTCATGAAGAATTCTGCTATCATCACTTAACAGTGACAAAGTATCCTCGTGTAGTCATGTTTATCCATTAACTCCCCTAGCCTTAACTTGGAAAAGAGCAATTCTGCATGTGGTATATACAAAGTCCTGTGTTTATTTTATGTGAGCCAGATTCAGGAAGGGAACACCACTCATCCTTAGTCCTGTGTTCCCTCAACCTTGAGAGCACTGAGAGGAGAGAGCAAGAGTTGTATGACCCATGCATTTAAAGCACAACCTACATACTATGAACAGATTGTTTCCAGATTAAACAGAGCCTTATTAAACTATGGCCCTGTATGAACATATCTGTGCATACAGGGGCCATAATCACATAACATGATTTATACTAAACATACATCCCAGGATCCCTGAGGATGTCCCCGGAGTCCTGAAGTTGGCTGGCTCAGTCCTGAAAAGGACAGCATCTGAGCTGTGGATCCTTACAGCAAGCTCCTCATGTACAAATCACAGCATGTCAGAGGGTCATCTGCACAGGCTTTGTTCTGTTCTTCACCCTTGTCCTCTGTGTCTCTCTAAACCTTCACCACAGACTAAGGACCAACTCCAGTTTCCATCAGCATCTTCAGAGGAAGGATCAGGACATGCTTACTCCCTCATGAGGAAATACTGATGCTAAGACCAGTATTAGTGATTTTGCAGTGCTTGTGTGAGTGTGTATGTGTGTGTATGAGTGTGTGTTTCAGAGAAACAGTCAGACAGTTTAATGGGTCATCCAAGCATGCAAAGAATTTTTTCCAACATTTGAAGATGAAAAAAGAGTGAGAGCCCATTGTGGTGGCACATCTTTAATCCCAGCACTGTGGGGGCAGAGGCAGGCTGATCTCAGTGCATTTGAGACCAGCTTGGTCTGCAAAGTGAGTTTTAGGGCAATGAGTACTGTTACACAGAGAAACCCTGTCATGAATAACAGAAAGAAAAAAAGAATAAGAGAATGGGAATGGCAAAAGTAAAAGCTATGCCTTATTTTTCTTGTTTGAGTTGGAGATCAGGAACCAAGCAGGCTTGACTATGATGTAGAAACTGCCACATGTAGGGAGGACTTCCTAAGAACTGTATGTCCAGTGTCTCATTAATGGGACAATTATTCTTCCCATGAGTTATTGTGTTTTCAAATGAATCCACTTTTCTGAGTAGAGGAATTCTGGGGAGGGCATTGATGGGCTCAATTACATTAATGTCTAAGGGAGGAGACAAAATAATATGTAAGGATCTAAGGCAAATCACACTTCATAATTCCAGCATATATTAGAACTCAGCTTCCATTCTTTGGACAGGAGGAAGTAGCTTTGAATTCACAGATTTTACCAAAGCCAAAATACTTCTACCTTGTCACATGGTACTTTATATCTCAAGGAGGCAATTGTGATGATGTTTTGCTAGTGGACTCAGTGAAGCCAGAGCTGACCTCCAATGCCAGGAAAGGGGTTCTCATCAAAACCTTCAATCTGGCCAGTCGAACACAGGGGAGCAGGACATACTGGAGAACAGGGGATTTGCTCCAAATACTATTACTATTGGGGTTTAGAAATTATATTTGAGCTCTACGAGCTCCATGGAACCTGGTCACACATCCTGTGCCAACACTTGGGGACACAAAAGGTAAGTAAGCAGCAGCCCTGTGACCCTGGACCCCACACTCCCTAAGAACTCCAGGTGGGAAAAAAGCTAGGAGCCCCTCTCCAGGTCCTTTGATATTCCTATTCCCCAGCAAGGGTGCTTGCCTGTTAGCCCTCAATCCACCCCAACCCCAACCCATCATTCCCTGTGAGCAATACATCCTGAGCCAATACTTGGTGGACATAAGAGCTGCTAGCAGGGAGCTTTCCTGCTAGCCCTCAATCCACCTGGCTCCCAACCCACCCCCAATCCTGTAAGCTCTGTAGAACCCTGTGATACAACCAGCACCAACCCTGAGTGGATCTAAGAGCCAGCTTCAATAGTGACTGGACCTAAGAGAGAGCCACAGCAAAGATTGGACCAAAAAGCCAAGACACACTGCCCTCATTTAAAAGAAGAGATGGGTAGGCTCCAATGTAAGAATTCCTCCAACATCCTAAAACACCAGAACCCTGTGGGAAAAAAAACAGGAAGGCTGAATCATCCTAACCCAGAAGATGGAGAAGAAAATGACTTTAAATATAACTTTATGAAAATGATAGAGACCTTTAAAGAAGAAGTGAAAACTCCCTTAAAGAAATAGAGAAGACAAACAGAAAGCTGGAAGAAATGGATAAATCCCTCAAAGAAAACCAAGAAAAAACAATCAATCAGGTGAAGGAAACAGTTCAAAACTTGAAGATTGAAATAGATGTAATAAAGAAAACACAAACCAATAAAACTTGAGAAATAGAAAATGTGGATTAACAAACAGGAACCACAGAGACAAGTATAACCAACAAGAGATAGAAGAAAGAATCTCAGGCACTGAAGATACTATTGAGGAACCAGATTCATTGGACAAAGAAAACACTAAATCCAACAAACTCTTAACACAAAACAGTCAGCAAATCTGGAACACCATGAAAAGACCAAGCCTAAAAATAATAGGGGTAGAAGAAGAAGAAGAAGAAGAAGAAGAAGAAGAAGAAGAAGAGGAGGAGGAGGAGGAGGAGGAGGAGGAGGAGAAGAAGAAGAAGAAGAAGAAGAAGAAGAAGAAGAAGAGAAGAAGAAGAAGAAGAAGAAGAAGAAGAGAAGAAGAAGAAGAAGAAGAAGAAGAAGAAGAAGAAGAAGAAGAAGAAGAAGAAGAACTCCAACTCAAAGGCACAGAAAATATATTCAACAAAATTATAGAAGAGAACTTTCCCAACCTACAGAAAGCTATCCCTATGAAGGTACAAAAAGCTTACAGAATGCCAAATAGACTGGATCAAAAAAATCCCCTCACCATATAATAATCAAAACACAAAACACAGAACAAAGAATATTAAGAGCTACAAAGGAAAATGTTCAAGTAAAATATAAAGGTAAACCTATCAGAATTACACCTGACTTCTCGATGGAAACCATGAAAGCTAGAAGGTCCTGGATAGATGTGCAGCAGACACTAAGAGACTATGGATACAAGCCCAGACTACTATACCAGCAAAGTTTTCATTCATTGTTTTGAAGAAAACAAGATATTCAATGACAAAAACAGATTTAAACAATATGTATCCACAAACCCAGCCTTACAGAAAGTACTAGAAGGAAAACCTCAACCCAAGGAAGCTAACTACACCCACAATAACAAAGACATCTGATAACCCCCCACCAGCATAACCCAAAGAAGGGAAACACACAAACACCACTACCGAAAGATAACCAGAGTTAACAACCACTGGTCATTAATAGTGCTTAATATCAATGGTCTCAACTCACCTATGAAAAGACACAGGCTATGAGCATGGATAAGAAAACAGGATCCAACATTCTGCCATTTACAAGAAACAAACCTCAACCTTAAAGACAAACAGTACCTCAGAGTACAGGGTTAGGAAAAGGTTTTCCAATCAAATGGATTAAAGAAACAAGTGGTTGTGGCTATCCTAATATCTAACAAAATTGATTTCGAACTAAAATCAACCAGAAGAGATGGAGAATGACACTTTAGACTCATAACAGGAATAAATCATCAAGATGAAGTCTCAATCCTGAATATCTATGCCCCAAATACAAGAGCACCCACATATGTAAAAGAAACATTACTAAAACTTAAATCACACATCAAACCCCACACATTAATTGCAGGAGATTTCAACACTCCTTTTCTGACAATTGACAGATCAAACAAACAGAAACTTAACAGAGAAATAAGAGAACTAACAGATGTAATGAATCAAATGGACTTTTTTCTCAGCACCTCATGGAACCTTCTCTAAAATTAATCACATTCTCGGTAACAAAGCAAACATCCACAGATACAAAAAAAAATTGGAGTAATCCACTGTTTCTTATCACATCACCATGGAATAAAGTTAGAATTCAACAACACTACTCCCAGAAAGCCTACAAACTTTTGGAAACTAAACAATCAACTACCAAACTGCTCCTGGGTTGAGGAAGAAATAAAAAAAATAAATTAAAACTTTCCTTGCATTCAATGAAAATGAAGAAACTACATATACAAACTTATGGAACACTATGAAAGCAGTGCTAAGAGGAAAGTTCATAGCACTAAGTGCCCACATAAAGAAAATGGAGAAAGCTCACATCAGTGACCTAACAGCATGCCTGAAAGCTCTAGAAAAAAAAGAAGCAGACTCACCCAGGGAGAGTAAAAGACTGAAAATAATCAAACTGAGGGTTGAAATCAACAATATAAAAACACAGAAAACCATACAAAAATCAATGAAACGAAGAGCTGGTTCTTTGAGAAAATCAACAAGGTTGACAAATCCTTATCCAAACTAATCAAAAGGCAAAGAGAGAACACCCAAATTAATAAAATCAGAAATAAAAAGAGGGACATAACAATGGACACTGAAAAATTCAGAGAATCATTAGGTTCTACTAAAAAGAACCTGTACTCCACAGAATTGGAAAATGTAAAAGAAATGAACAATTTTTTAGATAGATACCATATACCCAAATTAAATCAAGACCAGGTAAGAAATTTAAATAGACCTATAAGTCACGAGGAGATAGAAGCTATCATCAAAAACCTCTCAACCAAAAAAGCCCAGGGCCAGATGATTTTAGTACAGAGCTAATACCTATACTCCTCAAAGTGTTCCACATAATAGAATCAGAAGTGTCATTGCCAAACTCATTTTATGAAGCTACAGTTACCCTGATACCAAAACTACACAAAGACTCAACCAAGAAAGAGAATTACAAACCAATCTCACTCATGAATATTGATGCAAAAATTCTCAATAAAATACTGGCAAACTGAATCCATGAACACATAAAAAATCATCCATCATGATCAAATAGACTATCTCAGAGATGCAGGGCTGGTTCAATATTTGAAAATCTATCAATGTAATTCATCATATAAATAAACTGAAAGAAAAAATGAAATGATCACTTCATTAGATGCTGAAAAATCATTTGACAAAATTCAACACCCCTTCATGATAAAGGTCTTGGAGAGATTAGGGATACAAAGATCATATCTAAATATAATAAAAGAAACATACAGCAAGCCGACTGCTAACATTAAATTAAATGGAGAGAAACTCAAAGCAATTCCACTAAAACCAGGAACAAGACAAGGCTGTCCACTCTCTTTAACATAGTTCTTGAAGTTTTAGCAATAGCAATAAGATAACATAAAGAGATCAGGGGATTCAAATTGGAAATGAGGAGGTCAAACTTTTGTTATTTGCAGATGATATGATAGTGTATATAAGTTACCCCAAAAACTCTACCAGAGAACTCCTACAGCTGATAAATACCTTCAGTGACATGGCAGGATACAAGATCAACTCAAAAAAATCAGTAGCCCTTCTATATTCAAAGGATAGAGAATCAGAGAAGGAAATCAGAGAAACATCACCTTTCACAATAGCCACAAATCACATAAAATATCTTGGGTTAACACTAACAAAGGATGTGACAGACCTATTGAAAAGAACTTTAAGTCTTTCAGGAAAGATATTGAAGAAGATACCAGAAAATGGAAAGATCTCTCATGCTCTTGGAAATGAAGAATCAACATAGTAAAAATGGCAATTTTACCAAAAGCAACCTATAGATTCAATGCAATTCCTATCAAAATCCCAACACAATTCTTCACAGACCTTGAGAGAACAATAATCAACTTCATATGGAAAAACAAAAACCCCAGGATTGCAAAAAAATCTGTACAATAAACAAACTGCCAGAGGCATTACCATCCCTGACATCAAGCTCTATTACAGAGCTACAGTAATCAAAACAGCTAGGTTTTGGCATAAAAGCGGAGATGCTGACCAATGGAATAGAATTGAGGAAGTGGATATTAATCCACACACCTATGAACACCTGATTTTTGACAAAGAAGCAAAAATTATACAATGGAAAAAAGAAAGCATCATTAACAAGTGGTGTTGGCATGACTGATTGTCAACCTGTAGAAGAATGAAAATAGATCCATATCTATCACCATGCACAAAACTCAAGTCCAAATGGATTAAAGACCTCAATATAACTCCAAACACACTGAACCTGATAGAGTCCTTCAATGTATTGGACACAGGAGACCACTTCCTAAATATAAACTCAGTAGCACAGCCAATAAGAGCATCAATAAATAAATGGGACCTCCTGAAACTGAGGAGCTTCTGTAAAGCAAAGGAAACAGTCAATAAGACAAAAAGGAAGTCTGCTGAATGGGAAAAAAATTTCACCAGTCTCACATCAGACAAAGGACTGATCTCCAAAATTTTTAAAGAACTCAAGAAAGTAGACAATAAAATTCTAAATAACCCAATTAAAAAGTGGTGTACTGAAGTAAACAGAGAATTCTCAACAGAAGAATTTCAAATGTCCAAAAGATACTTAAGGGCATGTTCAACTTCCTTAGCTATCAGGAAAATGCAAATCAAAAACAACTCTGAGATACCATCTCACTCCTGTCAGAATGGCTAAGATAAAAAACACTAATGGTAGCTTATGCGAGAGAGGATGTGGAGCAGCAAGGGGAACACTCATCCATTGATGGTGGGAATGCAAACTCGTGCAACCACTTTGGAAATCAGTGTGGTGGTTTCTCAGAAAATTGGGAGTAAACCTACCTCAGGATCCAGCAATACCACTCTTGGGAATATACCCAAAAATGCTCAATCATACAACAAAAGCATTTGTTAAACTATGTTCATAGCAGCATCATTTGTAATAGCTAAAACCTGGAAACAACCTAGATGCCCCTCAACAGAAGAATGTATAAAGAAATTGTGGCAAATCTACACATTAGAGTACTACTCAGTGGTAAATATAATGACATCTTGAATTTTGCATGCAAATAGGTTGAATTAGAAAACACTATCCTGAGTGAGGTAACCCAGACCCCAAAAGTGTATATGGTATGTACTTAGTCATAAGTGGATATTATACATAAATAAAAGGGGCACTGAGCCTATAGTTCATGATCCTAGAGAAACTAAGAAATGAGGTGAACACAAAGAAAAACATATAGACCCTTCTGGAAATTGGAAACAGACAAAAATTTGGGAGCATGGGGGCAGGGGATAGAAGAAAGGGGGGAAAAGGGGGGTTGAGGAGAACTTGAGGGACTAAGATAGTTGAGATGGAGGAAGGACAGATAACAGAGCAAGGAAAGAGATAGCTTGATTGAGGAAGCCATTATGGTGTTAGCAAGAATCTTGGCTCTAGAATAATGCTCAAGAACCCACAGTGATGACCCCAGCTAAGACCCTAAGCAATAGAGGACAGGGCATCTGAACTGGCCTAACCCTGTAGTCTGACTAATGATTATCTTAAATATCACCATAGAACCGTTGTCCAACAATAGATGGAAACAGAAGCAATGACCCACATCAGAGCACTGGACTGACATCCCAAAATCCAGTTGAAGAGTGGAAAGAGTCAGAGTATGAGGAAGGAATCCAAGACCATGACGGGTTCATCCACTGAGACAGTTTGCTTGAGCTAATGGTAGCTCACCAATTTCAGTTGGACTGGGAGTCAACTCTGACGGGGGTTGACAATTGGGACAGACTAAGCGGCCACTGACAGTGACACTGGGATTTGTCTCCTCGGCATGTACTGGCTTCTTGGGACCTAATTCTCTTTGGATGTAAACCTTGTTCAACCTATATGTAGTAGAGAGGGCCTTGGACTTTCCACAGATCAGGATGCACAGGATTGGAGAGAGTGGTGTGGGAGGGTCTGTAGAAAGAGTGGGAGGGAAGTGGGAGAAGGGAAGGGAGTGGGAATTTGGATTGGTATTTTTTAAGTAATAAAATAATTTTAAAAAGAAATAAAATTGGGAAAGGAATGTAAACATAAAAAACACAAAACCTTCAAGCCTCCCAGTGTCTACCTGGCTACGTTAGCAGTCAGGGCACTGGTATGTCTTTGGCACTAAATTGTAAGCCTCTCTCTATGCTCACTCATTTGATCTTCCTTAGATGTCACAGTCTTGTCTGCAGATCAGGTTCTAGGCTTTAGAGCAAGGATCAGGTTACATGATCAATTAGACCAAATGTAAGACAACAGAAGAATCTATACAAACCCTGGATTTAGGCAGAGGGAATGGTTTCCTCTCAGTGGAATTGAGCCATCCCCTCCCTGTCTTCTTCCTTCTGTAGCTTGCCTTGCACTGGAATTTTCATTCTCTGCAGCTGTAACTTGTGATTCTCCCCTTCCTTAAAATTCCTGTCTTTCTAGGGTTGCACACAGTGTGCTCAAGAATAACTTTGAAGAACAGGACAGGTCAAGCCTGGGCTTCCAGCTCCTCTCCTTGAGGAGCTCAAGGGACATTTTGTGGAACACAATTGGGCCAGGAGCTGGATTTCTCTCCCCATCATCACCTGGATTCCACATGAGCAGTCCCTTTATGGAAAACAATAATAATTTTCTGGCATTGAATTTTCTTAGTTGAAATATGATGTTTATTCTTGGTTCTGAACTAGGCTACATCTGGCATTAACTAAAACCTAAAAAATGGAGGGCACAAATGTGAGAGATTTCTACTTAATTTGAAGTGGAAAGATGCTTGAGATAAGAAGTCACATTTTAAATGCAGATCTTAAATCCTGATCTAACCTGGGCCACACCTGCCTCTGGAAGCCTACAAAATGTCATGGACAAAGAAAGATTTTCTTCTTTGCCTACTTGCTCTCACCTTGTTGGCAAATTCATTTCTTCCTGGCATTAGAACCGATTTCTTTGGGATTCTTTCATATACTGAAGACCAGGTGTGACATTCAGGCTTGTGGACTGAGCAGCTACTAGATTGTTGGACTTTCCATTCATAGACACCAAGATTTGGATTAGCTGAACCACAGCTTGTAAGACATTCTAATAAATTCCCATATACCATACATATCTTGTGTCTGTGTGTGTGTGTGTGTGTGTGTGTGTGTGTGTAGAGTTATTAATTCCAAACATTCTGTAACTATAGAGAACCTGACTAATGCAGATTTTGGTACCAGAAGTGGTTCCAGAGCAGCAGAAGGATAAGAGTGACTCTTTCAAGCATCTGACATACGCTTTCCCATTTGCCAACAGCTACAGCTACTGAAGTCTCCCCTGGGAGCTCAGAGAGAAGTGAGAGCCCATGGTGAGAATATTTTACAAACTTACAAATAAAATTTCAATCCATTATCCTGATTCAGTAGTTGTGAGCAGGATTGCATCTGGTGACTCTGTGTATGAAACTTTGGACAGTTTGTGGCAAAATAAGGAAAGTGATGATGCTGGTCATTTGCTCTTAGCATCTCTGGATAAATTAACAAAGGATGGGAATAAGCTTTGTGTTAACCAACTTCTAGCTTCTCAGCATTTGTTGAAGGACAAAAATGAACTTAGTGATAAGATTGACAGACTCCAGTATAAAAGGAAACAGTATAAAAGTTTCCAAGTGTGCCCTGGAAGATAATCTTTCCAGCAGCCATATACCTCAAGTTACAGAAAATCAAAGAGAAGCCCACATTATAAGTTTGGCTGAACTACAGCAAATACTAAAGTCCCAGCCTCAGAGAGTGTCTGCAGTTAATGCAAGGGCATTAATTGGTAAAGAATGGGATCCTGTGACTTGAGATGGGGTTGTGTGGGAGGGCTCAGAACTGTGAACTCTCAGGTACTCAAGGGTTAATCTCAACTGGGGTTGGTAATCACTCCACCCTCATTCCCTCTTGAAATGTTATCATTGTCATCTGTGATTGAGGAAATTTCTTCTTCATTGTCTTCTAAACCAGCTCTGACTTTCTTTGAAGGAAATGTCAGGCAACACAATACTTATTTCCCTCCGGGCCCACCAATAGCTGCTTCTAGACCTATAACCAGACTTAAGGCATAGTAGGCTGGTAAGGGGAGGTAGAAAGTGTAGTTCATGACAGTGAGCCCATGATCATAGAATTCCACTAGTCTTATCATGTTCTCCAATATCCCAATGTAGCAGGCCTGATGAAAAATGGAGTGATCTTTTGAAGACATAGTTCCAGTATCAATTATGTGGCAGAAGCAAGGAGTTCTGGGTCAAGGTTCTCTAAAAGGTGTTATATGCTTTGAATCAGCATCCAGTATATGGTACAGATTCTCCCATAGTGAGGATCCATGGGTCAGGCCCTAGTGACTCCCTAGGAAAAAATTTTCCTTCCTGTTCCCACAACCTTAAGTTTTGCTGGCCTGGAAGAGTTGGCATCATATTGAGGAGCATTCCTGACAGGAGCCACAGCAAACCTTCAATTGAACTGGAAGATCAGGATTCCCCATGGCCACTATGGACTTCTATTGACCTTAAAACAATAGGCTATAACTGGTTTTATGGCCAGAAATGTGTGAATGGATGTCATTAATAGCCTGGTGACCTTTGGGCTACCTACATGGCCTAGACTACACTAGATCCTCACCCATACCCTTATCTTTAGCTTGTTTTCTTAGTTAAACTGCAGAACCCATCTTTATAGCATAAATAGCAGAATACAAGAGATGGAAGAGAGAATCTCAAGTGCTGAAAATACAATAGAGTAAACAGACTCATCAATCAAAGCAAACAAAATCTAAACTAATTCTAACAAAGGTTTAACACAAAATACTCAGGAAATATGGGACACCATGAAAATACCAAACCTAAGAATGACAGGGGTAGATGAAGGAGAAGTCCAACTCAAAAAGACAGAAAATGTATTCAACAAAATCATAAAAGAAAACTTTCCTAACCTAGAGAAAAATATGCCTATGAAGATACAAGAAGCTTGCAGAACACCAAAGAGAGTGGATTTAAAAAAAAGTCCCCATCACATATAATAATCAAAACACAAAACATACAGAATAAAGAATATTAAGAGCTACAAAGGAAAAAGGACAAGTAACATATGAAGGCAGACCTATCAGAACTACATCTGTCCTCTCAATGGAAACAATAAAAGCCACAAGATCCTTTAGGCAGACATTAAGAGACCACAGATGTCCAGACTACTATATCCAGCAAAAATTTCAATCACTATAGAAGGACAAAACAAGTTGTTCCATTACAAATTCATATTTATCCAATACCACTAACCCAGCCCTACACAAATACTAGAAGGAAAACTCCAACACAACAAAGTTGGATACACCAACAAAAACATGGACAATAGATGGCCTCACAGCAGCAAATCCCAAAGAAGGGAAAAACAGACAAAATAATATCACCAGCAACAAAAACTAAAATAACCAGAGCTAGCAATCACTGGTCATTAATATCCTGTATCCCTTAATATAAATGGACGCCACTCACCTATAAAAAGACACAGACTAACAGATTGGATATGAAAATGGAACCCAGCATTCTGCTGCATACAAGAAACACACTTTAACCTCAGAAATAGATATTGCTTCAGATAAGGGTTGAGATAAAAATTCCAATCAAATGGACCTAAGAAACAAGCTGGTGTAGCTATTAATATCTAACAAAATAGGCTTCAATCTAAAATCAATTGAAAGAGACAAAGAATGATATTTCATATAGTCATAGTCTAATATCTATTGAAAGAGACAAAGAAGGACATTTCAGATAATCATAGAAAAAATTCACAAGAAGAAATCTCAATACTGAACATCTATGTCCCAAATACAAGGGCACCCTCATATTTAAAAGAAACACTTCTAAAGTTTAAATCACCCATTAAACATCACACACTAATAGTGGGAGACTTCTACACCCCACTCACACCACTGGGTAGGTATGTCAGAAAGAAAAATTAACAGAGAAATAAAGGAACTAACAGATGTTATGACTCAAATGGACTTAACAGATATCTATAGAACATTCCATCCAAACATAAAAGAATATACCTTCTTCTTAGGACCTCATGGAACATTCTCAAAAATTGACCATATACTTGGTAACAAAGCAAACCTCAACAGATAAAAAATTTGGAATTATGCCATGTATCTTATTGGGCCACCACTGCTTAAAATTAGAATTTAACAGCAATACTAATTCCAGAAAACCCACAAACACATGGAAATTAAACAATGCTCACATGAAGCATTAATGGGTCAAGGAAGAAATAAAGGGAGAAATTAAAGGCTTTCTGAAATTCAATGAAAATGACTATACAACGTAGCCAAATTGATGGGACACAATGAAAGAAGTGTTAAGAGGAAAGTTCATAGTACTAAATGCCTTCATAAAGAAGCTGGAAAAATCCCGCACTAGTAAATTAACAGAATATTTGTAAACTCTGAAACAAAAAGAAGCAAAGTCACCTAGAAGAAAAAGACAACAGGAAATAATCAAATTGAGAGCTGAAACAGCAAAACAGAAACAAAAAAAAAACAATACAAAGAATCAGTGAGAATAAGAGTTGGTTCTTTGAAAAAAATCAACAAAATAGACAAAACTTTATCCAAACTAACAAAAAAAGTAGAGAGAGATTATCCAAATTAACAAAATCACAATGAAAAGGGGGACATAACACATAACAATAAACAGGGAAGAAATCCAGAGACTCATCAGGTCATATTTTGAAAATGTACTCCACAAAATTGGAAAACTTAAAAGAAATGGACAACTTTCTGGATAAATATCACTTACCAAAATTAAATCAAGATGAGACAACCAAAGTAAATATACCTATTACTGTTAAAGAAATAGAAACAGTCATAAAAAGTCTCTTAACCAAAAAGAAAAATCCCCAGGACCAGATGGTTTCAGCTCAGAACTGTACAAGTTTTTGAAAGAAGAACTAAAATCAATACTACTCAATTGTTCCACACAGTTGAAACAGAAGTAACATTGCCAGATTCTTTTTATGAGGCTACAATTACTCTGATACCCAAATCATGTAAAAGCATTATTAATACAGACTAATCTCACTCATGAACACTGATGCAAAAATACTAAATAAAATACTGGCCATCTGAATCCAGGAACACATCAGAACCATCATCCACCATGATCAAGTCAGCTTCATCCCAGAGATGGAGGGGTGGTTCAACATATGAAAATCTGTCAATGTGATCCATCATATAAACAAACTGAAAAATGAAAACCACGTGATCATCTCATTAGATGTTTAAAAAGCCTTTGACAAAATACAGCAACCCTTCATGATAAAGGTCTTGGAGAATGCAGGGATACAAGGAACATACCAAAACATAATAAAGGCAATATACAGCAAGCCAACAGCCAACATCAAACTAAATGGAGAGAAACTCACAGTGATCTTATTGAAATCATGACTAACACAAAGTTGTCTACTCTCTCCATATCTATTCAAAATAGTTCTTGAGGTTCTAACTAGAGCAATAAGACAATAAACGAAGATCAAGGGGATACAAATTGAAAAAGAATTCAAACTCTCACTGTTTGCTGATGACATGATAGTTTACATAAGTAACCCAAAAAATTCTATCAAGGAACTTCTACAACTAATAAACATTTTCAGTAATGTAGTAGAATACAAGATAAACTCAAAAACATCAGTAGCCCTCCTGTACAGAGATGATAAATGGGGTTAGAAAGAAAGCAGAGAAACATTACCCTTCAAAATAGCCACAAATAGCATAAAATATCTCAGAGTAACTCTAACCAAACAAGTGGAAGGCTTGTATGTCAAGAACTTTACATCTTTGAAGAAAGAAATTGAAGAAGATACCTGAAGATAGAACAATCTCCCTTGCTCTTTGGTCAGTAGAATTAATATAGTAAAAATGGCAATCTTACCAAAAGCAATCTATTGATTCAATGCAATGCCCATCAAAATCCCAGAAAAAAATTGAATGAACAATACTCAACTTCATGTGGAAGGGCAAAAAACCCAGAATAGCCAAAACAATCTTGTACCATAAAAGAACTTCTGCAGACATCACAATCTTTGACTTTAAACTATTACACAGTTACAGTACTGAAAATAGCCTGATATTGGCATAAAAACAGACAGGAGGATCAATGGAAATGAATCAAAGACCGAGATATTAATCCACACACCTACAAGTATTTGATTTTTGACAATGAAGCAAAAAATATCAAATGGAAAAAGAACGCACATTTAACAAATGGTGCTGGCATAACTGGACATCAACATGAAAATAATGAAAATAGATCCCTATCTATTGTCACGCACAAAACTCAAGTCCAAATGGATCAAAGACCTCAACATAAAGCCAACCACACTGAACCTTACAGAAGAGAAAGTGGGAAATATACTTGAATGCATTGACACAGGAGACCACTTCCTAAATATAACCCCAGTATCACAGACACTGAGAAAAAAATTAATAAGTGGGACCTCCTGAAACTGAAAAGCTTTTGTAAAGCAAAGGACATGGTCAACAAGACAAAACGATAGCCTACAAAATGGGAAAAGATCTTCAGTAACCCCACATCAGACAGAGGTCTAATCTCCAAAATATACAAAGAACTAAAGAAATTGCTCATTAAAAGAACAAATAATCCAACTTTAAAAATGGGGTATAGACCTAAACAAAGAACTCTCACAGTGGAAGCTGAAAGTCACTTAAGAAAATGCTCAGCATCCATAGCCATCAGAGAAATGCAAACCAAAACAATTCTGAGATTCTACTTTATACTGTTGGAGCCCGTGTGGGTCCAACACAGATTGGCTAACTCGGCTGGAACAGAGTGGCGAGGAATAAAACTGACACAGCTTACACGGTACTCATGGAAAGGCTAGATCTCTCTCTCCCCAGATCTCTCATTTATTCTCCAAATAGCTTATATATCCTCACATCAATAGAGCGGGAATACATTAGGCTGTCTCCTAGGCAACCAGGTGCCTGGGCTCAGGTCAAGTCTGCACCTAGCAGTCAGGTAGGCCATGAATTAGCATCTCTATAAGTCATCTTCCAAATTACAAAGGAAGGAAGCACTAAACATCCTGACCAGTTTCAGTCAATACCTCTCCTCAGGAGATCTACATCCTTGCTATTGTTAGGCAAAGACATCTTGTCTGCAGAGCTACATGATCAAGTCAGACTGGGCCTATGGCTTTTGTACCATACAGAAATATAGACTTACATTATACCTGTAAGAATGGCCAAAATTAAAAACACTGATGACAACTTACGCTGTAGAGGATGTGGGGTAAAGGGAACACTTCTGCTTTGCTGGCGGGAGTGCAAACAGGTCCAGCTACTTTGGATATTAGTATGGTAAATTCTCAGAAAATTAGGAAACAACCTTCTTCGAGACCCAGTAACACCAATTTTGGATATATACCCAAAGGATGGTCAACCATACTACAAGGACATATGCTCAACTACGTTCATAGCAGCATTGTTTGTCCTTGCCAGAACTGGAAACAACCTAAATGCCTCTAGACTGAAGAGTGAATAAAGAAAATGTGGTACATTTACACAAGGGAATACTACACAGCAGAGAAAAAGTAATAACATCTTGAATTTTGCGTGCAAATGGGTGGATTTAGAAAACATCATATTGAGTGAGGTAACCCAGAACCAATAAAAAATAAGAAACAATTTAAATTAACCCATATTTTTCAATCTACATTCTGGCACATGGTTTATTCACTTATGTGGAACAGACGCTTAAAAGAAATCCCACACTAGCTTTTGATTTATAGATGGTTATTTATTTAGAGGTAAACTCACAAATCAGAATTCTCTGCTTGAATGGAGAACAGAGCTTGAATCCAGCAATCCAGCAATCTGAAAGAGCAGCCAGGGAAGAAGGGGTGGACTCAGGCTCTGCATTAGCATATGTAATAAAAGAGGCCATGCCCCAGTAGGTGGGTAACCATAAGCTGTAAGACTTCCTACAACATACTCATTTCCTTATTGCCCATACTACTTCCTCTGAGTCTAACCAATGACTTCACCTTTCTTCTTCTCACAGTTCTCTATCTGGAAGGCCTACCTATTTCTCCTGCCTAGCTATTGATCATTCAGCTTTTTATTACACTAATTACAGCAATACATTTTCATAGAGTGTGAAATATCCCAGAACACCATATCATATATTTGTCATTGATTCAAAGTATATGCCACCTTCTGGAGAATCCTGTTTTAGCCTTCTAGGCTAATGTCATCCTTGATATTGTAACTTTGTTTTCAAAAGGCCTTTTGTCATTCTTTTAGGCCAGCTGCCTCAGGATGATGGGGAACATGGTAAGACCAGTGGATCCCATGATTATGGGCCCATTGTCACACTTATCTGGCTGTGAAGTGAGTTCCCTGGTCAGAAGGAATGCTACATGTTATAACGTGTCAGTGGACCAGACATTCTGTCAAGTCCATGGATGGTGGTTTTGGCAGAAGCATTACGTGCAGCAAAGGAAAATCCATAACCAGAATACGTTCTATTCCAGTAAGGACAAAACCTTATTCTTTCTATGGAGAAAGTAGTCTAATGTAGGTGATCTGCCACCAGGCTACGGACTCATCATCTGGGGGAATGTGCCATATTGGGGCCTCAGCATTGGTTTCTCCTGCTGGCAGATGTGACATTCAGCAACAGCTGTAGTCAGGTCAACTTTGGTGAGTAGAAGTCCATGTTGTTGAGTTCATGAACAGCCAACCTTCATCTCTTTCACCATGGCCTCTTAGTACATGGGCCTATTGTGTAATGAGAAGGATGGACAGGGAAAGAGGTTGATGGTGCATAAAACAGTCCATAAGATCTACCCCTCTGCTGAAGTTACCATCTGGTGCACATTTACATGACACATAGTGTCTTCCTATCCTTTGCCCATTTGGAGAGATCCTGCCACAAACCTCTCCAAATGTCTTTCTCTCCCAGTTTCCAATCATGCTCTTTCAAAGTTCCTGACCATCCATCCAGTTCTCTGGCTACAGACCTTGAGTCAGTGCACAATCAGCCATCTGCCCATTTTTTTTCCCAAACAAAGTGTATGACCATGTGTAGTGCCCAAAGTTCTGCCTTCTATGAAGATTTTTCCTTCACTGGTGTCTTTCATGGTTGTCTCAGAAAGCAGTTGTAATTCTGCAGCTGCCCATTTCTTGCTCTTTCCTTTTTTTTGTTTTTTGAGACAGGGTTTCCTAGTAGCTATGCAGACAGTCCTGGAACTTGCTTTGTAGACCAGGTTGGCCTTGAACTCATAGAGATCCACCTGCCTCTGCCTTCCAAGCACTGGGATTAAAGGCATGTACAACCACTGTCCAGCCAACTGTCCATTTCTTGGTGGTACCCACACAATGTGCAGAACCAGTAGTAACTATGCTCTAATGGTCTCTTCCTTAGTCAACTGATCATAGGACAAGCCAAAGGGGTTACATGTGCATGCTTGGCAGCTGACAGCATTGCAATGGGAGTAGAAACAATAGGCATTTTGGAAACCTCTTCATGTAACTTCCATGTGCCTTTAAGACCTCCCTGGACTCTTTCACACACACACACACACACACACACACACACACACACACACACACACACACCTATTTGATACTGCATTACTGATGTGCATGTCCTATTTTATAGCTTAGTGGATCTGATAATACTCAGTTTATAATAGGCAGCTCAGACTGCATGGTAGCCCATTGTCAAAATGTTCAGTTTCCACTAAAGCCTATAGCAGGCCAAGAAGAGTTGTCTGCTGGTGATGGTAGAGTCTTGTTCCAAAATCCCAAAGGTCTCTTCTGTGTTCCATATAAGGACTTGCCAAAGGCTCCAAATAGCATGCCCATCTGCCACTGATATCATAAGTTCCATAGGATCCAAGTGGTAATGAAGCCTGGAGAGCAGCCTGGACCTATTGAGGAGCCTTCTCCTGTTCCAGGCCCCACACAAAGTGAGCAGCTTTCTGAGTTACTTGATATATGGTCCGGAGTAACACACACAAGTGGGGAATATGCTGTCTCCAGAATCTATAAAGGCCAACTAAATGTTGTTCTTCTTTCTTAGTGGTGGGAGGAGTCAGGTGCAGTAACTGATCCTTCATCTTAGAAGAAATATCTCTGCAAGCTGCACAGCACAGGACTCCTAGATATTACACTGAGGTAGAGGTTTTTGAATTTTGGTCAGATTTATTTCCCATTGCCTATTGCTGTGATGCAACACCATGACCAAAGAAACCTGGGAAAGAAAGGGTTTATTTGGCTTACAATTTCACATCACAGTTCATCATTAAACAAAAGTCAGAACAGGAACTCAAACAGGAAAGGAAGCTGGAGGCAAGAGTTGATGGCAGAGGTGTAGTAATATGAGCAGTGGGGCTGCGTCCCCAGCAACCCCGCCACCTGGCTAGCTTATGCCCCGAAATAACAACCACAAACTGTATTCATTTAAACACTGCTTGGCCCATTAGCTTTATCCCTTACTGGCTAATTCTGATATCCTGATCAACCTATCTCTAATAAACTGTGTAGCACCAATCTTAGCAGGAAAGATTCAGCATGTCTGACCTGGCGGCTTGCTTCATTGCGTGTGTCTGCCTCAGAGAGCAGAGCTATCATGTCTGCCCGGGAGAGGGGAGCATGGCGTCTCTGAGCTCACTTCCTCTTCCTCCCAGCATTCTGTTCTGTTTACTCCACTCACCTATGTTCTAACCAATAAAATGGGCCAAGGCAGTTTCTTTATTATAATTAACCAATGACCTTCCTCCATCATTTCCTCTTTTTCTGTTTAAACAAAAAAGGAAGGCTTTAACTTTAATATAGCAAAATTACATATAACAAAACAGTTATCAAGTAAAAATTACAATAATCTTTATCATAACTAAGGAAAACTATAACTATAACTAACTATTCTTAACTCCATCAAAGACTCCAGAAAGATACAATATTACCTAAGCAAACAAGAAAAAAGCAACTTTCAAACTCTAGAAATGACAGAGACATCTTGCTGCCTAGACAGTCATCCAAAGTTTCTCTGTACCGTTGGGGCATCCATCTTTGGCCTACAGGCCCATAGTATCCAGAGACATTTCCATGAAGCAGGAAATTTCAAAGTCAGTTCAGTCACTATCTGCTGTGTCCTGCAGAATGTCTTGTAGACTCCTTCATGAATCAGGAACCCCAAAAGATCATCTCACCTTTAGTCAAGTTCAGTAGTCCTGTCTCTGCAGGTTCTCTGTGTCCAGTTTATGCAATAGTCCAGGCAAGAGCAGTTTCTTGCCCAAATGGCTATCAAACTCCATAAGGATCCTCTTCGATGCCCATCTTCTTCTTGAAGTAGATTGGTGCTGCCGGGAGCAGAGTGTCTCATTGTCATGAAAAGTCCTAAGTTATTAAAACATTAAATGCCATATTCTGCAGTCTTTGAAAGATATGAAGAATGTCTATCTAACTGAAATGTATCTCTATATATCTAGAAAAGTCTAACATGACTACAAACTTGACTATTATGATTATCTATTAACAATCTATATTTCTAATTATACATTACATTTTTAAATGAACTACACAATCACAGTACCTTAATCAAGGTCAGAAACACACACACACACACACACACACGCACATATATATATATATATATATATATATATATATATATATATATATATCAAAATTGACCTTAAATTTAAATCACTAAAACAAAATCCATATCAATGTAAATTATTCATATCTCTATCACAGAGGCCATGGAGGAGAACTGCTTACTTAAGAAAATGCCCTACAGGCTTGTCTACAGCCAGATCTCATGAAGGTGTTCTTTCAGCTGAGGCACCCTCTTCTCTGATGACCCTATCTCATGTCAAGATGACATAAAACTAACCAGGACACTCATTCTCTGGTGCATATATGTTATCAACACATTCAGAGTGGCTGCTCCCTTCTGCTCACTTGGTCCAATTTATATATCATCAATATTGTGGACCAGTGTATGACATCTTGTAGAAGAGACAAACGATGAGGATCCCATTGAACAAGTTATGACAGAGAGCTGGAGAGTTATTGTACCCCTGAGGCCATACTATAAAGGTATTCTGCTGGCCTTGTCATCTGAAAACAAATTGCTTCTGGTGGTCCTCATGGACAGGGACTGAGAAAAAGGCATCTTCCAGATGAAGAGATGTGTTAGCCTGTTTGAGTTGGGCTATGTCTGGCACAGCAGCTGTATTTGGAGTCACTAGCTGACTAAGTTTGTATAGTCAATGGTGCTCTTTCAATGTTCTAGTGCTCACTCGCCATTTTCTGCCTTGTAGAATTAGTGAAGGGCATGTCTTCTGAGCTTTTCCATTGTGGGGGATTAGGCTTTACGTTTGTTTTAATTTTTTTCACTTTATTTTTTATTTTTTGTTATTTTTATGTATACGAGTGTTTGCTTGCATGTATATCTGTATACTATGTGTATGCCTTGTGTCCACATAGGTCAGAGGGCATCAGATCCCCTGGAACTGGAGTTCTAGATGGCTGTGAGTCATCATGTGTTTTCTGGTAATTGAACCTGGGTCTTCTGGAAGATCAGGCAACATCCAGCATTACAATTTCCCTGAGCCTTAAAATCCCTTTATCAACACTAAATGAAGTATATTGGGCATCTCCAGTGTAAAGTTTTTACCTCCCAATAATCCTCTCTGCCAACCCAATGATCCAAATCAAACCAAATTAGGAAAATCCCAGGTTTAATGGATGCCACTGCTCCTGGGTGGCCTTCCAGTCCCCAGAGAGGAGACTGGACAGGAAGAAGACTGGGAAACCATGGAGAGGGGAAAGGAAACCAGAAAGACCACATGTTGTTCTCTGGGAGGCAGTTTAAATAGCCTGTGGGAGTGGTCTTGAGCCTCTTGGGGAGGGTCACTGTTTGGCAGGCTTTCTCAGAGGTGAAGTCTGAACTGCAGAAACTCCCAGGGGAGGAGAATTGGGGTGAAAAGTTCCACCAAAATTTTTCAGAATGGATGCCAGGGGCTGGGGTGAAACCTCCAACAAAACATCCCAGACTCCTTGGATAAAGGGAGCCAGGAGGCTGGGATGACACTTGCAACCAAACATCCAGTTTCAAAGTAGGCCATCAGTTGACAAATGTGTCATCCAAGCAACTGAATAAACTTTTGATCCCTTTTTTTCTAACTCTACAAACTTCCATATTAAACCTAGAATACCCACTCAGTGGGCCCATATCAATGAACTCAATCCAAATCAGTTTTATGTTTCATTTTCCATTATCCCACACCCTTGAAATCCATTCCCACAAATATTCTTGACTTTTACTTGAATGAATTAGCAAAGTTAACAAATTCATTAGCTGTGCAGTGAAAATTCTCTTCTATCTCACTTCTAGGGGCTGGCTTAGCTTTAAGTCTTCGTTAGGTCTAAAGGCAATGTTTGCTGGGTGGTGGGAACACCAGTACTATCTTGCCTGGCAGCTTCCTCAGGGAAGATCATTGCAGCTTCTACAGACAATGCAGGATTAATTGCCCCAGGCAAGGGCAGAGACAGCAGTATTTCAGGGGAGAACCCTGCTTCCTCAGGTGAAGTAAATATAATACCCTAAATTAACCTGTAAACCCCACCTCCCCAAGGACCAGTTAACTTCTGGGAATGCAGGGAGTTGTAGTCCCTGAACAATAACAACAAAGCCTCATGGGGAAAGTATGATGGTCTATGAGTTTTTTTTCCACAAAAGCCCCGAAAACACATGATTCTGAGCCACTCAACTGGGATGTTTTCAGGGAGTGGTCCTGAAAGTTAATCTTGGTCAATATTTAATATTTTAATGCAGCTTGCTTCAAATTTGGCCCAAAATGGTAGAACTAGTTTTTCTTTAGCAAATCTCAAAATTAATAGTAAACCCTTCAAAATCTGAGGGTTCACTATTCTCAGCCTCACTAGGGTACCCCCATACACCTCCATGCCAAGTTACAGGCTCCCTACCACTTCCAGTCAGTGCTCTCACATCACTGCTGACACCCTGCAAGGCTGGAACTTAAAACTGTGTGGAATCAGCCAATCCTACAATGAGGACTTGAGTTTGGTGTTTTTGGCAACTTGAACTCCATGATTGCTGGAGAAGTTCTTTTCCAGGACACTCTTAGAAACATATAGATTGTTCATGTGCACTTGGAGCTGGCTAATTTTATCATGATATTCCTTCCCCCTTGTCACTTTATCCAGAGATGCTGTAAGCAACCAGCCAGCATGATCAGCAGTTTTATGTATAAAGTCACTAAGTTATTTGGTTCTTATTAACGCTTCACATGAAGTGACTCAAGAGTAGCAAATGCTTATTTGTAGTTTTTTGTTTGTTTTGCTTTCGTTTTTTGAGACAGAGTTTCTCTGTGTAACACTCTGGCTATCCTGGAGCTCAGTCTGTAGACCAGGCTGGTCTTAAATTTATAGAGATCCACTTGCCTCTGCCTCCTGAGTGCTAGAATTAAAGGTGTGTGCCACCACCGCCCATCTTCTCTTTCACACCATGGGCACCAGGGTACTCCCAAGGGAATTTCTAGTGACCATAGGTTTCATCATGTTAGAGAGTCACCCCAGCTACCACCAAATCCTCTAGAGAAATTCATCATGTTGGGTAGTGTAAGTTTGAGGCCAGCCTGGTCTACATTGTTCCAGCACAGCCAAGGACACACAGAAAAAAACCCTGTCTCAAAAAAAAAATAAAAATTAAAAGAAAAAAATCCATCCTTATAATTCAGTTTCTTTAGAATCAACCCTGGCATCAATTTCCATATTAGCAGCTTTTCTGTGGTTGTGATAAAATGCCAAGACAAAAAGTGACTTATAGAAGGAAGAGATTGTTTTGACTTAGGGTTGTAGAGGGAAAGTTCATCATGGCAGGGAGGTGTGGCAGCATGAGCAGGAATCTGAGATTTCACATTTCAATTGCACACAGGAAGCAGAGGACAAACCAGAAGTGAGGTGAAGTTATGAATTCTTTTAAATATTTTTTAAGATTTATTTTATCTATATGAGTGTTTTCCCTGAATGTATGTGTATTGTGCATGCCTGATCAAAGGAGGGTATGAAATGCCTTGAAACTGGAGTTGCAGATGCTTCTGAGCCACTTTGTGGATGCTGGGAATTGAACCTGTGTCTTTTGCATGAGCAGCAAGTGCTCTTAATCACTGGGCCATCTCTCCAGCCCCAAGCTACAAACTTGTAAAACCTGCTCCAGTGATTTATTTCCTCCAGCAACTCTACATGCTCAAAAAGCCCTATAACTTCCCCAAGCAGAGTCATCAACTGTGTGCCAAGTGTTCACAAATTCACAGACTCCTGAAAGCTCATTCAAATCACCACATTGAGTTTATGGTTATTTAGGAACAGGACCTTGATATGTAGACCAAGCTGGTCTTCAGTTTGTGATTCTCCTGCCTCAGCCTCCCATGTGTAAGGATTTAGGTCTGTAGTGCCATATTGACTCTTTTTCATGAGCTGGGTTTGAATGCACTGCCAAGGTTAGTTGGCAGCACTTGGTTTTGTTCACTCTGATCAAGAAGCTTACTGGACTGTGTGTGAGCTTGTGAAGCATGCGTGAGGCTCTGAGTCCTATCCTTAGCACTGTGAATGGAAGAAGAAGCAGAAGAAGAAGAAGAAGAAGAAGAAGAAGAAGAAGAAGAAGAAGAAGAAGAAGAAGAAGAAGAAGAAGAAAAAGAGGAAGAAGGTGTGTGTGTGTGTGTGTGTGTGAGAGAGAGAGAGAGAGAGAGAGAGAGAGAGAGAGAGAGAGAGAGAGAGAGAGAGAGAGAGAGAGAGGACAGGAAGAGTTAACAGTTAAAAGAAATAAACACCTACCTGATCAAGTCTCTTCCTGGACTCACAGACTCCTCAGACTCAAGGTGAAATTCACCTATGACATGCAGGTCCTGTGCAACCTCATTATAAAATACCAATTTTCCCATGAGTGTACAAATAGGCCCACTTCTTCTCCATTCCAAGTGTTCTCACTGAACAAAGAAAGCTCTTATTTGGTACCTGGTCCACTCTAGCTCCCAACAGCTCAGCCCAGCCCCAGGGGAGTAAATGGGCTTTTAGAAAGCACTAGGATAGGACATTTGCCTTTAGATCCTTGTTGAGTCCCAGGCATAACAGAACCAGGCTGCTCCCACCGTGCTCTTCCTTCTTTTCCTTAGAACTCCTAAGAGTTAATGGTGGAGGCTCACTGTGTGTCAAGAGCACTGTCTGCTCCTTCAGAGGACCTGGATTCAATCTCCAGAATCCACATGGCTGCTCATAAACATCTGTAACTCCAGTTCCAGGAGATTTAACACCCTCTCTGGCCTCCAAGAGCAATGTACACATGTGGCAAACAGAAGGGAAAACTCTATATACATAAAATAAAAATATGTATTTTTCATAAATGAAAAAAGAGGTATAGGGATTTTGCTGTTTGCTACCATTGGGGAATGTTTGTTACACAGCATTGGATACCCTAGCTGTCACCCTCTTCTGTCTCAATTGTGTGCCCATAGGATCTTCTTTGTACTTATCCATTATCATCACATGCACTGATTTGTTTGAAAAATATGTCATTCCCCCCACCAAAGGACAGATGGACACAGGTTGGAGGACAGAAGAACACCCTGTCCCCCATACTTACCTTTGGTCTGTGTTCAATCCATGCTTACTCCTCATGCTCCTCCTCTCAGTCTTCCAGGATGAAGCCCCTCATGTCTTGGGCTGCCATTGTCATCTGTCACCTCTGGACTCAGGCAGGATTGGTTTCTCTGTTACTAGCAAGCCTACCATCATAATTAGGTCAGTAAGCAGGGTGACATCCTCAGGTTACTTCAAATGAACATAAGTTAGCAAGAGTTCATGGGAAATATTGCTCCCTAATACCAGACTTTGTCCTTTCAAACCTTTTCACAATGCTTTCCCTGCTGGTCTCCTTTCGCTGTTACTGTTACAACATTCATTTCCTAACAACAGTCAGGAATTTTATATGATGAGGTACAAACCTCTGCCACCACCTGTCCTCAGAGGTCCCCTTCAACACTCAGGTCATTCCACAGGCTTCCTCTGAGGTTGGGATGACCACCCCCATATCCAGGATGACTGGACTGGGTACTTTGTCACAATGTCTTGTTTCCTCTCCTTCCATTTCATAGGCTAGTTTTCTCCATTCTTACCTTCTAGTTTGATGAAAATATTGGCATGCACATAGGGCCATAGAGCACAACGCATTGAAATTTCCACAAGGTCAGAAGAGGCCTTCGAACCCCCCAGCTGAAGTTACAGGCAGTTGTGGGCTGCCTGATGTGGGTGCTGGGAACTGCAGTCAGGTCCCCTGGAAGAGCAGTAGTGCTCTTAGTTGCTGATCATCTCTCTAGTGACTCAGGGCTGTCCTCTATTTCTGAAACAGTCTCATGTTTGGACTGTAGGAGAGCCTGGCCTCAGGCCACTCTGTCCCTGACCTCAGCTAATCCTTCCACTGAACTTGGAAGGCAAAGCCTATCTTTAGGTGAGCAAAGGGAGGGGTTTCATGGATCTGACTCACAGCAAACATTCAACAAGGGCATCGTGTCTGCTGCAGGTTCAGAGCTACTGTGCATCTCCCTCCCTTCTTCAGGTGCCCAGCACTCTCTACTCACCCCTTCTTCAGTTTTAGTAGACCCTTTCACAACTTCCTCCATGCAGGCTGCTTAACACAGGCCACCATTTCATCTGCTTCCTTAACAGTGTTATCTGTTGGTCCTTATCTCTCCCCCACTCCTAACACACACATACAATGCATGGGAATTTAGTCCATCTGGAGGACTATGCCCCCTGGTTGTCAGCAATGACCCCAAGCTAGGCTGCCTGTTCCCTTTAGGATCTAACTAGACAGTGTCAGGCCTCAGAAGCTTTCCACACCCCTCTTCTACCCTAATACTTACATTTACAATTAACTTCAAAATTCTCAGATGGGCTCCCTGCTCAGCTATTAGCCTTGCTAACCTTGTGGAAACTTCTGATGGGAGGCATGTGTTTAGCACAGGATCACTAGCCTGAAGCTCCTGGGACAGAGACTAAGAAGAACCTTTGCTTGTTCATGTGTGTGTGTGTGTGTGTGTGTGTGTGTGTATGTGTGTGTGTGTCACAGAACCTGTCCAGTCCAATATTCCTCCCATGACCTTGGCTGGGAAGTGGCTATTTGCAAGCACTCCACTACTGAGCAACACTACCAGGAAGTGGCTGTTGATTGGCTGTGCACAAATTTGGAAAGTGACCAGACGAGGACTGCATAGAAGTGAGACCTGTACATGCCAAGGCAGGTCAGCCACCTAGGACAACCAGAGCTTTGGGCCAGAATGAGTATGGAGAAATTGAGCGTTGGAAGCAGGGGACCAGAAGGGGCCAGGGAAGCCATCAGAGGTCCTGGTGTCAGGGCTGCCACCAGTTGATACATCATGATATTGTCTGAGCTCCACCGTACCATACTGGTGCTTTCCTTTCCCCCTCACCATGGTGCCCATCTTGGCTTCCACCTGTCCAGGTGGGTCTGTGGTCAGGGGTTTTGCTGTCTTCTGTACATTTACTTCAGGTAAGAGTATGATCCATCTTGGGCTAATTCTCAGTCTGCTCGGAAACAAGGTGGAGGTTCATGTTTGGTTTGGCATGTGGAGTGACTAGTTTTCTGTTCTCATCCATTTCTCTAAGGGCATTCTTTACATGCTGTTTAAGGGCGTCAATCACTTTCATGAAGTCAATGTTTTCTACTTCTTCTTGATTAAGGTGTTCATGTCCCCCCATTGTGAGGTCGCAGGTTTCTGGTGGCTTCATGTTGCTTTTCAGATTGTTGGGTGAATTTTTGCATTGGCGCCTGCCCATCTCTTCCTCCAAATGATCTCCTATGGATCTTCTTTTTCAGGATCTCGTCTCCTTACATATTGATGTACCTTCCCAGTGATGGCTCTCCTGGAGCCGAGATCAGATCTCCATGCCCAATGATGGCTCTCCCTAATGCTGGCTCTCCTGGCACAGAGATAAGGTCTCTGCGCCCTATGTTGGGTCTCCTGAAGCCGAGATCAGGTCTCCGGGCTGGTTGGGTAGTTCGTAAACAAAGTGCCTACCTTGCTTTATGCAGGCAAGCTAGTGAAACAAAGGAACTCCCAACCGCTAGGTTGCCCTGAGGATGCCGAGGGGACCCAGCACTAAGACAGGCTGAGCTGGGTGATGTTATGTGCCCAGAGACTGCAAGGGGTCCAAGGTAGGGAGGGATGCAAGCTGGCTGGGATAGGAAGAAAGAGGCAGTATGCAGTGCGTAGAGGCCCTGCAGAGAGCCCAAGAAGGATAGGGGGTTGAGGAACTTCTGAGTTCCCTGTTGCAGGCTGCTGCCATGGGGTCAGAAACTCACCCCAATGTTGGGTCTCCTTGCGCCGAGATCAGGTCTCCATGCTGGTTGGGTAGCAAGTAAACAAAGCACCTACCCCATTGTTGGGTCTCCTGGCGCCAGGATCAGGTCTCTGTGCTGGTTGGGTAGCTCGTAAACCTCATATATTTTCAAAAGAACGTGGTTATCTTACAAAGTAAAGGTTCTACAGAGTAAAGAACACTTCTCTCACTTCTAACAATACTTTTACATTTCCAAAACAACTGCTTCACTTTTCAAAGAAACACATGTGCATTCTCACAAAAGCATTTCATGAAATTCATACACTTTTCAAAGCACATGATTATCTTTCAACGTAAAGGTTCTTCAGTAAATGGAACACTGTTCGAACTTCTAACAGAACTTTGACATATCTCAAACAACGGCTTTTTTTCAATGAAACACATATGTGTTTCTCACAAAAGAATTTCATGAAATTCATATACTTTCAAAAGAACCTGATTATCTTTCATATTAAAGCTTCTACAATGAAGTAAAACTCTTCTCACTTCTAACAGTATTTTGACATATTGCAAACTACAGTTTCACTTTTCAAAGAAACAAATGTGCATTTCTCACAAAAGCATTTCTTGAAATTCATACACCTTACAAAGAATGTGATCATCTTTCAAAGTACAGCTTCTACCGAGAAATGGAACACTGCTCTCACTTCGAACAGTACTTTGACATATCTCAAACTACAGCTGGTCTTTTCAGAGAAAAACATGTATGTTTCTCACAAAAGTGTTTCATGGAATTCATACACTTTCCAAAGAATGTGATCATCTTCAAATTAAAGCTTCTACAATTATAAAGAACACTCTTCTCACTTCTAACAATACTTTGACATATTGAAAACTATGGCTTCACTTTTCAAAGAAAAACATGTGCGTTTCTCTGAAAAGCATTTCATGAAATCATACATTTTCAAAAGAATGTGATTATTTTTCAAAGTAAATCTTTCACAAAGAAAAGAAGACTTCTCTTACTTCTACCAATACCTTTACATTTCTGAAACAACTGCTTCACTTTTCAAAGAAACACATGTGCGTTCTCACAAAAGCATTTCATGAAATTCATATACTTTCCAGGAAGGTGATTATCATTCAAAGTGAACGTTCTCCAGTGAAAAGGAACACTGCTCCCACTTCAAACAGTACTTTGACATATTTCAAACAAAAGCTTCTATTTTCAGAGAAACAAATGTGTGTTTCTAACAAAATCATTTCATGGAATTCAAACACTTTCCAAAGAACATGATTATCTTTCAAAGTAAAGCTTCTACAGAGAAAAGGAACACTGCTCTCTCTTCTAACAGTACTTTGACATATCTGAAACTATGGCTTGTCATTTCAAAGAAACATATGTGTGTTTCTCACCAAAGCATATCTTGAAATTCATATACCTTACAAAGAACATGATTATCTTTCAAAGTAAAGCTTCTACCGAGAAAAGGAACACTGCTCTCACTTCTAACAGTACTTTGACATATCTCAAACTATGGCTGGACTTTTCAGAGAAAAACGTGTGTTTCTCACAAAAGCATTTTATGGAATTCATATACTTTCCAAAAATGTGATCATCTTTCAAATTAAAACTTCTATAATGAAAAGGAACACTCTTCTCACTTCTCACAATACTTTGACATATTGAAAAGAATGGCTTCTCATTTCACAGAAACACATATGCATTTCTCACAAAAGCATTTCATGAAATTCATACATTTTCAAAAGAACATGTTTATCTTACAAAGTAAAGCTTCTACAGAGTAAAGAACACTTCTCTCACTTCTAACAATACTTTTACATTTCAAAAACAAATGCTTCACTTTTCAAAGGAACACATGTGCATTCTCAAAAAAGCATTTTATGGAATTCATATACTTTCCAAAGAATATGATTATCTTTCAAAATAAAGGTTCCTCTGTGAAAAGAAATACTGTTCTCACTTCTAACAATACTTTGACATATCTCAAACTAAGACTTCTCTTTTAAGAGAAAAACATGTGCTTTTCTCACAAATGAATTTCATGAAATCCCTACATTTTCAAAAGAATGTGATTATATTTCAAAGTAAAGCTTCTATAGATAAAAGAACACTTCTCTCAATTCTAATAATACTTTTACATTTCTGAAATAACTGCTTCATTTTTCACAGAAAAACATGTGCGTTCAAACAAAAGCATTTTATGAAATTCATACACTTTCCAAAGAACCTGATTATCTTTCAAATTAAAGCTTCTACAGAGAAAAGGAGAACCACTCACACTATTAACAGGACTTTGATATCTCAAACAATTGCTTCTCTTTTAAGAGAAACACATATGTATTTACCACAAAACCATTTCAGGAAATTCATACACTTTACATAGAACATAATTATCTTTCAAAGTACAGCTTCAACAGAGAAAAGGAAAACTGCTTTCACTTCTAACAATACTTTATATATCTCAAACAATGGCTTCACTTTTAGAGAAACACATGTGTGTTTCTCACAAAAGAATTTCGTGAAATTCATATATTTTCCAAAGAACGTGATTATCTTTCAAAGTAAAGCTCTTACAGAGAAAACAACACTTCTCTCTTTTCTAACAATACTTTTCCAATTTTAAAACAACTGCTTCAATTTTCAGAGAAAAAAAATGTGCCTTTCTCATAAAAGCATTTCATTTAATTCATACACTTTACAAAGAATGTGATTATTTTTCAAAGTAAAGGTTTGTCAGGGAAAGCAACACTGTTCTCAATTCTAAAAATCCTTTGACATATTCCAAACAATGGCTTCACTTTACAAAGAAACAAATATGCATTTCTCACTAAAGCATTTCTTGAAATTCATACACCTCACAAAGAACGTAATTATCTTTCAAGTAACGCTTTTAACGAGAAAAGAAACACTACACTCACTTTTAACAGTACTTTGACATATCTCAAAGTATGGCTGGTCTTTTAAGAGAAAAAAATGTGTGTTTCTCAATTCTAACAATACTTTCATATATTGCAAACAATTGCAACACTTTTCAAAGAAACACATGTGTGTTTCTCAAAAACACATTTCATGAATTTCATACATTTTTAAAAGAATGTGCTTATCTTTCAAAGTAAAGCTTCTACAGAGAAAAGAACAATTCTCTCAATTCTAACAATATTTTACATTCCTGAAACAACTGGCTCATTTTTAAAAAATACATGTGCATTCTCACAAAAGCATTGCATGAAAATCATACACTTTCCAAAGAATGTGATTATCTTACAAAGTAAAGCATTTACAGAGAAAAGGAACACTGCTTGAACTTCTAACAGTACTTTGATATATCTCAAACAACGGCTTCTCATTTCAGAGAAACACCTATGTGTTTCTCACAAAAGAATTTCAGGAATCATATACTTTCCTTAGAACGTGATTGTCTTTCAAAGTACAGCTTCTACACAGAAAAGGAACACTGCTTTCACTTCTAACAATACTTAAAAATATCTCAAACAATGGCTACTCTTTTCTTACAAAACCATTTCATGGAATTCATACACTTTTAAAGAACGTGATTATCTTTCAAAGTAATGCATATACAATGAAAAGGAACACTCTTTTCACTTCTAACAATACTTTGACATATTGCAAATAACTGCTTCTATTTTCAAAGAAACACGTATGTGCTTTTCACAAGAGCATTTCATTAAATTCATACACTTTCCAAAGAACGTGATCATCTTTCAAAGTAAAGGCTCCTTACTGAAAAGGAACACTGTTTTCAATTCTAACAATACATTGAAATTTCTCAAATTATGGTTTCTATTTTCAAATAAACACGTGCGTTTCTCTCAAAAGCATTTCATGAAATTCATACACATTCCTAAGAAGGTGATTATCTTTCAAAATAAAGCTTCTTCAGAGAAAAGGATCACTGCTTGAACTTCTAACAGTACTTTGACATATCTCAAACAACAGTTTCTCTTTCAGAGAAGAAACACAAGTGCATTTCTCACAAAAGAATTTCATGGAATTTGTACACATTACAAAGCATGTGATTATCTTTCAAAATAAAGCTTCTACAAAGAAAAGGACACTCCTCTCACTTCGTACAATACTTTGACATATCTTAAACAATGGCTTCACTTTTCAAAGAAACACATGTGCGTTTCTCGCAAAAGCATTTCATGAAATTCATACACATTCCAAAGAAAGTGATTATCTATCAAGGTAAAGCTTATACAGAGAAAGGGAACACTGTTCTCACTTCTAACAATACTTTGACATATCTAAAACTATGTCATGTCATTTCAGAGAAACACATGTGTGTTTGTCACAAAAGCATTTCATGGGATTCATACACTTTCCAAAGAACATGATTATCTTTCAAAGTAAGGGTTCTTCAGTGAAAAGGAATTCTGTTCTCAATTCTTACAATACTGTGACATATCTCAAACTTTGGCTTCTCTTTTCAAAGAAACACATCTGTGTTTCTCACAAAAGCATTCAATGAAATTCATTCGCTTTCCAAAGAACGTGATTATCTTACAAAGTAAAGCTTCTACACAGAAAAATAACACTGCTCGCACATCTAAAAGTACTTTGACATATCTCAAACAATGACTTCTTTTTTTAGAGAAACAGTAAATGTTTGGCACAAAAGAATTTCATGAAAATCATATACTTTCTTTAGAACATGTTTATCTTTCAAAGTACAGCATCAACAGAGAAAAAGAACACTGCTTTCACTTCTAAAAATACTATGAAATATCTCAAAAAACGTCTTCTCTTTTCAGAGAAACACATATGTGTTTCTTACAAAAGCATTTCATGGAATTCATACACTTTACAGAGCAGGGGATTATCTTTCAAAGGAAAGCTTCTCCAGTGAAAAGGAACACTCATTTCATTTCTAATAATTCCTTGACATATTGCAAATTGCTGCTTCACTTTTCAAAGAAACACATCTGCGTTCTTACAATAGCATTTCATGAAATTCATACACTTTCCAAAGAATGTGATTATCTTTCAAAGTAAAGTTTCTTCCATGAAAAGATACACTGTTCTCAAATCTAACAAAACATTGACATTTCTCAAACTATGGCTTCTCTTTTCAAATGAACACATGTGCGTTTCTCACAAAAGCATTTCATGAAATTCATACACTTTACAAAGAACGTGATTATCTTTCAAAATAAAGCTTCTACAGAGAAAAGGAACACTGCATTCACTTCTAATAATACTTTGAAATATCTAAAACAACAGCTTCACTTTTCATAGAAACACATGTGAGTTTCTCACAAAAGCATTTCATGAAATTCATTCAATTTCCAAAGAACGTGATTATCTTTCAAAGTAAAGGTTCTTCAGTGAAAAGGAATAATGTTCTCAAGCTTAACAATACCTTGATATATCTCAAACAATGACTTCACTTTTCAAAGAAACACATGTGCATTTCTCACAAAAGAATTTCATGAAATTCATACACATTCCAAAGTACGTGATTATCTTTCAATATAAAGCTTCACCAGATAAAAGGAGCACTGCTTTCACTTCTACTAATAATTTACAATGTATCATACAACGGCTTCTCTTTTCATATAAACACATGTGCGTTCTTACAAAAGCATTTCATGAAATTCAAACACTTTCAATAGAAACAACTGCTTCTCTTTTCATAGAAGCACATGTGCATTTCTCACAAAAGCATTTCATGTAATTCATACACTTTACAAAGAACGTGATTATCTTTCAAAGTAAAGCTTATACAGAGAAAGGGAACACTGCTCTCACTTCTAACAATACTTTGACATATCTAAAACTATGTCATGTCATTTCAGAGAAACACATGTGCGTTTGTCACAAAAGCATTTCATGGGATTCATACACTTTCCAAAGAACATGATTATCTTTCAAAGTAAGGGTTCTTCAGTGAAAAGGAATTCTGTTATAAATTTTTAAAATACTGTGACATATCCCAAACTTTGGCTTCTCTTTTCAAAGAAACACATCTGTGTTTCTCAGAAAAGCATTCAATGAAATTCATATGCTTTCCAAAGAACATGATTATCTTACAAAGTAAAGCTTCTACACAGAAAAATAACACTGCTCGCACATCTAAAAGTACTTTGACATATCTCAAACAATGACTTCTTTTTTTAGAGAAACAGTAAATGTTTGGCACAAAAGAATTTCATGAAAATCATATACATTTTTAGAACATGATTATCTTTTAAAGTACAGCTTCTACAGAGAAAAGGAACACTGCTTTCACTTCTTACAATACTTTGAAATATCTCAAACAATGGCTTCTCTTTTCAAAGAAACACATGTGCATTTCTCACAAAAGCATTTCCTGAAATTCACACACTATGCAAAGAACATGTTCATCTTTCAAAGCAAAAAATCTTCAGTGAAAAGTAATACTGTTCTCTATTCTAAAAATACATACACATATCACAAACTATGGCTTCTCTTTTCAAATAAACATATGTCCCTTTCTCACAAAAGCATTTCATGAAATTCATACACTTTCAAAAGAATGAGATTATCTTTCAAAGTAAAGCTTCTTATAACAGTACTTTGACATATCTCGAACAATGGCTTCTATTTTAAGAGAAACACATGTGCGATTCTCACTAAAGAATTTCATGCAATCCATACAAATTCCAAAGAATGTGATTATCTTTCAAAGTAAATATTCTACAGAGAAAAAGAACACTGCTCTCACTTCTAACAGTACTATGACATATCTAAAACTATGGCTTCTCTTTTCAAACAAACCCTGGTGTGTTTCTTCCTAAAGCATTTCATGAAATTCATACATGATTCAAAGAACGTGCTTATCTTTCAAAGTAAAGCTTCTACATAGAAAAGAACATTTCTCTCACTCCTAACGATACTTTTGCATTTCCGAAACAACTGCTTCTCTTTTCAAATAAACACATGTGCGTTTCTCAAAAAAGCAAATCATGAAATTTATACACTTTCCAAAGAACGTGATTATCTTACAAAGTAAAGCTTCTACAGAGAAAATTAACACTGCTCGCACTTCTAACAGTACTTTGACATATCTCAAACAACAACTTCTCTTTTCAGAGAAACACTTGTGTGTTTTGCACAAAAGAATTTCATGAAAATCACATACTTTCCTTAGAACGTGATTACCTCTCAAAGTACAGCTCCTACACAGAAAAGGAACACTGCTTTCACTTCTAAAAATACTTTAAAATATCTCAAACTATGGCTTCTCTTTTCTTGAAACACATGTGTGTTTTTCAAAAAGTGTTTCATGACATTCGTACTCTTTCAAAAGAACATGATTATCATTCAAAAAACAGCTTCTACAGAGAAAAGGACCACTGCTCTCAATTCTAACAATACTTTGACATATACCAGACAAAGCCTTCTCTTTTCAAATAAACACATGTGTCTTTTTCACAAAAGCAATTCAGGAAATTCTTACACTTTTTAAAGAACGTATTCTCTTTCAAATAAAGGTTCTCCAGTGAAAAGAAATACTGTTCCTAAGTCTAACAATACTTTGACATATCTCAAACTATGTCTTCTTTTTTAAAAGAAACACATGTGCGTTTCTCACAAAACCATTTCATGAAATACATACTCTTTCAAAAGAATGTGATTATCTTACAAAGTGAAGCTTCTACATAGAAAAGGAACAGTGCTCGCACTTGGAACAGTACTTTGACATATCTCAAACCACGGCTTCCCTTTTCAGAAAAACACATATGTGTTTCTTACAAAAGCATTTCAAGGAATTAAAATACATTCCAAAAGACATGATTATCTTTGAAAGTAAAGCTTCTACAATTAAAAGACAAACAATTCTCACCTTTAACAATACTATGACATATTGCAAACAATAGCCTCTCTTTCAAAGAAACACATGTGTGTTTCTCACCAAAGCATTTCATGAAATTCATACATTTTCAAAAGTAAAGGTTCTTGAGTGAAAAGGAATAATGTTCTCAATTCTACCAATACTTTGACATATCTCAAACAACGGTTGCCTTTTTACAAAAGCATTTCATGAAATTAATATACTTTCCAAAGAATGTGATGATCTTTCAAAGTACAGCTTCTATGGAGAAATGGAACACTGTTTTCACTTCTCACAACTTTTACCTTTAAGAAACAACTGCTTCTCTTTTCAAAGAATCACATGTACATTTCTCACAAAAGTATTTCATGGAATGTATACACTTTCAAAAGAACATGATTATCTTTCAAAGTATAGCTTCTACAGAGAAAAGGAACACTGGTCGCAATTCTAACAGTACTTTGACATAGCTCAAACAACAGCTTCTCTTTTCAGAGAAACACATGTGCGTTGCTTCCAAAAGAATTACATGAAATACACACACTTTACAACAAGCCTGATTATTTTTCAAAGTAAAGCTTCTATAGAGAAAAGGAACACTCCTCTCACTTCTTACAATACTTTGACATATCTCAAACAATGACTTCACTTTTCAAAGAAACACTTGTGCATTTCTCACAAAAGAATTTCATGAAATTCATACACATCCAACGTACGTGATTATCTTTCAACATAAAGCTTCACCAGAGAAAAGGAGCACTGCTTTCACGTCTAACAATAATTTGAAATATATCAAACAATGGCTTCTCTTATCAGAGAAACACATGTGCCTTTCTCACAAAAGAATTTCATGGAATCCATATACATTCCAAAGAACGTGATTATCTTTCAAAGCAAAGCATCTACAGAGAAAAGGAAAACTGCCATCACTTCTAACTGTACTTTGACATATCTAAAACTATGGCTTCTCTTTTCAAAGACACACATGTGCGCTTCTCACAAAAGCATTTCATGAAATTCATACATTTTCCAAAGCACGTGCGTATCTTTCAAAGTAAAGCTTCTACAGAGAAAAGAACACTTCTCTCACTTCTAAGAATACTTTTACATTTCTGAAACAACTGTTTCACTTCTCAAAGAAACACATGTGCGTTCTTACAAAAGCATTTCATGAAATTTATACACTTTCCAAAGAATGTGATTATCTTTCAAAGTAAAGTTTCTTCTGTGAAAAGATATACTGTTCTCAAAACTAACAATACATTGACATATCTCAAACTATGGCTTCTCTTTTCAAATAAACACATGTGCGTTTCTCACAAAAGCATTTCATGAAATTCATGCACTTTACAAAGAACGTGATTATCTTTCAAAATAAAGCTTCTACAGAGAAAAGGAACATTGCTTTCACTTCTAATAATACTTTGAAATATCTCAAACAACAGCTTCTCTTTTCATAGAAACACATGTGAGTTTCTCACAAAAGCATTTCATGGAATTCATACACTTAACAAAGAACATGATTTTTCTTCAAAGTATAGCTTCTACAGAGAAAAGAACACTTCTCTCACTTATAACAATATTTTACATTACCAAAAACACTGCTTCACTTTTCAAAGGAACACATATGCGTTTTCACAAAAGCATATCCAGAAATTCATACACATTCAAAGGACGTGATTACCTTTCACAATAAAACTTCACCAGAGAAAAGGAACACTGCACTCACGTCTAACAATACTTTGACATATTGCAAACAATAGCTTCTCTTTTCAAAGACACACATGTGCGTTTCTCACAAAAGCATTTCATGAAATTCATACATTTCCCAAAAAATGTGCTTATCTTTCAAAGTAAAGTTTCTACAGAGAAGAGAACACTAATCTCACTTCTCAAAATATTTTACATTTCCAAAACAACTGCTTCACTTTTCAATGAAACACATGTGCCCTATCAAAAAGCATTTCATGAAATTCATTCACTTTCCAAAGAACGTGATTACCTTTCAAAGTAAAGGTTCTTCAGTGAAAAGGAATACTGTTCTCAATTCTAAAAATACATTGAAATATTTCAAACTATGCCTTCTCTTTTCAAATAAACACATGTGTGTCTCTCACAAAAGGATTTCATGAAATTCATACATATTCCAAAGAACGTGCTTATCTTTCAAAGTAAAGCTTCTACAGAGAAGAGGAACACTGCTCTCACTTCTAACAGTACTTTGACACATCTAAAACTATGGCTTGTAATTTCAGAGAAAACATGTGTGTTTCTCACAAAAGCATTACATAGAATTCAAACACTTTCCATAGAACGTGATTATCTTTATAAATACAGCTTGTACAGAGAAAAGGAACACTGTTTTCACTTGTAACAATACTTTAAAATATCTCAAACAATGGCTTCTCTTTCCAGAGAAACAAATGTATGTTTCTCACAAAAGAATTTCATGGAATTCATACACTATAAAAAGAATGTGATTATCTTTCAAAGTAAAGCTTTTACAGTGAAAATGAACACTATTCTCACTTTTAAAAATACTTTGACATATTGCAAACAACAGCTTCTCTTTTCAAAGGAACACATGTGTGTTTCTCACAAAAGCATTTCATGGAATTCATACACTTTTAAAAGAACGTGATTATCTTTCAAAGTATAGCTTCTACAAAGAAAAGGAACATTGCTCACTTCTAACAATACTTTGACATATCTTAAACAATGGCTTCTCTTTTCAGAGAAACACATGTGCGATTCTCACAAAAGCATTTCATAGAATTCAAACTCTTTCCAAAGAACATGTTTATCATTCAAAGTAAAGCTTCTAGAGAGAAAAAACTCTTCACTTACTTGTAACAATACTTTTACATTTCTGAAACCACTGCTTCACTTTTCAAAGATATACATGTGAATTATCAAAACACATTTCATTAAATTCATTCACTTTCCAAAGAACGTGATTATCTTTCAAAGTAAAGGTTCTTCAGTGAAAAGGAATAATGTTCTCAGTTCTAACAATACCTTGACATATCTCAAACAACGGTTGCCCTATTTACAAAATGATTTCATGAAATTAATATACTTTCCATAGAATGTGATTATCTTTCAAAGTACAGCTTCTACGGAGAAAGGGAATACTGCTTTCACTTCTAACAATACTTTTACATTTACAAAACAACTGCTTCTCTTTTGAAAGAATCACATGTGCATTTCCAACAAAAGCATTTCATTTAATTTATACACTTTCAAAAGAACGTGATTATCTTTCAAAGTACAGCTTCTACAAGAAAAGGAACACTGGTCACACTTCTAACAGTACTCTGAAATGTCTCAAACAATGGCTTCTCTTTTCAGGAAAAACACATGTGCATTTCTCCCAAAAGAATTACATAAAATACATACACTTTACAATGAATGTGATTTTATTTCAAATAAAGCTTCTATAGTGAAAAGGAACACTCCTGTCACTTCTTTCAATACTTTGACATATCTCATACAATGAATTCACTTTTCAAAGAAACACATGTGCGTTCCTCACAAAAGAAATGCATGAAATTCATACACATTCCAAAGTACGTGATTATCTTTCAATATAAAGCTTCACCAGAGAAAAGGAGCACTGCTTTCACTTCTAACAATAATTTGAAATATCTCAAACAACGGCTTCTATTTTCAGAGAAACCAATTTGTGTTTCTCACAAAAGCATTTCATGGAATTCATACACATTCCATAGAACATGATTATCTTTCGATGTAAAGATTCTACAGAGAAAAGAACACTTCTCTCACTTCTAAGAATTTTTTTATATTTCCGAAACAACTACTTCACTTTTTAAAGCAACACATGTGCTTTCTTACAAAAACATTTCATGAAATTCATACACTTTCTAAAGAACGAGATTATCTTTCAAAATACAGATTCAACAGGGAAAAAGAACACTGCTCTCACTTCTAACAATACTTTGACATATCTCAAACAATGGCTTCTCTTTTAAAAGAAACCCATGTGTGTTTCTCACAAAAGCATTTCCTGAAATTCAGACATTTTCCAAAGAACATGGTTATCATTCAAATTAATGCTTCTACAGAAAAAAGAACACTTCTCTCACTTGTAACAATACCTTTCCATTTCTGAAACCACTGCTTCAGTTTTCAAAGAAACACATGTGCCTTATAAAAAACCATTTCATGAAATTCATTCACTTACCAAAGAACATGATTATCTTTCAAATAAAGGTTCTTCAGTGAAAAGGAATAATATTCTCAATTCTAACAATACCTTGACATATCTCAAACAACAGTTGCCCTTTTACAAAAGCATTTCATGAAATTAATATACTTTCCATTGAATGTGATTATCTGTCAAAGTACAGCTTCTACAGAAACAGGGAACACTGTTTTCACTTCTACCAATACTTTTACATTTAAGAAACAACTGCTTCTCTTTTGAAAGAATCACATGTGCATTTCTCACAAAAGCATTTCATGGAATTTATACACTTTCAAAAGAACGTGATTATCTTTCAAAGTACAGCTTCTACAGAGAAAAGGAACACTGGTCGCACTTCTAACAGTACTTTGACATATCTCAAACAATGGCTTCTCTTTTCAGAGAATCTGAAACTGAGAAATACATGCTTTCTTTTTGTGCATTTTTCGAGGCATAAATGATGTGTGTATGGCCTTTGCCTGAGCAGGGTGTTTGAGTATCTGCCTCCTTATTGTAAAAATAGTTTGAAGGCAGGAATGGAGGCTCACATCTGTAGCCCCAGGACTCAGGAGCAGGAGGCAGCACGGTGAGGAATTTAAAGCCATCCTCAGCTACATCAGGTGCTTAAAACCAGCCTGAGCTAATGAGATCCTCCCTCAGTACTAATATGCCATGCAATCCAAAGCTGAATAAAACCAAACATTCAAGGCCATATGTTTTTTAAAAGTATGTCCTACTTTATTTATTGTGTTGTATGTGTGTGCATGCCATGGTTACATGTGCAGGTCAGAGGACAGCCTGCAGCATAACTCCTTTCCTTCCACCATGTGGGTCCCAGGAGTGAACTCAGGTCATCAGGCTTGGTAGCTATTTCCTGTGCCTCAGCAATTTACTCTAAATCAAGCATCCCCCCAAAAGGCCAGGCAGTGGTGGCACACGCCTTTAATCCCAGCACTCGGCTGGCAGAGGCAGGCGGATCTCTTTGAGTTTGAGGCCAGTCTGGTTTACAGAGTGAGTTCCAGGACAGCCAGAACTAAAACCGAGAGACCCTGTCTTAAAAAGTCACATGCGCACACACGTGTACACACACATACACATGTACACACACACACACACACACACACACACACTAAAATAAAATAAATAAATCACACATCCCAACATTCTAATCCAATCCTGAAAGGATCACTTTCTGTCCCCCTCCCCACACCTCCCACTTCCCTGTGCCTCTCTGGACACTGGTTCTATCTTAAAGTCTGCTGTTTTTGGTGACCTCCAGAATCCTTTAGGTGTGAACCAGTGAAGAGATTTTATGGACCAACCTCCTAAAGCACTTCCCAAGGATAAGAAGGAGAAAGAGCCTGTGGAGAAAGAACCCATGTATAGGGAGAGGGGCATGAACCCCACATCTGTGTCCCAGGCTTCAGAACCAGAGAGGTCTGAATTACCAAGATCCCAAACCACTTCCAGGCGAAGAAGACAGAGAATATCCTGATCTTGATGGCCTTATCCATTGGACTTGGAAGCATGTGGCGTTTCCCATACCTGTACCACCAGAATGGAGGAGGTGAAGACAGAGCCTATGCTGTGAGGTTAAGGAAGGGGTGTCAAGATCCCCCAGGGAGGAGTGTGAGAGCTGAGGGGCTCCCAGCTGCCTGAGCAAGATCCCACCCCTCCATAGGCAGCTTTCTGCTGATGTACCTCATCCTGCTGCTGCTAGTGGGGAATCCCCCTGTTGTACATGGATATGATCATTGGACAGTGGCTACGGAAGGACAACATCCAGGCCTGGAAGCAGCTGGTCCCCTGGCTAGGTGGTTTGGGCTACTCCAGCACACTGGTAGGTTGGGGCTGACAGACCCACAAGTTCCTGGCGCCCTGTCTCCTCCATGTTGCCCCTCGGGCCAACCTTGTTCTCCTCAGGCTTGTGTGCTGGTGAGCCTGTACAACAGTGCTCTGATCTCCTGGAACCTCATGTACCTGAGCCAGTCCTTTGATTACCCTCCACCTCCCTCCTACTCACAGTGTCCTGCCCACCACTGACCGGTTCACTCTCCAGCCCACACCCCGCACCTCCCTCCTCCTCACAGCATCCTGCCTGCCCTCAACCTCACTAATGTTTTCTCTATCTTCCTTCTCCTGCTTCTTGTGACCTACTTGCCTAGATGCTGATTTTCTCTATATTCTTCCCCTACGTCCTCCTCTGCTGCTTCCTCATCCACAGTCTCTTCCTGCAGGAGCGCTGGCTAGCCTCAAGTGCCTGGTGACCATAGAGGCAAGGCCCTCTCTACCTCACTCCCCAGGCCTCCCAGGTTTGTTGCTCTGTCGGCCTCACCTCACCTGGGAACCCTCTCCTCCACAGCTCTCTATCTTGTCATCGCTGGACACATGGTGTCAGGCTGGAGGCCATGTGCTCTACTCCCTCGGCCTTGGCATGGGCACCATCATCACTTTCTCTTCCTACCAGACTAGAGGTGACAACTATATCAAGTTGGCCTTCTTTGTGGCCATGGCCAAACTGGTGACATCGTTGCTGAGCACGGCCATCATCTTACTGGTGCTGGGCTTCTGGACCACAACCAGCGGGCTCAGCTGTGTTGAGAAGTGAGTGGCACAACCTGGCAATGTTAGCAGAAGCTTTCCCTCCTCAGCTCCCCTTCAGCACCACAGTCCTGTTGGTCAGACCCTTCCGTTGAATCCCACTTCACCTCATCCTCAGAGTAAACAACCACTGCCTAACGGAAGAGGACAGTTCTAGAAATTGCAGATGAAGCTAAGGATCATTTTCAAGTTGCTTATTTAACCCGCAAAGCTGCTATCACAGCTTGCCATGATGTCACAGCTGCCACGATACAGGCGGCAGCTGTTGGCATGGGCTGTGTTTGAGTTGGAAAGCACCAAGTGTTTTAGCTTTGCCTAGTCACTCTGCTTTTTTTTCTAGGTGTAGCCAGATAATGGGGTGTTTTTGTTTCTTTTTTTTGTTTTGTTTTGTTTTTGTTGTTTGAGACAAGGTCTCACTGTCTATTCATGGCTGGCCTGTACTTTACGAATGTGAAGCCAGCCTGGCCTCTCTGTAGCCCTGGCTGTCCTGGAACTCACTCTGTAGACCAGGTTGGCCTCAAATTCAAAGGTCTACCTACCTCTGCTTCCTGAGTGCTGGGATGAAAGGTGTGCATTACCACCACCTGTTTTTTTTTTTTAAAGGCAGGGTGTCATGTTGCCAAGGCTGGCCTTGATCTGTCTATGTAGCTAAGGATGACCTTGAACTTCTGAACCCCCTTGTCCTCTTGAATGCTGTGGTGACAGGCATGTGCCACCACACCCAGCTTGCACCTGAAAAGCTGAAGCTAAGGCTGCAGCAAGACCATATTGCGCACATGCTGCGATAACTGTCAGCTACAGACTCAGAGGTTCAAGCAGAAACTGTGAGAGCCAGTGTGAAGGGAAGCTGGAGGAAGCTTTGTGCTTTGTTGGTGGGTGTGTAAATTCATGCCACTGCCTTTGAGGACAAGTACTTCTCACAATCAAATCACTTGCACGGGGATTCCATGGCCGCTGCTCACCCACTGACAGACATCTGAGTTACGAATTTGTTCAGTGACCCAAATGATGACTGACCATTGACCACCTGTAGGTAAAGATGGAAGTGCAATCTGAGACCCTAGCAATAAGATTTCTTAAAAAAGTTAGCATAACCATCCAACTAATGGAATCCTAGGCACTAATGAAAAGGACTTGACTAACGCTGTGTTTGGCGGCCTTCATGTCTTAGACGCTGTCTCAGCTCCGGTTACTATTGCTATGAAGAGACACCATGACTACAGTAACTCTTGTAAAGAAAACATTTAATTAACTTACACACACACACATATCACATACAACCACACACACACACCACACACCCCAACCCACACACATCACACATATACACTTATCACATACATCACACCACACACACAAACACACCAAACATATCACATACCACACACATCACATAGATCACACACACACACACACACACACACACACACACCACACACATCACATAGATCACACACACACACACCCACACACACACACACACACACACACACACACACTCACACAGAGACCCCAACCATGGACTTCCAGAGGCATGATAGCCTACATCCATATGCGATTCTCCTCCTCCTTGGTTGGTGATGCTTGGAGAGCCAGACCATTCTCTATCGTCTTCTTTTCTCTTCTGACGCTAGCAAGAGTGTCAACAATCTGGTTAATTTGATAATCAAAGGTGTGCTGTCCCAGGCTGCCTGGCCTCCTCAAGGCATCATTCATATACCTCCAGTAAAATACATGGACTGGATCAGTCAGCTCCTCAGTCAGCTCCAGGCGGATGTGGTTCGTTTCTCCCCACCCTGCAGCATCCTGGTACAGAAGGAAAAGGTATGTTTGTCAAGGAAGCTGGTCTGGCTGCCTTCCCGCAGCCAAGAGTTCTGAACTTGGCTCCCCTCCACATCTATGTGCCACAGCTACATTGTAGCTCACTTCAAGGGACCCAGAAAATGAATGTCACTCAGGTCGCATAGTCAAGGAGGGACAACTTTGAACATTTTAACCTCCTCGAATTACACGCTGAGTGGCAGACATGACTAATGAAGTACTCTCCCAACCCCATCCATCCAGACCCTGCCCTGCCTTAGAGCTCTTCTCCCCACAGTTCATGGAGGGCCCTGGCCTGGCATACGTGGCCTTCTCTCAAGTCATCTCGCTGTTTCCTGGTTCCTCTTTCTGGGCCATCATCTTTTTCATTGCCCTTGTCATCATAGGTCTGGCCACACTGACAATGCTCCTGGAGAGTATTGTGCTTCCTCTGCAGAGAAACATCCCAACCTTCGAGAAGTATCCCAAGCTGATCCAGGTACAAAAGCCCCTACCTTGTAATCTTCCTCTCACTTACCTCACCCGAAACATCCCAGGGTCACATGGACCCCCAGCTCACAACCCCTAGTGTTCCCCATCCACTTCCACCCTTATGACTGTCTGCTTGGGAGGACTTCTGGGCAGCCTTGTCCTGTCCAGTCATTCCGGCAGCTACGTGGTGTTCCTGTTTGATGACCACCTGGTCCCTATGGTCCTCGTTGTTATTGTGGTGCTCCAGAACCTTTCTCTGGCTTTTATCTATGGAATCAGGAGGTAATTTCCAATCCCTGGGGGGGGGCTTAGCTATCCAATCTATTCTAGGCCTTCAGGAGGCAGAGGCATTGCACGGGAGTCAAGGTCCTCAGAGAGTGGGCAGATCCTCCAGGAAGATGCATTCCTAAGTGCGCCTCAGGCCAAGGGCCGTGGTGGTACCATCTGTGGATTGAATGATTCTCATGGGTAACAAAACATGGTCCAGAGCCAGGGAGGCCTGGTCACCCACACTAATCATCAGGAGTTTCCAAGAGTTAGAGATAGAAGGTCTACGTATGCCCAGATATGCCCAGGCCTTACGTCCCGATGGCTACCTCCTTCATCCAGGTTCAGGGCTGAGATGTTCTACCAGCTGGGTCGTCTGGTGCGGGCACCCTACACCTTCTTGTGGACTTACGTGACCCTGCCCGCTCTGCTGGTGCTGCTCGCCATCTACTTCCTGAATCTCTACCACAGGAAAACCCTCTACTACATCTCCTGGAATGACAGTATGGTGCGCCCTGGAGACCTGGCACCCCACCCTATGGCTCTTACACTTAGGGACCTGGAGACCCCAAACCCCAAGCACATAGACTCAGCCCCCCATCCTGCATCTCCTATCCCCAGGACTTGGGGAACCCTGCTCCCAGAGTATTCAGACTGAATCCTCACCTGTATCTCCTGCCCTGGGGACCTGGGGACACTGCACCTAGACTGAGCACTTCCCCCTGTGGTCCACTGTCCCTGTCTCCAGAGCCAGGAAGTGAAGCAGCCTTACCAGAAGATAGTCCTGGATGGATCACCTTCCTTAGCGTCCTGGCTCTGCTGCCCATCCCTGTGTATACGCTGCAGCACTGGTGGAACCAGGACGACCAGGTCATCTGTGAGGTCTTTAAAAAGCCTTCATCCTCCAAAAGGACAGAAATGCGATCCAACAAGATCAGCCAGCGGCCTGCATACACGCAAAGAAGACTCACAGTCAGAGGCCAGGACAAAGGTGGCCAGGCTCCACTCCCAAGAAAGAACCCCACAGATAACATCCCCTTTCAACCCCTAAACCCGTTGACAAGAAGTGACAGTGAAATTTTCTCCAGTTTCAGCCTTCGAGGTGACTCCACTGTCCCCAACAATCCTGAGGTACCAAAGCCCACTGTCCTCCCAGCAGGTGGCCAAAGCACTGGACAGAAAGAACTGGCATAAGGCTTCCTGAAGTGGCCATGTTATATGTTTTTAGTCTCTGGTGATGCACATCAAGCCAGTCCCTGCCCCACAGATAGCAGAAGACAGGTATGTGGAAACCCAGCAGGAACTTCTGTGAGAGCCCTCACTGGGGTTCAGCTGGACACACCAAATCAAAACCCATCTTCCAGCAATTTAGATGCTGTGCCCAGGGCCCCCTGACTTTCTTAGATATGGATACAACTTTGGTGTGCCCAGGTCGGACAGAGTGCTCCCTCTAGCCCTGCCTAGCCCTTTAGCCTGTCAACTGTATGGACTATCTCCCAGGGACAGCGATCTCATGTGCTGACAAGACAGCATTTGTTGTCTGTTAATAAATGAGGTTGGTGAATTACATACCCTCTGTGGGCACATGCTTCTCACTCTCTCACATACACTTTAAACAAACTCGCTGTGGGCACAGTGTTCTCTCTCTCACACAAACTTCACACATACCCACTGTGGGCACAGTGTTCTCTCTCTCACACAAACTTCACACATACCTGCTGTGTGCACAGTGTTCTCTCTCTCACACACACTTTAAACAACCCCAATGTGGGCACAGTGTTCTCTCTCACACACACTTCACACATACCTGCTGTGGGCACAGTGTTCTCTCTCTCAGTTCACACATAACCACTCTGGGCACCGTGTTCTCTCTCTCACACACACACTTCACACATAACCGCTGTGGGCACAGTGTTCTCTCTCTCACACACACTTTAAACCACCCCACTGTGGGCACAGTGTTCTCTCTCACACACACTTCACACATACCTGCTGTGGGCACAGTGTTCTCTCACCCACACACTTCACACATACCCGCCATGGGCACATTGTTCTCTCTCTAACACACACACACACTTCACACATACCTGCTGTGGCCACAATGTTCTCTCACCCATACTTCACACATACCCGCTGTGGGCATAGTGTTCTCTCTCACACACACTTCAAAAAAGCTTGAGGTGATCTTTTCTGATGCCTTTAGTACCTAGAGATGCCAAGTTTGGCATTCTACAACCTTCAGAAGCCCGTTTACACTGTGGACTTGAAACTTTTATTTGGAGAGGGAGAGAGAGAGAGAGAGAGAGAGAGAGAGAGAGAGAGAGAGAGAGAGAGAGAGAGAGAGAGAATATTCTCCACTGGAAAGAAAGAGGAGGAGGATGGTGATGCTTAGATATGGGATTTAAAACAAGCTGACCCTGGATGAAGAACTTGATACATAAAACAAAACATTTAAAGCTTTTAGAATTTTATGACCTCAGAGATAGGGTTTTCTTAAAATAAACAGAGCCTAATATGAAAAACAGGCATATTTCTCAGACTGCAGCAATGGCTCAGTGGTTAAGAACACTCACTGGTCTTACAGAGGATCTGGTTCTAGTTCCCAGCACACACATGGCAGCTCACAACCCTCTGTAACTCCAGTGCCATGGCATCCAACACCTTCTCCTGCCCTCTTTGGGTACCAGACATGCACAGACACACATACCGGTAAAATATATAAAAATTAATTGTTACACTTCTCACTATTGTTCTCCATAAGACAGATGAGATGTAAAAGCCTCAGCTGGACATGGTAGCTACACCTGTGACCTTAGTGCCTGAGAGGCTAAGGAAGGGGATTGTCACAAATTTAAGACAGTCTACGCTTCACAAAAAGCCCCTGTCTAATGATGATCTGTATGTCTTCAAAATATGAAAAAATTAATCTAGAAAACATGTAGGCACTTGATAGAAGAGAAAGTGGGAAGGACTCTACAACACATGGGCACAGGAGACCACTTCCTACGTATAACCCCAGCAGCACAGACATTAAGGGCCTCATTGAATAAATGGGACCTCCTGAGACTGGGAAGCTTCTGTAAAGCAAAGCACACTGTCACTAAGACAGAAAGGCAACCCACTGACTGGGAGAAGGTCTTCACCAAGCCCGCAACTGACAAAGGTCTGATCTCCTAAATATATAAAGAACTCAAGAAACTAGACCGTAATAGGCTAATCAACCCAATTATAAAATGGGGCACTGAGCTGAACAGAGAATTCTCAGCAGAAGAAGTTCAAATGGCCAAAAGACACTTAAAGTCATGCTCAACTTCCTTAGCGATCAGGGAAATGCAAAGCAAGACAACTTAAGATACCACCTTACATCTAACACCAATGATAGCCTTTGCTGGGAAGGTTGTGGAGAAAGGGGTACACTCATCCATTGCTGGTGGGAATGCAAACTTGTGCAACCACTTTGGAAAGCAGTGTGGCAGTTTCTCAGGAAATTCGGGATCAACCTACCTCTGGGCACAGCAATACCACTCTTGGGAATATACCCAAGAGATGCCCTGTCATACAACAAAAGTATATGCTCAACCATGTTCATATCAGCATTGTTTGTAATAGCCAGAACCTGGAAACAACCTAGATGCCCTTCAATGGAAGAATGGATGAAGAAAGTATGGAATATATATGTATTAGAGTACTACTCAGCTGTAAAAAACAAGGACTTCTCGAATTTTGTATGCAAATGGATGGAAATAGAAAACACTATCCTGAGTGAGGTAAGCCATACCCAAAAAGAGGAACATGGGATGTACTCACTCATATTTGTTTTTTAGCCATAAATAAAAAACATTGATCCTATAATTAGTGATCCTAGAGAAGCTAAATAAGAAGGAGAACCTAAAGAAAAACATATAGGCATCCTCCTGAATATTAACCTTCATCAGACGAGGAAATGAGACAGAGACAGAGACCCACATTGGAGCACCGGACAGAAATCTCAAGATCCAAATCAGGAGCAGAAGGAGAGAGAGCACGAGCAAGGAACTCAGGACTGCGAGGGGTGCACCCACACACTGAGACAATGGGGATGTTCTATCGGGAACTCACCAAGGCCAGCTGGCCTGGGTCTGAAAAAGCCTAGGATAAAACTGGACTCACTGAACATAGAGGACAATGAGGACTACTGAGAACTCAAGAACAATGGCAATGGGTTTTTGATCCTACTGCACATACTGGCTTTGTGGGAGCCTAGGCAGTTTGGATGCTCACCTTACTAGACCTGCATGGCAGTGGGTGATCCTTGGACTTCCCATAGGGCAGGGAACCCTGATTGCTCTTTCGGCTGATGAGGGAGGGGGACTTGATTGGGGGAGGGGGAGGGAAATGGGAGGCGGTGTCATGGAAGAGACAGAAATCTTTAATAAATAAATAAATAAAAATATAGGCTCTGTATCAACAATAATAAATCTTATAAATAACAAATAAACCAATAAGAAAGAGACAACTCATTGAGAAAACAGACAGAACATAGAAAGAGCAGTTCACTGAACAGGAAACAAAGCTGAAGGGACTGTTATCAGAATCTCCAAATCCGACTTATTTAACATGTGTGAAGGTCTAGGGATGGAGTCAGTGGAGTAACACATGTCTGCCAACAATGCCCAAGGTTCAGTCATCATTTACAAAGATAAGAAAATCCCATGGAAATGGAAATTTATTAGTATAAGGTACTGCTTTGCATCCACGCGGTTGAAATCTGACCACTCCGGGTATAATGAGGACAGTGGAGAAGGGAGAACTTGCACACTGAGGAAAGACTTGACCCAAGCACAATTACTCTGCAGGACAGGATGACCAAAGCTACTTGATTTCAAGACTGGCGACCTGTTTGGAAGGTGTGAAGTGCGTACTGCCTACACATTGTTAAAGATGCAGACAAGACTAAGCCAAAATGAAATATACCAGAGGCCATTATACAGACCAAATCTTAGCATCGTTTTATGAAACTTTCATTTCCATAGCACACAGAATGCCGGTGTTTCATAGAGCTTCTGTCTTGCTACATACATGCCACACACATACATCACACAGACATACATCACACACACACATCACACCACACACACATCACATACACACACATCACACACACATACATCACATACATATGTACGACTAACACACATAGGACACACACATAACTATATACACACATACTCCAAACACACCACACATACATCACACACATACCCACACCACACACACATACACTGTACACACATCACACCATGCACAAACACTGCACACACACACTCACACACACACACACACCAGATAGGAGGAGGGATCTATTTAACAACTGCCATGCTGAGGTATATCAACCATTCATTAGTAATCTATACATTACATCATCTTAAATTTCAGCATCCACTTGTGGGTTTTTACTTTTGTTTGCTTCTTTCTTTGAATAGGGTCAAGTTATACAATGTAGGAAAGCCTGGTGCTCGCCATCCTCGTGCCACCACCTCCAGCAGCCAGAATTATAGGCAAGTGCCACTATGCCAGAAAATTCCAGTTAGGTCTTGTTTTTTAAAATTCTTTTCTCTGTGGGTCATACTACTTCAATGATGTTTGCATACATGATTTGTGAATTTTCTTTTCTCTTAGAATCTCAGGGGCTGGAAATGGGATTGTGACTCTTCTTTATGGTATCTTCTGATTTGTCATTATCCAACCAAGCTTTCTTGTCTTTCTCTTACAGAATTACATTCTATAACCAGAAAGTAGCTATTTTATCTTTTTTTCTTTTCCCCAACACCCCTTTCTGTTGACCTTGGATGAAAATGCAAATCAATTCTCACTTCTCCAGTGACTCATAGGAAGTCAACCATCCCTCCTGAGTTTAAACCACAACCTTAAAGACTTATTTTAATTCACCATTATGACTGCTCCGCAGCGTCACGTGACTGGGATTTCCTGGTCACTTACACTGCATTTTCTCTCCCCCTTCCTAATTTAGCTCATTTTGGATAGGCTCTGCAGGGGGGACAGTGATTTGTTTCCATTCCTTGTTCTTCCTCACACAGATAGCCAGCTGCACTTTCTGACCTCTCCTGGAAGGAGAAGGGGCAGGCAGAAGTGAGATGGGAAAAGGGAGCAAAAGCTGTACTCATGAAAATTTCAGAAGATGGTTCTGTGTTCTCTGGTCCTAACAGTTATTTTAGCTGACTCCCTCCCCTACTTCCCGTGTGTGTGTGTTTGTATGTGTGTGTGTGTGTGTGTGTGTGTACACGTGTGGTGGATTTTCATATGCTAACAACCCCTCTCTGTCTTGCAGCTATTTCTAGACTCCCCTGACACAGTGATGTGATCTGCTCCAGCTTGTCTCTGGCCTCTTCTTCAGCCCTGTGTTGCTCTCATCAACAAACACCACAGAATATTGCCATGGACTTCATCAAGTTCCCTCAGAAGACTAGTTGGGGTGATAGATGGGGTACATCTATTAGAGGAATGATGAACTGAACTAATTATATGCACATGGTGTGTGTATGTGTGTGTGTGTGTTTGTGTGTGTGTGTGCGTGCGTGCATCTGTGTTTGCCTGTGAGCATTCCCTGTTATTTTTCTCCACGGTGCTAGAACTTGAACCTATGACAATGCCCCAACTGCTGAGATATACTCCCAGCCTATGAAAGTGGTTTATAAAATGTCAACTCCAATACAATTGCTAGTTCTAGCAAATCATTACGAATGTTGTGTCTAGCTTCAAACTAGTTGTGTGACTTGGATTTGTGATGTAAGTTGTTACCGCCCAACGTTGCCAATGGGGGGTAATTAACGTGTAAGAATCCTTTCGAATAGGAAAATAAAGAATTGAGAACAGTGCTCACCTAGACAGGAATGGAAACAGCCAGTCAAGTCTTTCAGCCATTATCTGGTGTTAGAGCAGGAGGTCAGATACACTCAGCACAAACTCTGACATAGGAAAAGACATTTTGAAGAAGGCCTGGACAGAGTGCTATGGGGACAGAAGATTTAGGTTCTGGACCTACTATGCTGCAGGTGAGATTCTCTCCTAATCTAGAGCAGAGAGAGAGGAAAGAGCGAGGAGAAATAGCTTTGAAATATTTGGGGGGCAGGGAAGATATTTTACTCAATTGAAAGGCAAGGACAAGTAGCACCAGTGTTTGGTGAGCCAGGTCAGGAATAAGCTGGAGTCCCGCCAGCTACCTGAGAAGTCCTTTCCACAACTGCCCGCCGGGATCACTGGGAGAGGACTGAGTGACTGGAAGGAGGCACAGGATGTCTGGGCCTAACTGATCCCCACAGAAAGGACAGGATCACAGGAAAGTAGTCATTGCTAAGCCAGCTGACCTTGGAACCAGGGAGAGTGAAGGCAACACAAGCCTCAGCTCCAGAGGAAGCTGGAGGGTGGAGGTCTGAGAATCCACCCTGTTTGGGGCTGGGTGCCTGAGGATGCATAAACGTCCCCAGCTGTATGTGATGTTCCTGTTCCTGGCTAAACCTTAGGCTGACTGGCCGTGGGCAAGGGCCTTCTATGGGGTTATTCGGTGTGTTCTGAGATAGAAAGTTCCAGGATAGAAACCTCAAGCACAAAGAGAAGAAAGTGGAGAACTGCACCTGCCTGGTGGCATGTTCATGAGGGGGTTGACAAGGGACAGACGGAGCCTGAAAGTTAAAGTCTGTCTGGGCAACATATCAAGCCACTATCTTAAAAAATGGAATCTGGCATGTTGAGATTCACCCATAATCCCAGCACTTGAGAAGCTAGAGTGGAAGATAAAGAGTTCAAAGAAAACCTTCCCACAAATCACAATCCCAGAGAACCCAGATAACAATGAGGACCCCAAGAGAGACATACATAGATCTAATCTACATGGGAAGTAAAAAAGACAAGATCTCCTGAGTAAATTGTGAGCATGGGACCTTGGGAGAGGGTTAAAGGGGAGGGGAGAGGTAGGGAGGGAAGCAGAGAAAAATGTAGATCTCAGTAATAAAAATAATAATGATAATAATAGTAATAATAATAATAAAAGAGTTCAAACCTAACCTGGACTACATAACAAAACTATAAAACAGAAATAGAAACAGAAAAATGCAGAGGGCTTCACAGCAGCAGGTGTACTGGCTGCTCACAAGATAATAGCCAGCTCCCCAGGCGTGGACCTAGTCACAGTCTCTGCCCTTTGGAGGATAGGGGTTAACTTGTCACCCCACAACAAAGACACAGTGTGCCACAGTAATATACATTTCTTGGCAGTGAAGCCACACACAATCCCTTCATTCTGAATGAAATTGGTCCCAACAACAAGGTCAGGCACACTGCGGTATCCTCTGTGGCAGGGCCATCATCAACTCCATTGAAAAGAAGCTGACAGCTTCCAAAGTCATCCACTGTACGACCAACAGCCCAGTCACGGTGCGCGATGGGGTTACTGTGTATGCTACATGCACTCATGTTCAGGTGGAGGGTGTCAGGCTCACAGAGCGGCTCATTTCCTCCAGAAGGGGAGGAAGATGTGCTCCATGCTGTCACAGGGCTCGGTGGTAGTGAACCTGGCTATGCTCTCGAATCCTGGTCACTCTGACAGATGTTGGTGTGAAAATGGGGCTTTCAAAGCGTCTGACCATCTGGTGGGGGCCCGGGCCCTGCTGGCCGCAGCAGAGATGCACGGGACTCAGCATCACTGGAGCTCAAGGATGACGGCTGCTCTCCTGGTGAGGCCGCCATCCATGCTCTGCATGCGCTGCTCATCAAGGTGTGGATGCTGCATGCACGCGGGCACTGCAGACCATGGCAGATCAGGAAACTGTCTCTTCTGCCACGTTCAAATGACTGCTGGACAAGGTGAAACTGGATCCTTCTGCTGGGGCCTCTCTGTCTTCTTCTGGCTATGTTAATCCCTGCGGCCTGGCCTCAGAAGATGTGTGTATGTGTGTGCGTGCGTGTGCATGCGTGTGTGTGTGCGTGTGTGTGTGTGTGTGGTGTGAGAAGTCCTTCTGTCTATCTGTTGCTTTTATTGGTTAATGAATAAATCTGTTTGGGCCAGTGGCTTAGCAGAATAGAGCTAGGTGGGAAAACTAAACTGTATGCTGGGAAAAAAGAAGGCAGCACCAGTGAGAAACCATGTAGCTGCCACCAAAGACAGATGCTGGATCGAACTTTACCCAGTAAGCCACAGCCAAGAGGCAATACACAAATTAATAGAAATGGGTTAATTTAAGGTATAAGAGTAAGCCAGAAATATGCTTAAGCTATTGGCTAAACAGTACTGCAAACAATATAGTTTCTGTCTGATTATTTTGGATTGGAGTGGGTGGGAACAAAAGAACAGCTTCAGCATATGTGTATGTGTGTGTGTATCTGTTTGTATGTGTGTGTGTATATGTATGTATGTATAATGTGTGTGTGTCTAGGTATGCATGTATATATGTATGCATAATACAAACTAGTTTACACTTCAGGGAAGCAGGTGAGTTTTTCAAGAACTCCTGAAGCAAGGAAGGGAACAAAAAGAGACCAGAAGTTGAAGAGGCAGCTAATGACAGAGGACATAGCTACCCAGTCACAAAGGGACTGCCTGAGCCGCCAGCATGACCCAGGAAGGGTGTGGTTTGGTAAAGAAATGACATATGGTATCTGAAACCCAATTTCCATAATTCAAGAATCTTCAGGGATTGTGTAGAGGGAGAAGCTCAGGCTATACTTCAAGCCTGGAGCTGATCGCAGCTGGAGTCAGTTCACCATAGATCCCTGTGCTTTTGCTTTTTGGTCATTTCTTTCAGGTTGTGGGGAAGAAGTCAAAGCTTTCCTGTCCCAGACAAAATGGGTGCTGAATATGTTGTCTTCTCTACAGAATCATTTTACAAAATGGTCATACTTTCTTTTTTGAAGGATTAAAATTATCTATAGAAACATCTAGATCTGATGCTTTCTTTGTGGGAGGTGTTAAACTTTTAAAACAGATACTATGTTTAAAAAAATGCTTTGATTTCATTTTACCGCTTTTTAAGTTATCTTTTGCTAAGTAAGTATTTATTGATTTTTTATGGGGAGGCATGGGGTGGAAGCTTGCGCCTCATGCATGCTACACAATCGCTCTGCTATTAGGCTGTGTCCTCAGCCTAGCATGTGTTGTTTTTTATCTAGTTTTTAACTTCATAATTGAAATCATACACAGGGCTTTCTGCTATCTGCCTGTGTTTGATGGGACACATATGCATGTTTTGGTCCATGTATAGGCATAGACAATAATATTCCAATCCCTATCTTTTCGTGTCTCTTTCTTTAAAAAAATAATGGTGTGGTGTTTCTTTTTTAAACTTTTTTCTTAAAAACATAGACTTTATTAAATGCTGCTCAATCCCCAGTGAAGGTCTTTCATTATATAACATTTTTCATACAACAGCAAGGCAAGAGGTTGTAAGGAACTGATAACAAGTGAGAAATACTGACCAGGTAAGAACACACAGGGCCTCTGCATAGTCAACGCATTTCCTCCGAATAAAGTTGGGCAGTGAAAGCTAGCTGTCTGCCTCACATGGTGGGACTCAGAGCCTCCACCTACAGGCAGGCCTGAGGTTAGGCAGTCGAGGGCTGGGAAGGCCCTGCCTTGTTAACAGGTTTCTGTCCCCCAGTCCCCCAGCCTTTCAGTCACAAAAAAACACACAGAAGCCTACATTATTTATAAAGTGGTTGCCCATTGGCTGGAGCTTTCGCCACTCACTCTTACACGGTACATTAGCCCATTGTTCTTGTCTGTGTTAGACACGTGGCGTAGTACCTTTTATCAGTGACACATCTCATGTTGCTTCCTCTGTGTCTGGGTGATGACTGAAGACTGAGTCTTTCCTTTTCCCAAAATTCTACTGCTCTGGTCACCCCACCTCTATTTTCTGCCTGGCTACTGGCCAATCAGCATTTTATTTTACTTTATTTTTTTTTTTAGTTTTTCAAGACAGGGTTTCTCTGTAGCTTTGGAGCCTGTCCTGGCACTAGCTCTTGTAGGTCAGGCTGGCCTTGAACTCATAGAGATCCGCCTGCCTCTGCCTCCCGATGCTGGAATTAAAGGCATGTGCCACCATGCCCGGCTTCATTTTATTAAACCAATACAACTGACAAATCTTTACAGGGTACAGACCATTGTCCACAGCACTGCCTCCAGCCTTGGAGAGGAGAGGAATAAAGGAGAGGTGAGCCTCGGGTCTACCCACAATGCTGCATTCTGGGGTGCTGCTGCTGAAAGGGGTATTTGGGAGCAGAATTATTGTTTACTTTCCCCCAGTTTTAATACTTTGTGCTTCAAAATCCTGGAAACGTAGGTGTTGCAAATCCCAGATTTTGGCAGTATCTTTAAGGAGCTTGGGCTTTGTTCCCACCATCTCTAGGAGAGGGAAGGGAAGGACAGCACCTCAGTGTATCTTACAAAAGTTCTTTCCTCAGATGGAACCAAGGTCTGCAGCCATGTGAAAGCATGGAAGATGATTTGATCTGTGTGCAGCATGATCAAGTGTTCAAGTTGTGATCCCTGCCACTCCCAGGGCAACCTCACATGTAACAGGGATGATAAGGTGACGCAGTCATGATCCCTGCCACTCCCAGGGCGACTTCACATGTAACACGGATGATAGAGTGATGCAGTCGTGGTCCCTGCCACTCCCAGGGCGACCTCACATGTAACACGGATGATAGAGTGACACAGTCGTGACCCTGCCACTTCCAGGGCGACCTCACATGTAACACAGATGATAGAGTTCAAGTTGTGATCCCTGCCACTCCCAGGGTGACCTCACATGTAACATGGATGATAGAGTGATGCAGTCATGATCCTTGCCACTCCCAGGGCAACCTCACATGTAACACGGATGTTAAGGTGACACAGTCAATGGTCAGACAAAGGTGACCACACACTGTCTGTGGTCAGCCAGGGCTATGTTTAACCCATACTTTTTTCACTTATGCTTCCCAGGAAAAACTGGCCTGCTAATAATATTATACTGATGAGGTTTGCTTTGAAGTTTTTATATATTCCAAAAGAGTGTACAAAACTCCCCACCCAGCAGAGGCAGGAGCTGATCTTACTTGGCACTTGTATTTCAGCCGAGAATGCCGTGCATGTTGTATGTGCTGTCCTATTTCTCGAGAGCCGTCTTTAGCTTCAGCTTTTCAGGATTTTTTTCCACAGTTCTTCACGTTCCAATTCTTTCATTTTTTTCTCTCTGTCGCTCAGCTTTGTAGGAACTAGTAAGATCACCAGAAAGCTTGTCATTCGTCTCCATCAGGGTTTTCAGCACGTGTACACAATGCTCTGATTGCAGTGTTCTTTGGAAATTTTATACAAACTGGCAAACATCATCGGCAGAATTTTATCAGTATTCTCTCCAATCAAAGTAAAAATACATTCATTATTCTAGAAGTACAGTGCTCTTTCTGCAACCTGAAAATGAGAACCAGAGACACACTTGGACATCTGCTTTAAAAGGGCTCTTCAAGTGCTTTGAATTGTGTTGGCTCAATGAAATCTAAGATTTCAATTTTTTTCTAAAAACATCACCTCTTTCTGTCTGCATGTTTCAGCCAAAATCTCAGCAGTCCTTTGATAACAGGCTCTGTCCATGCTGTGTCTTTCTCCAGGAACTGTATGACACAGTGTGCCAGCTGAGCATGAAACAAAGCAGTGTGCATAGGAATAAGGACATTCATTAGAAATTGTTTATGTTCCGCTTTCAATGGCGACGCCCAGCCACCGATGATACTTCCTAAGATCTCAAGGAGTTCAGCCACAGCGTTGAAATGTTCTGTTCCATTATTAACCCGGGGAAAATGTTGTTAATTTGCTTTCTGATGAACGCTCTCAGCCCAAGAAACTTCCCATGAATCTGATGTAGAACCGACTTCAGGAAGTTGCGTTCTCTCAGGTCTTCACTATCAAAAAGCTCCAGGAGCTGCTGTACAAACTTCTGGTGAATGTATCAATTTGCAATGCTGGGCTGGAAATCAGGACTCTTCGAGAATCTCAAGAAGAATCCATACACCAACTGTATGTGAGGCCAAGAGCCTCAAGTGTGTGGACTCGTCGTCTTCTGGATCAAAATCTGGATTATCATTTGAAGGAAGCGAACGGAAGATGTTAGCACTGATCATCTTTACTATAGCAGAATACTGATTCGACAATGACACCACTACTAGTTGAAACACACTCAACCAGTTGATTCAGTGCTGCTCATTTTAATTTCTTTGCTCTTCAAGTCTGAAACAGTTGCTGAAATCCAACAGTACACAGCACCGCTGTAGCTTCTGACAGAGAAGCTCTTGTTCTTTTGAAGCTGCATCTTTGGGAGCCTCAACCCGGGGCGCTCCCATCGCGGGGCCTCACGAGCCACCGCCCAGAGCTCTCCTCTCCTGTCAATGCCAACCACTTGCACTCCTATCCTTGCAGTGTTGCCCTTGCTCTCCCCCGCATGCCCAACGACCACCCACAGAGCAGCCTGGCCAGCGACTGCTACAACTTCAGAAGGTGGATGCTCCAGACAAAGGGAGAGCAGGGCTGGTGTGGTGTTTCTTGTCATTCCCATGTCCCACAATCTTGTGCAATTTCAAAATGACAGTGACAAGTTTCATTGCACAAGTATGTTTTTTTTAGTTTTTCTATTTTTTTATTGAGAAAAAAATTTTCTGCCTCCTCCCATCCTCCCACTCCTCCCCCCACTCTTCCCCCTCCCCCACTCCACTCCCTCTATCCCCACTCCTCTCCCCCTCTGCTCACTTCTCTCCCCCTCCCTCTGCAGTCTGAAGAGCAGCTAGGGTTCCCTGCCCTGTGGAAAGTCCAAAGTCCTTGCCCCTCCATCCTGGTCTAGGAAGGTGAACATCCAAACTGGCTAGGCACCCTCAAAGTCAGACCATTATGCATGATCAAAACCCAGTGCCATTGTCCCTGGCTTCTCAGCAGCCCTCATTGTCCTCCATATTCAGAGAGTCCGGTTTTATTCTCTGCTTTTTCAGTCATAGTCCAGCTGGCCTTGGTGAGCTCTCAATAGATCAGCCCCACTGACTTCGTGGGTGGGTGCACCCCTTGTGGTCCTGACTTGTTTGCTCATGTTCACCCTCCTTCTGTTCCACAAAACAGACAAAGGTCTGATCTCCAAAATATATAAAGAACTCAAGAAACTAGACCGTAAAAGGCGAATTAACCCAATTAAGAAATGGGGCACTGATCTGAACAGAGAATTCAAAAAAGATGAAGTTCAAATGGCCAAAAGACACTTAAGGTCATGTTCAACCTCCTTAGCAATCAGGGAAATGCAAATCAAAACAACTTTGAGATATCATCTTACACCTGTCAGATTGGCTAAAATCAAAAACACCAATAATAGCCTCTGATGGAGAGGTTGTGGAGGAAGGGGTACCCTCATCCATTGCTGGTGGGAATGCAAACTTGTGCAACCACTTTGGAAAGCAGTGTTTCAGTTTCTCAGGAAATTCGGGATCAACCTACCCCTGGACCCAGCAATGCCACTCTTGGGAATATACCCAAGAGATGCCCAATCATATGACAAGGGCATTTGTTCAACTATGTTCATAGCAGCATTGTTTGTAATAGCCAGAGCCTGGAAACAACCTAGATGTCCGTCAATGGAAGAATGGATGAAGAAAGTGTGGAATATATACACACTAGAGTACTACTCAGTGGTAAAAAACAATGACTTCTCTAATTTTGCATGCAAATGGATGGAAATAGAAAACACTATCCTGAGTGAGGTAACCCAGACCCAAACAGATGAACAAGGTATGTACTCACTCATAATTGGGTTCTAGCCAGAAATACAGGTCAGTGAGTCTATAATTTGTTAACCTAAAGAAGCTAGATAAGAAGGTGAACCCAAAGAAAAACATATTGCTATCCTCCTGGGTATGGGAAGTAGACAAGATTGCCGGGCAAAAAATCGGGATCTTGGGGGTGTGGTGGGAGGGGGTAAGGGGAGATGGGGAGAGAAAAGTGAGAAGGGTAGGTTGGGGAGAACTTGGGGAAATGGGATGATTGGGATAAAGGAAGTTTGGATAGGGGAGCAGGGAAGCACATATCTTAATAAAGGGAGCCATCTTAGGGTTGGCAAGAAACTTGGACCTAGAGGTGCTTCCAGATGCCCAAGGCGAGGTCCCCAGTTAGATCCTGGGGCAGTTGAGGATAGGGAACCTGAAATGATCCTATCCTATACCCATATTGATGAATATCTTGCATATCACTATAGAACCTTCATCTGGCGATGGATGGAGATAGAGACAGAGACCCACACTGGAGCACTGGACTGAACTCCCAAAGTCCCAATCATTGCACAAGTATTTATTCAACATTTTGGTGGTGCTTAGGGATCCAGATTTTAGTTAGGAACTAATTCAATTCAGTAATTGCCTCTTTCCTTGGGGTCTGCACGTCTGGGAACATCAAGAGAAAACTCAGTATTTACTAGGCAGGTCAACAGGTCGGAAGTGGTTGGGGTCTCTACCACTCCAGCCCCATCTGTTGGCAAACTGGTCAGCTCTTGAGTCTGCAGCTCCACGTCCTGTGACCCTCTGAATACCCTCTCTGGCATCACTGCAATCAAGACAGACAAGAAGAAGACCCATAACCAAGCTGATGACAATAGCTCCACACTCTGGACTTGAAAACATGGCTGTACTAGGAGCCCAGGAACACCAGAGAAGTAGAGGCTGGTACTGATCCTGCCTGAGCAAGCACCTACTCAGCCCAGGATTCCACCCTCATGCTGGACGAGCAGAACCAAGGGAGAGAGGTTGGGGTTCATGTATCACTGCCAACCATTCCCAGTGCTGTACACAGAGAAGAGGAAGGCTACAGGCAGTGTGCACAGGATGCAGAGGAGAGCCCCTCCTGACTGTCCAAAGCAGTCAAGCTCCGCTCACTGAGACCTCTGTTACCTGATCACTTTAGCAGCCCAGGATCCTCCTGGTCCCCTTTGGGCAGCGTCGTAGTTCCCTCTAGCATGGAAGTATTTGTCCGCACCTTTCCAGTTGGCCTCTTTCATGTCAGAGTAAGCTCGCCACATGTCTCTAGTTCCTGGGGAGGGAAGAGAATGGCAAGGAAGATTGTGTTTAGGCAAAGCAGGGTGAAAACTTCTGTCCAACTCATCCCAATGACTTCAGCCTTTCACAAGCCCAGAGAACTATGGCTTGATGTGAATGGTTCTTACTTCCCCATGTCCTAGAGGAAGCATATTTGGAGCGAGTTTTATTCTGAGGGATTCCTGTCTTAGCTTTGTTGTTATTGGTCTTTGACTGCTCAAGAAAGCATATAGGCGAGAGATGATCTCTAGGGGGTGTTTCATCAGACAATAATGAAGCCCTCTCTGAAATGATCCAGGCAAACTGTATATATGGTGTGAGCACATAAGGCCTCTTTCCTTCCTCATCTCCTCTCTCTCCTTTCTCCATTCCTTTCATTTCTTTGTGTTCTCTTCCTTTAGAGACAGCGTGCATCTCTATATGACCCTGGATGACCTGAAACCCACAATCCTACTGCCTCAGCCTCCCAAATGCTACAGTCACCACTGCAGCCACAACTCTCTCCCAGCACAGAAAATGGGAGAACCTGCTCTCCAGGCAGAGTGAGTGCAGCTCTGCTCTGAGTCCACAGATGTTCAGGATCTACTGCAGCCTGAGCAGTTCCCAGCACTCCATCAGCAGGAGACAGCAGGGCATTCTCTGACAGACTGATCAAGCTGGCTGAACAGAAACTCTAGGTGACAAAGGACACCTAGGTTTAAAACTTCTTTATCCTCTACAAGAACAGGGAAGAGTATTAGCCACCTTGGCGGTTATGCAGAAAAACCAAGAAAATGCACGTGGGATGTTCATGGAAGATGCTCCATCTATTCGCATCTTTTCACTTTTCTGCTCCTCAGGAAGGTGCCACAAAGACCAAAAGATCTAAAGCAAGGACAGGAGTGGTGAGTTGCGCACTGAAGGAATCAGACCCAGCTAACAGTAAATGGGAAATATCTTCAGAAATAACTAGTTAAGGAAAAAGGGCAAGGCCAATATCTAGGTTGATTTAACTTTTATTGTGCTGTGGCTGGTGGGATGTCTTTCCCTTGGTGATAGTTCCCTGCCCGTGTCTCAGCCCCAGCAGACCGGAATCCAGGTAAGTAAGTCATGGTCATCTGTGGGTGGAGGATCTGAAGCTCCCTTTAAAGGCAGCTGCCTTCCCCAACCCATGAACTGCCGCTCTCAGGTAAAGAGTGGGTGTGTGCTCATGAAGTCCCTGCTCTGTTCTGGGACCTGTATAGTGGACTCTGAGAAGCTGGCTAACCTGGGATAACATATGTTCTTCTTTGAGTTTTTGTTAGATCGTTTATGTCTGCTTTTGGCCTCAGTTTCCTTAAAAGATAGATGGGGCTCTTACACCACCAGGTTAATTTAAACATTACTCCATTTTAACAAGTAATGCTTCTTGGACAACGCCTTTTCACAGTGTGAAGAACTCAGTTAGCCTTCGCTGCTGTCGCTGTGTTTGAGGACTCTACTGGTCCTCCTCTTCCTCCCCTGGAACACTGTACAGGTAAGATGCTCTACATTTCATGCCACCAGACATAGAGGTGAGCTGTTCATCACCTTCCACAAGGGGGCAGCAGATCTCCTCTCCTGCTGGCGAATCTGCATCTTTCAAGTACAGATTGCTCCTATATTGCTGTGGAAATGCTGCGGTACTCACATTATGTGCTCTCAGGCTAGGGGTCCTCACACAAAGAGGTCAACACTGACCATGAAAGTTCAGAACTACATAGGAAGAGCGACAATGTTCCCCTATCCAGGATATGTCACAAGAATGTTTGCCCTGAACTTTGTGGTCCCTGCTCTGGTAAATACTTGGAATCCACAAATACAACCTCCTGCCCTCATCCTTTGCTCTTACCTTGACCAGCTTCTTTGATGAACTCAAACCACCTTTGGCTGTCAACTCCCAGGACCAAGAGACAGAAAATGATAGCAATGGAAGGCTTCATTCTGCTGTAGGGTCAGGGAAACACAAGGATGAATGCGCCATTTCATGGGGTGGAGGATGCTTCTATAATGTTGAGCTGTGCTTATATGTCAACACCAAATCCCACTGGATTTTATACAGAAATCCACACACATGTAGAGAGATGATGTAAGTGGATCCCAGGGAGTTTCTTGCTCCCCATTTCCATGTGTTTCATTCGACTCCCAGTGCCTGAGAGTTTGCAAATGGACCCCTAGTATAGAGCACTTTGCATTCTGATCTTGCCAGACAAAACCAATTCTATAGGAATCTTCTGGAGTGGGATGTGGTGGCTTTACAGCCATCATAGGTCTCTGCAGTCTATCTGTAGAAGGCTGAGCCCGCCCTTCCCTGAATTCACACAGAAGCAGACAACAAATCCCCATGGCAACAGCACTGCCTCCTGTGAATTCTAATGCATCTAGTAGATTCAAGAGAGAGACCGAGCATGAAAACACAGCCAGTGAATGCAGGCAGAACAGAGTCTGCAAAGAGCAAATGCTGGGAAGTTCTGACAACTCACCTGGGGCTGTCAGTTCCTGCTGAGACCTCAGGCAAGTGGCTAGTGCTACTCGTTGAGGAGATGTGGCTGGGGCTCTCTATATATACTGTCACTTGGCTAGTGGAGAAATCCCCTTTTTGATCTTCCATAATCCCATTTGGCCATAGCTCATCTTTCAGAATATAAAGATTTCTTTTGACACAGTCTGATTTCCCCAGACTGTGCAATCTACCTATGCTCAGGAATACATCATGTTGAGCTTCCAGAGTCTTCCTCATACTGACTGGAAATAATCAAGGTAAGCACTTTCCATCAAATCACGCAGGGCCAGTGTCTAAGGAATGAACATTAATATTGGAAAAAGAAATCTGAATATATAATAATCATGGGGGTACATGCCAAATCAAAAACCTGAGAGTATGTCCTTTCAAAGCGTTTTCCAGAATTAAGCTGGGCTGAGGATATAGGAGAAAGAACAGAAGAAATTGACTTTTGGCATCCACAGGGGTGAACCCAACACTGTAAGGACTTCTCCAGACTCAAGTGTGCTTTTTCATGAGCAGTCGCTAAGAAAGATAATAAAGCAGATTAATTCAGATACTGTGATAAGCCAGGAACACAAAACAATAGTGCAGGAATTTGCTTCAAGGTCATGAAGAACTAAGACACCATAAGCAGGCATGAGCAGGGCCCACAGGTTGTTGATACAGGGGTTCAGGCAGAAAGTGGCAAAGCACAGAACAGGAATGCTGGGAGAAAACATCAGGAAACAGCTGTTGGAGATGGAGAAGCAGCACTAGGTGTTTGTGGTAGTTCACATATGACTCAGTTTCCATCTGGAGTCGATGCTGACTCATGAGTCATTCGAGTTAAAGCTTGCCTGCTTTGCTTTTTCCAATAATATTGAGAACTGTTAGAGACTCCTGATTTAGCCCATGGGAAAGAACATGTTGCCCATGAGAAAAGAGCATTCTATCTACTAGAAAGAGTACAGCCGACGTCAAACCTCAGGAACATCAGGATAGAAAGTAAGGCTGCTTCTGAGCAGCAAGCACTGTTAGAGAGGAGGCTGCTCACTCAAGTACCAGAATGGTCTTGTGCTTAGATACTGACTACCTGTGCTGTGCAATTTTCTGCTTTTGCTTATAAGCTAGTCCTGGAATAAACTCTGGGCTGGGTGGTGGTTTCAGCATGACCAAACAGACCTCCCGATTCTATCCTGTGCTTCTGTCTCAGTTTCTTTCATCTGATATTTCCTTAGCCTTAGTGTTCCCCAATCCATGAACCCTACCTGACTTTGTCATTAAGAAGAGCTCTTCATATGAACTTGTTCTTTATTAACAGTTTAACTAATTCCCTGAGGATTTTATCCAGTGTGTTCTTATCATATTAACCCCTCATCCACAACTCCACTCTCACCTCCATATCCAGCTGACTTAAAGATCTCTTCTTTGCCCCTTCATCAAGTCCAGTTCTTATGAGACAACTATCCTGGGGAATGGGGTCTCCCTAGAGGGTGGTCAACAAGGGGTCATAGCATTAAAAACCTTCCTCTTCTAGAAGCAATCAAATGCGAATGGGTTCAGAGTTAGGGATGGATTTCATGTCCACCTAGCCCCCTCTGTGCTGGTATTTTGTCTGCTTTGAGCTTGCACAGGTTTTGTTCACGCTGTCACATAGGCTGTGAGTTCACCTGTGCAACTGTCCTGTCATATGTGTGGAAATCACTCTGTCCTGCAAGTCACCTTCATCTCTCCCTTTCTTTCGGCCCCTATGCCTGAGTGTTGGAGGATGGGAGGATAGGTATGTCCAGGGATGCTTTTCTTTATTGTTCATTTTATTATCACACAAAGTTGCCCTTGGTTCATTTATGTGTCTTCATGGGATGGGATCTCAGGAGAAGGCCGCTGTCTGCCTTGTATTGCTATCATCCAGACACCTCTCTTGGTTCCTTTACCGGGTGGTGAATAAATACAGAGAGATGAGTGCATTCTGCAAGCTTATTTACTTAAAGGTGAAACTGGAAGGAAATTTTAAAGGACTGCAAATGTTTGAGAGAAGAAGAGAAATGTTTATTTTGGAATAAACACAGATGAGTGCACAGTGCATTGTATCACTCCAGCACATGCAGGAGCATCCCACAGCAGACCCAACACCAACTTACTGTAAATGGGCGCAACCTGCATTTCCCATAGAGTACTCCACAGCATTGAGTTCTTGCCTGCAAGTTTGGAAGGACTCCACAGATAATGAACTTGTGTCTAGATGTAGCACAAAATGTCCTCTGAGTGTGAGGCTGAATTCTTCCTAACTAGAAATTTCAAAATGTCAACCTGGGAAATTTAAGATTTATGCATTGTCTTCGTTAGCCAAGTTTGTAATTCTGCTGATGAAACCCTTTTCCTTGTTGCCTACAGCTGAGAGGACAAAGAGGCTCTGATTGGCCCACATCCTGGAGAATTAATACAAGAAGTTGAGCCAGCCCCAGAACTCCAAGGTCTGTGAGGAGGCAAGAATGCAGGCTCTCAATCCCAACCTCTCCTTACCTCTCACTCCTGCTTTGTGCATATGGAAAGGACTGAGGGAGTGGAGGGGGGCTAGCCCACAATGCTTATGGGGTGTCTTAGACCGACCTGCCATTTGAGTTGAACAGGGACAGCAGGGACATTCAGTAGCTGACAGAGCAGAGCTGTCCTTCTGTGAGGAAAAGGACTTGTGGAGCTGGATCACTTCATGGGCGTTCACGAGCCCAGAAAAGAAGGACAAATGTCCTCAGCTCCCAGGAAGTTGCAGAGAGGTCGCATAGCAGCCTGCTAGCAGATGCCATGCCCTTCCTGACACACAGGAGTGTGGTGAAGGTGGTAGTGTGCCAGGCAGATAGGGCAATGCTCTGGTCTTCTCTGCCACTTGTTCACTCGGGTTGGAAGACCACTGGGTTTCAAGTGAAGACATTGGCGAGGTGAAGGGATCAACACCTTAGCCCGGGAGCAGCAATGCAGCTGCTTCTCTTTCCAGAGGTGACCTGCATTGCTGAGGGCACTGGTGGGAAGGTGAAATTCCTTTCAGCAGCGGCCATGCACACATTTCTGCAGAGACTCCCAGGTCAGCTGAGAATGTCAGTGTGAACAGGAGTACCCCAGACTCCACTGAGGCCCTGGCAACACTCCCTCCCTATGACATTCCCCTCCCTAAGTCCTAAGACTGGGAGGCCTGGTGGCAAGACACCTCAAGTCCCTTGCACGGGAGACCCCAGAGCCCTCACTCCCCAAAGTGTCCCAACAGCCCACTAGCTCATAGTGTGGGAGGAGCACTTTACAGCAGACTTGCCACTGGACTGCAGGGACTTTCCATAGCTACCTGTGACCCAGTGTTATGAACAGAGAAGAGAATTTTAACTTCACAGTCAAAGTAGTGTTAGGGAAAACAAAGGCACGTGGTGGTGAAGCCTGCTGAGCCAGCATTCTAAACTGGCTCTGTTTCGGTAGCACATGTCATTCTTCAAACTATGTTCCTTTGCACTTGGTACATCTGTATCACACCCTCTTCTCCCAAGGCTCAGAGACCATTGCAAAAGAGGGGCCAGAAAGACTGCAAGATCCAGACATGGTGCTTGACGCAAGGAAGCTCTTTTCCAGACACAGCCCCTGCTTGCACGTATGGACTCACAGAGTAGCGATAGTGACAGCATGCTCAGTATGGGCACACACTCAGACCAGACAAAAATCTCCACTTGGAGAGGGGAGAGACACAAAATCTCCCCTAGCCGAGGAGCTAATAGCAATTGATAGCCACTGGGAGAGGAAGAGTGGCTTTTAAGGGTTCAGACCCTACTAAGTCAGCCATGCTGCGGTGAATGGCCACACACTCAAGTGTTTATGAGCAGAACAAATTGGGTTTGGTGGATTAAAATAATTGAAGAGAACAGAAAAGTGGGTTGGTAGAGAAGGCTGGGTAGGCCTGGGAGGAATTGGGGGAAGAGAATTAATGAGTTTTCTATTGCTGTAATAAACACCATGACTGGGGTGGCCTGAATGAAATCGGTCCCATAGACCTGAATGCTTGGTCCACAGTTGGTAGAACTGTTTGGGAAGTGTTAGGAGATGTGGCTTTGTTGGACAAGGTGTGTCACTGTTGGGTGGGCTTTGAGATTTCAAAAGTCCACACACCATTCCCAGTAAGTGCACTCTGTGCGTTCTCTCTCTCTCTCTCTCTCTCTCTCTCTCTCTCTCTCTCTCTCTCTCTCTCTCTCATCTTAACAAGTAAGCTCTAGCCTATTTCTCCAGCACTGTGATGGTCAGCCTACACCAGGTTTCACACTGTGATAGACTCACCTTCTGAACTGTAAGTGAGCCCCCAATTAAATGCTTTCTTCTATAATTTGTCTTGGTTATGGTGTTTCGTCACAGCAATAGAAAAGTAACTAAAACAATGACCAAAAGTTGCTTGTGGAGGAGAGAGTTTACATGGCTTGTAGGTTATATACAGTTTATCCTCAGGAGAAACTAAGGCAAGAACTCGAGGTAGTAACTTGGCATCAGAGTTCATGGAGGAATGATACTTACCGGATTATTCTCTATGACTTGTTCAGCCCACTTTCTGTCTGTCTGTCTTTGTTTTTTGCTTTCGTTTTCAAGATAGGGTTTCTCTGTGGAGACCTGACTGTCCTAGAACTCACTCTGTAGACCATTCTGGCCTTGGACACAGAGATCCACCTGCTGCTGCCTCCTGGGGGCTGGGATTAATGCATGCAGCACCATTGCCCTGCTCAGCCCTGCTTTCCTATACAACCCAGTATGGCCTGCCAAAGGACCACAGTGTCCCAGGAGCCTATGACCTCTGACACCAACCATTAATCAAGAGAATGCCCTACAAAGCAAGGCAAAGTGACCCGCACATTAATCCCAGCATTTAGGAGAATATTTGTGACTTTGGAGACAACCTAATCTATACAGTCAGTCCTATGCCAACCAGGGTTACATAGTGAGAATTTACTTTGAAAGAAAGAAAAAGTGAAAGTGAGAGAGAGAGAGAGAGAGAGAGAGAGAGAGAGAGAGAGAGAGAGAGAGAGATACTCAATTCTCTATTGAGGTCCCAATTCCCAGGTAATTCTAACTTGTGCCAGTTGAGAAAAGGTCAGCCAGGATGGAATGATAGGATAAAGTAAATTATTGGAAATTCTCAAAGAAATAATAAATAGTGAGGGGAAAGAGAACTAAATTTTAGTCTGCTCCTCTAGCTTTGTCAGGCATGCTTTCACACGCACATGCACACACACACACACACTTTCTTTTTGAACATACTCAAAAACAACTAAGACAGACCCATTATATTAATAAGATATATTTTCTTTGAGTATAATATAAAGGATTGAATGATAAGAGCCCATTATCTTAGTTGAATTGGAACCATGTTTTTCTTGCCAGTGTGTACATAAGTGTTCATCTTTCAGGCTTTGATTTTTCACCTCTACATGGTGTGTTTCTGATAACCTTTCCTCTAAGAAAACAGTGTGTGTGTGTGTGTGTGTGTGTGTGTGTGTGTGTGTGTGTGTGTGACTTATTGTATCATATATCCCAGGCTAGCCTCAACTTACAATACAACCAGGGCTGGCCTTGAGCTTCTGGTCGGTGAGCCTCTACCAACCCCAGTGCCAGGAATATAAGTGTGTACCATCACCAGGTTTTTACAGCTCTAGGGATTCATGTGCGCTATGCAGGCACTCCTAAACTGGGATCTACCTGTGGTTCTCAGTGCAGTGTCTAGGATAGGATTCCTAGGGTAGGATGAGGCTTTCTCAAAGCAGTTTCTTCTCTATATGAGAAGGGGCCACAAGTGACAAGGTCTGGAGTCAGACCATGCACAGCATGTGATAAGGCAGAGTGGCATCACTACACAGAAAAGCCTGGGAACAACCATGACAAAAACAGAGAGACCTAGGTATGACCAGAAGATGTTGGGGGTTGGGACACACATCTCATCTATATCAAGGAGGAAACTGGTGGTCAGCAGACCAGAGCACATCGAAAGCAAACTCTGCTTGCGGAGGAGCCTGACTAGGTTGGCAATGCTTTGCTAGCAAAGGTCTGTTTGACAGGGGAAGCTGATAGGGCTACTGGCTGGAGCAGATTGGCTGGGGCTGTGTGAGGGGCCTGCTGATAGGGCTAATGGCTGGAGCAGATTGGCTGGGGCTGTGTGAGGGGCCTGCTGATAGGGCTAATGACTGGAGCAGATTGGCTGGAGCTGTGTGAGGGGCCTGCTTGGCTTTAGACTGGGGCCCAGTCACAGCTCTTCCTCTACTTATTTTCTGTGTGATGATACATAGCAATTCTTTGCAGAAAATATTTCTGAGAGTTCCCAATTTCCATCAACAAATTCCATTTGCAAAGTACTTGTTGGCTATCTCTAGATTCTCTGTGGATCCTGTGGACACCGAGAACAAGGACATACTGTCATGTGGAGGGAAATATGTCTTATGGCCTAGTCCCCTCAGGGCAGCCTGTGTAGGAGGCTCAGAACTTCTCAGGGAGGCCAATGGGTCTGAAGTAATTAGGGTTCTTGCCACTTCGGCCCCATTCCTCGGCTTACTTGGTAGACTCCAGGCTTTCCAGTGCAAAGTTTTTCATTCCAAAATAATACCGGTTTAGGAGGCCTTGAAAGTATTTCTTGCTGGTGCTGAAATCCAAGGAAGAGAGACAGGATATGAATGCCAGAGTGAGACAGCCCCAGCTCAAAGGTCTCTCCTCCTCACCTATCAAGGAATGACCCAGAAAATACTGGAAGAGGAAAAACTTAGCTACAGGAAAGAGGAAATATCAGTCCCTTGGGGAAGGGCCTCAGCCTGCTTGTCCTTTTCACACCCTGTGGCAAGATGGATTTGAGACTGCATCTTGGTGTTCACTGTTTCATTGTGGGTGTTATCCATCCCCACTCCCCATCCTTCCCTCCTTTTCTTGCTCTCCAGACCACCCAGACCCTGCAAGCACAGAGAGTAGGAGAAGCCACAGGTAGGAACAGTGAGAGGCATGAAGCAGCAGGACCATTACCTGATTATTTTAGCAGCCCAGATGCCTCCAGCTCCCCTCTGTTGAGCCTCAAAATTTCCCCGAGCAGAAAAGTATCTGTCTGAGTTTGGGTAATTGGCTTCTACATTGTCCCGATAGGCTCTCCACAAGTCCCAAGTTCCTATGAAGAAAGGAAAGTTACAAAGTCCATCCTGGGGTCATTGGAGAAGTGGAGGAATGCAAACTTTCTGTGGATTTCCACATTTCACCTCTGACAGCTTAATCCTTTGAAATGTCCATGGGGGCGAGTGTATGTCCCTGGGATGTCTTCCATGGTGTTCATAAGCAGGGCACTTCTCCAAGGATTATTTTGGCTTGGCCTGATTGAGAGATGATGAGTCCTGGATGGGTGTCATATAGATCTGTGTGTGCTACACAATGTAGGGGTGGACCTGTCACATAAGAGAACCAAGAGGTGACATTGACATCATACAGGTAAGATCCAGCGACAGATTGTGCCATGAGAAGAGAGGGAGAATGCATTTTAACCATGGCCACTAAGAAAAATACAAGCAATAGTGTGTATTAACTACTTTTCTCATGCTGCTGATGGAATCCCTAACAAGCAACTTAGGGAACTGGGTGGTATTTTGTCTCACAGTTTGAGGAGAACACATGGTGGGGTGATCAGTGTAGAATACATAAGTAAACTGTGGTAGTTCTAGGTTATGAAAATTTGAAATTTAAAACTTACCAGGCCAGGCCAGAGTGTAGGATCACTGGTAGTGAGGATTTATCCCTTCTGTTTGTTCTAACTTTTTGGAAACCATTCTCTCTGGCAGGATACCTTGCTCAGCCTAGACACAGGGGTAGGGCCTTGGTCCTGTCTCAAAGCAATGTGCTAGAATGGGAAGTCTTACTCCCTCTGAGGAGTGGATGGTGGGAGAGATAAAAGGTGTGGGAGGAGATGGAGGAAGCAGGTTAAGGGGAGAGAATGGTTTTACCATGTAAAATGATAAAAGATAATTTTTTGAAAATACAATAAAAATTATGTTTGTGATCCCTTTAAGAGTCCTAAAAGATTATCTTTCAAGATAAGCAATAAAGTATTTGGCACTCTCTTTGTAACTGCAAAATGCAGCCTGTCAGTAAAGATCTGACTGGGAAGAATGTCTTGTTTGCCTACATGGTTAATCTATAACTAGTTATTTGAACATGAATGTACCTTGGTTCTTGTGATGTTATGTTTTTCACTTGTGATACATGACATGATTAATCATGTAAAAATATGCTTTTTTAATGTTTTAAAATTTTTTAAATTTATTTTTTAAAAGAAAACAAACTATCTTTTTGATTACACATATCAATCCAAGTTCCCACTCTCCCACTCTCCCTCCCTTCCTCCCATTCTCTCCACATATCCCCCACCCCACCTCCATCCACAATTCAGAAAGGGTAAGGCACATTGCTTTGGGGAAGGGCCAAGACCCTACCTACTCTATATAGGCTGAGAAAGGTATCCATCTAAAAATAATAGGGCCCCAAAAGCCAGTACATGCAGTTGGGATAAAACCTGGTAAAACTGCCCCTCAGTCTGCCCCAGCCATGCAACTGTCAACCACATTCAGAGGAACTAGTTTAGTTTGAGGCTGTTCCTTCCCAGTCTGGCTGGAGTAGTTGAGCTTCCATTAACTCTGGTAGACTAATTCAGTGGGTGTACCCATCATGGTCTTGACCTCTTTGCTCATATTCTCATTCCTCCTACTCTTCAACGGGACTTTGGGAACTCAGTCCAGTATTCTGATGCTGGTCTCCGCCTCTGTTTCCAACAGTTACTGAATGAAATTGTATGGTGATATTTAAGATATTCATCAGTCTGACTACAGGGCAAAACCAGTTCAAGTCCAATCTTGTCTACTGCCTAGGGGCATAGCTGTGGTCACCCTTGTGGATTCCTGGGAATTTCTCTAGATCCTGGTTTCTTGTTAGACCCATAGTGGCTCCCTCAATGAAGAAATCTCTTTCCTTGCTCTCATCTCAGTCTTTCTTTATCTCAACTATCTCATTCCCTCAAGTTCTTCTCCCCCTCCTCTTCTCCTCTCCTCTTCCCCTTCCAACCTCCCTTCTCTCCCCACCCTCATGTTCCCAATTTTGTCAAATGATCTTGTCTATTTTGACTTTCCAGGAGGATCAATGTATGTTTTTCTTAGGGTTCACCTTATTACTTAGCTTTTCTAGATACATTAATTATAAGTTTAATATTCTTTGTTTATACCTAGTATCCACTTAAGATTGAGTACATACTCTATTCATCTTTTTGGATGTGGGTAACCTCACTGAGGATAGTGTTTTCTACTTCTATTCATTTGCATGCAAATTTCAAGATGTCATTTTTTTTACTGCTGACTAGTATTCTAATGTTTAAATGTGCCACATTTCTTTATCCATTCTTCGGTTGGGGGGCATCTAGGTTGTTCCCAAGTTCTGGCTTTACAAATAAAGCTACTATGAACATAGTTGAACAAATGTCCTTGAAGCATGATTGAGCATTTTTGGGTATATGCCTAAGAGCGATATTGCAGGATCCTGAGGTAGTTAGATTCCCAATTTTCTGATAAACCATCTTACTGATTTCCAGAATGGTTGTACAAGTTTGCATTCCCACCAGCAGTGGATGAGTGTTCCCCTTACTCCACATCCTCTCCAGCATAAGCTATCATTGGTATTTTTGATCTTAGCCATTCTGACAGGTGTAAGGTGGCATCTCAGAGTTGTTTTGATTTGCATTTCCCTAACGGGTAAAGATTTTGACCATTTCCTTAAGTGTCTTTCGGGCATTTGAGATTCTTCTGTTTAGAATTTCTGTTTACTTTTGTACCCCACTTTTTCATTGGGTTATTTAGAATTTTGATGTCTAATTTCTCGAGTTCTTTATATGTTTTTGAGGTCAACCCTTTATCTGATGTGGGGTTGGTGAAGATCTTCTCACATTCATTATGCTGCCTTTTTGTCTTATTGACTGTGTCCTTTCCTTTACATAAACCTCTCATTTTCATAGGGTTCCATTTATTGATTATTGATCTCAGTGACTGTGCTACTGGGGTTATATTTAGAAAGTGGTCTCCTATGCCAAAACATTGAAGGCTACTTCTTACTTTCTCTTCTATCAATTCAGTGTGGTCAGATTTATATTGAGGGTTTTGATGCACTTGGACTTGAGTTTTGTGCATGGTGATAGATATGGATCTATTTTTATTCTTCTACATGTTGACATCCAGTTATGGCAGCAACATTTCTTGATGATACTTTATTTTTCCATTGTATAATTTTAATTTTTGTCAAAAATTACCTGTTCATAGGAGTATGGACCAATATCTTCAATTTGATACCACTGGTCAACCTCTCTGTTTTTATGCCAATACTATGCTTTTTTTTATTCAATAGCTTTGTATTAGAGTTTGATATCAGGGATGGTGACACCTCTGGAAGTTCCTTAATTGTACAGTATTGTTTTGCCAACCTGGGGTTTTATTGTTGTTGTTTTTCCATATGAAATTGATTATTGTCATTTCAAGGACTATGATAAATTTTGTGGGGATTTTGATGGTGCTTGCATTGAATCTATAGATTGCTTTTTGTAGGATTGCCATTTTTATTATTTTGTTTCTACATATGGAAGAGCATGGGAGATCTTTCCATTTTCTGGTATCTTTTTCAATTTCTTTTCAAAGACTTAAATTTATTGTCGAATAGGTCTTTCATTCTTTGGTTAGTGTTACCTCCAAGATATTTTATGTGATTTGTGGCTGTTGGGAACGATGATGTTTCTCTGATTTCCCTCTCAGCTTCTTTATTATTTATGTATAGGAGGATTACTGATTTTATTTCTAGTTATTCTTGTATCTTGCTGCATTACTAAAGTTATTTTTCAGCTTTAGAAGTTCCCTGGTAAAGTTTTGGGGGTCAGTTACCTATACTATCATATCATCTGCAAATAAGAAATGTTTGATGTCTTCCTTTTCAATGTTAATCCCTTTGATCTCCTTTTCTTGTCTTATTGCTATAGCCAGAACTTCAAAAACTATCTTGAAGAGTATGGAGAGAGTTGACAGCCTTGTCTTGTTCCTGACTTTAGTGGAATTGCTTTTAGTTTCTCTCCATTTAATTTGATGGCTGTTGGCTTTCTGTGTATTGCTTTTATTATGTTCAGATATGTTCCTTGTATCCCTGATCTCTCCAAGACCTTTATTATGAAGGGGTATTGAATTTTATCAAATGCTTTTCAGCATCAATGATCATATGAATTTTTTTCTTTCTGTTTATTTATATGATGGATTACACTGATAGATTTTTATATGTTTAACCATCCCTGCATCTCTGGGATGAAGCTGATTTGATAATCTTTTTATGTGTTCTTGGATTTGGTTTGCCAGTATTTTTTGAGTTCTTTTGCTATGTTCACGAGTGAGATTGGTCTATTATTTTCTTTCTTTGTTGAATCTTAGTGTGGTTTTGGTATCAGGGTAACTGTAGCATCATAAAAAGAGTTTGGCAATGTTCCTTCTGTGAAACACTTTGAGGAGTATAAGCTACTCTTGGAAGTTTGGATAGAATTCTACACTAAAACCATCTGTCTCTGGGCAGTTTTTGGTTGGGAGGCTTTTGATGACAGCTTCTATCTCCTTGCAGTTTATAGACCTATCTAAATTGTTTACTTGGTATGATTTAATTTTGGTATATGGTATCTACCTAGAAAATTGTCCATTTCATTTACAAATTGCAATTTTGTGAAGTACAGGTTTTGTAGTATGACCTAAGGATTCTCTGAATTCACTGAATTCTCAGTTTCTGTTTTTATGTCCCATTTTCATTTTTTAATTTTTCAATTTGAAGTTTCTCTCCCTGCCTTTTGCATAGTTTGAAGAAGGGTTTTTCTATCTTCTTTATTTTTTTCAAATCTCTGTTTTATTGATTCTTTGTATTGTTTTCTTTGTTTCTATTATATGGGTTTTAACACTAAGTCTGATTATTTCCTGTCATCTACTCCTCCTGGGTGCATCTCCTTCTTTTTGTTCTAGAGTTTTAAGGTGTACTGTTAAATTGGTAATGGAGACTTTCTCTACTTTCTTTACATCGGCACTTAGTGCAACGAACTTTCCTCTTAGCACTGCTTTCATATTGTCCCACAGGTTTGGGTACATTGTGTCTTCATTTTCATTGATTCTAGGAAGTCTTAATTTCTTTCTTTCTTTCTCTCTTTCTTTCTTTCTTTCTTTCTTTCTTTCTTTCTTTCTTTCTTTCTTTCTTTCTTTCTTAAGAAAAAGAAAAGAAAAGAAAACCCAGCCCACACAGCTCTAGTAAGTCTGTATACATATTTGCCAACTGTACACATAAATGAAGGTTATAAACATTTCCACATGCAATGTATGATTAAAATTACAATAGGAGCCATATAAGCGATGGTTGATACTCAGATGACATCCTTCCCAAAGATGAAATAGACTGTAAGTTGAAACCATGAGGATTCCTCAACAGTGCCCAGTCTACTCTTCAAAGCCAATTGGGAAAAGTGTGAAGGTGTCAAGGTCTGAACATAAGAGAAATGTCGGCTAGCAGAGATAGATTTGGAGTTAGCATACATTTTGAATTATCCCTAATAATAAGTGTTTATAAGAAAGAATTTTTTTTTCAAAGATGATATCCAGCATGCAGATGTGGGTGTTGTGCCAGAGACATCATCAGGGGTATAGTGTTTGCTTCACACATTTGAGGTTCTGAGTAACATAAAATTATATAAAGCATCCAAAAACTCATTCAGAAGTGCTTGTAGGATAACTCTGCCTTCAGTGATCCTTGAATATAGGACAGTGTGTTCAAGTTTCACCCTAAGGAATGGGATTCATGTGTGAGAAAGTCACACTCAACTCATTCCTTCTGTCATGGTCATGACCATCCGAGGACAGACGCTGTTGCACAGGAGAAGAAACAATCAATGTCCAATTCCATTTCTCTGAAAGAGCCTGTCGGTCTACAGTAGGACTACAAGGGCCTGCAGGATTGATTCAAGGTCCAGTACCTAGAACTTAGCAGCCCTCAGCCACTTCTATGACTATTCCAGCTCTCTATTTCAGAACCCTATGAGTGTACTGCTTCCTGGAGAAGATGAAAGGTGACTCACAGAAATTCTAGGATGGGTGGCTTAGTTTGAAAGAAGGTCATGGGTCACAACAGTCCAGCTTCAGGCAGCAAAAACCTGGACATTGTCCCTATGGTGTCCTGTAATGCTTATCCCCAAGGGAAATTTCTATTCCAAAACACCAGAAAGCCTGTCCAGGAAAGGCCTTGACCCTGAGTTCCCATCGTTGATCATAAAATCTAGCTACATAGATTTGGAAACAGCCTGGTCCTGAGGTAATGGGGCACTTTGTTTCTTGGGTTTTTAAACCTACAGGAACTTCAGCTATGCCCTAAATTGATACTGAGAGAGACATTGAATCTCATGTAAAGGAAGAGTTCATGACTAAAGGAAGGGGCGGGATGCAAGGGGCCCATTTATGTTCACTCACAATCCCATTAGGATTCACACTCTAGGAAACTGAGCATCAATGTATCCATGCTTCTGTTCTCCAGGCACTGCACAATGCCCTCCACTGGGGTGCTCTCCTGCACTCATGCCTTGCTGAAGGAATGTTGTGGGGTGCCCACCAGAGAAGACCACCAGACGCAGGTTTAAGCTAAGAGAAAGTTTTTATAAAAGACGGGTGGGGTGGTGCATTCTCTTTTTTTAAATTGATTGTTATTGAGCTCTACATTTTTCTCTGCTCCCCTCCCCTTCAACCCTCTCCCAAGGTCCCCATGCTTCCAATTTACTCAGGAGATCTTGTCTTTTTCTACTACCCATGTAGATTAGATCTATGTATATCAGCACTTGGAAGGCAGACCAGGTGGATCTCAGTAAGCTTGTGACCAACCTTCTCTTCATAGTGAGTTTCAGAGCTGTATAGTGAGAACCTTTCTTGATAGGAAGAACCTGTCTCATGAAAAACCAAAACCAAAGATGAAGAAAATAAGTCTTTGTTAGCTGACCTGTGAGTACACTTGGTTTTGGGGATCCCATTGAAGCTCCAAGCCATTCTCAGGGTCAGTACAAATACCAGGTTCTGGGTCAAAATTCTTCAGCTATTTAGCAAGAACTGTTAGCTAGAGGCAGAAATAGAGAAACCAAAAAGCAAGGTCAATACATTTAGAGACTTTCCCAGAACTATGGACTCTGATGGATTAGCTACTTGTTTTTGATTTGGTAGGTGAGGCCAGCAATGTGGTGAGTTGTTATGGCCTGAATAGAGCTTCCATCATGGAGGCACTTGTGCCAAGGTCTCTGTGCCTAGTGTGAGACAGGAATGTGTTCTGAGAAGGCACAAATTCATTGTTATATTGCTATAAGAAATATCTAAACAAAGAAAATTATTGGAGAAAATTAATTTTACTTACCATTTCATAGGAATGAGAATTCATCATTCCTCCTGGCTGAGGTGTGGGTGAGCCAGCCCTGATGTTGTGTGTATGGGAGAACAACCCTCCCCCATTAATCATCTTCATGTGTAGGCATGGGTGGCAGGAAAATGCCCCACCTCACACCATCCACTCCTGACTTAGGTGGAAGAGCCTGCCCTGAGGTCAGAATAGTGAGAAATGCCATGTCCCTCATCAGCTGCAGTACTTGGCAGAGTAGCCCCTATACCTCACCTGTGCAACACAGCAGAACTGGACCTGAAGATGCAGGTGTAGGTGAACTGACCCTGAGGACTTCAAACCAGGAGAACTGGCCCCACCCCTTGCTCATTGCTGCAAGGGGTGAAATAGCAAGGACAGTGCTGGAGAGCTCCCTCTGGTGGCGAAGATGAGGAAGAGCTGTCAGGCTGATCAACCCCGCAATTGCACAGGCCCAGAACCAGGGAAGTGTTGGCCTGCAGGAACGTTCACCCCATCTGTGACCTTCTGGAGCACAGGAGAGTGACTATGTGTTCCTGCAGACCCAGGGCTTTGGGATTTCTAGGACAAAACAACAGGATGATGACCCAGTGTCAATGGTGAAGCTGAGACCTGGGACCTTGAACTAGACTAGCTATTCCTTGCAATGAACACACACTTGGAACATTGTATGGATAAAGGGGTTATGGCTCACTGTGTCACACAAGAGCTCCCAGGACTGGATTTTCCTTTCTTATTTTCTTCCTTTTTTCTTCAATTTTGTTTTATTTTGATGGTGGGGAAGATGGATTGAATTTGAAGGCATGCATGATGTAAAAGATCCCAACAGAGTCAGAGGCTTGGTGATGTGGATGTCTTCCTTACAAGTTCACATGTTAGAAATTTATCCCCAGTTTCTGGTGGCAGTGGGCTGTGGTGGCTTGGATGCCAAATGCTGGCTTTAACATCTTTGTGGGAAGAGAGAGGTACCTGAGCTACCAGGCTTGAACTGTCTCAGAGTATAGCATTCTCAGAAGGGACGTGATACCAGACCATCCCCAGGCACCAAATTCCACCCTTGGATGTCACAGCCTATAGCATCAGGAACTAAATACACTTCTACATTTTATAAAGTTTCAAGGTGTTCATAGTAAATACAGCAACAGAAAACACACTTAAAATTTATTTACTTAAAAATAGATTTATCTCATTTTATATTTCTATGTCCCGGCCTCCGTGTGTGTACCTGTGTGTGTGCCTTTGTATGTGTGTCTGTGTGTGTGTATGTGTATTTTATTGAGATACAGGGATGGATAAGAAAATGTGGTACACGGACTGAGCTCTTAAGATCCAAATGAGGAGTAGAAGGAAGGAGAACATGAGCAAGGAAGTCAGGACCACGATGGGTTGCACCCACCCACTGTGACAGTGGAACTGATCTATTGGGAGCTCACCAAGGCCAGCAGGACTGGGACTGAATAAGCATGGGATAAAACCGGACTTTCTGAATGTGGCAGACAATGAAGGCTGATGAGAAGCCAAGGACAATGGCACTAGGTTTCGATCCAAATACATGAATTGGCTTTGTGGGAGCCTAGCCTGTTTGGATGCTCACCTTCCTGATCCTGGATAGAAGTGGGAAAATATTGGACTTCGCAGGGCAGGGAATCTGGACTGCTCTTCATTCTCGAGAGGGAGGGGGAATGGAGTGGGGGGAGAAGTGGGGAAGTAGGGGGAGGGGGTGATGTGTGCGAGGAGGGGGAGGGAAATGGGAAATGGGGAGGAGGCGGAAATTTTTTTTGCAACAACTAAAAAAATAAAATAAAATAACCAAAAATAAATCACCAAAAAAAAAAGAAAGAAAGAAAATGTGGTACATTTAAACAATGGAGTACTATACAACAGAAAAAAAACCAGCCTCTTGAATTTTTCAGGCAAATGGATGGAGGTAGAAAACATCATTTTGAGTGAGGTAACCAAGACATCACAAGTACTCTCACATAGGTGGTTTTTAAACATAAAGCAAAGAAAACCAGCCCACAAATCTCGATGCCAGAGAACCTAGACAACAATGAGGACCCTAAGGTGTCTGCAGAAACATGCGAAGTGCAGGGCTGATCTGTGGGAGCAAGAGGCATTTTTATGAAAGTGTAGGCTACTGTGTCAGCATGTACAATCTCTCACATGCTCTGCAATTGTTACACAACATGCAATTCCTCTGATTCCCCACAACAACAGATACTTAACTTTCATCCAAACATTATGTGCATTTGCTCTGATTATTCCCTGTATTAGAAAACTCTTATTCAGAACTCTTGTGGCAATGGGAAGAAAACTAAGGGCTGTCACAAATTAGGTAAGTCCTCTGTCACTCACCTAGTTCTAACAAGAGCCAAGGCTCTGGCCCAGAGCAGCCTTTATGAACAGAGAGAGCGTGACCTTTGGGTTGAACTCCTACTGACCCCACATCCTGCTCTATGCTGCATTAGCACCAGCTGTCCTTTAGTCTATCAGAGCAGTGATTCCCTCATCATTTAAATGGGGAACAAAACGGGAACTGCTATCCTAGCATATTATGATATATCAGTGACAATCTTTGCAGTTACTGGATGGAGTTTTGCATAACAGTTTAATGTGGTAGACATTTAAATTATTAATATTATAGTGTCATAAACATTTTAAGTAAAAGACAATCAATTATTTACTTTGCAAAGATTTCCAAGGTTATTTATATACTTCAGAGTGCCTAAAATGATATTTTTTTGTTTTTATTTAAATTGATACAGGGTCTACTTTGTTAAGAAAATTACCTTAATTAATGTTCTTCATATTACATGGTGCTCAATTTAAGATTCTCTTTTTCTCACATTTTAGCTCATCTCAAGTTGGAATGTGATTGACAATTTATAACGTACAACGATGACTGCTAACACTGAAAAGCTATTTTAGTACAAAAGGTAGAATGTCATCATGCAGACCATGGCATGATGCACTAAGTGAGATGTGACATGTGGCTGACATCCCTAGGCTTTCAAGACGGATTTTCAAAAATGTTAGTTCTAAATTACGAAAGATAACAGCTGTGCATATGAAAATCTTTATTTTGCTTTTTAAGAAACTTTAAGAAAAGGAAGCTTGGGTTCAAATAAGTAAGTGTGCCTCATTTTTGACAATAGCTAGATTCACAGAATATATAGAAATCAGGTATTTGCTATGCTTAATGTCAGTATCTAGTAGCAGTTTCACAAGGGAGATTTAGGACAATGAGGGCCACCTTGAGTTGGGCTCGAATTGGAAGAGCAAGATGAGCTTGCTGCTTTGTCAGTTATGAAACTTCTAGAAAGCTTTTTAGAGTATTCTGTTCTTTTCTGGTGTCCCTGATCATGGGGGAGGGAGTATAATAAAGATATTTCATTTGTGGATGAGCATCCCACTGTCATTTATTTTCTGTATTTTGAAAATTATGAGTTTTCTGTTAACAATGCCATACTCCACAAAAGCCAGATGAGACTGGCGATCTAAGCTATTACATGAGAGTAAACATAACAACTTGGCAGCAGCTTGGGACTCTGTCCATTTATCATAAGAGTAGTAGGTTCACCCATAGGGTCAGCAAGCTCTACAACTACTGGCTCATGACCAGATTTACAGTACATTTTTAGTTAAATTAATTTTCAATATATATATATTTTTTGATTTTTCGAGACAGGGTTTCTCCGTAGCTTTTTGGTTCCCGTCCTGAAACTAGCTCTTGTAGACCAGGCTGGCATCGAACTCACAGAGATCTGCCTGTCTCTGCCTCCCGAGTTCTGGGATTAAAGGCGTGCGCCACCACTGCCTGGCTTTAATTTTCAATATTAAACAGTAAGAAAAATCACACACATGAATATACAGATATTTTTGAAAAACCATGGAAGCTCTTTGGGAAACAAGGAGACAGCAGCATGAGATACAGCAAACACTCCTGGGCTCAGATCAAAGGGACACAGAACCAGCAGCTCAGAACTGGTTCACGCGCTCACAGCTGTGACATTCACAATAAACTAGGATTGGGAATCACCAAATGTCGGTCTGCTGGTGAGAGGAAAGACATGGAACAGTAACACATTGGGAAACTCCTCAGCCATCTCAGCCTCCAGTTACAAAACGAAACACAGCAAATATGGAACATATTTGTTGAAATTCTCCTCAGAAATAACAGTAATTTATAGCTTAAATTGTGCTTTCTACTAATATCCCTCTTGTTCTTGTCCATCACAGCGATAACTACGCTGTATCACGTGTCAGTTCTAATGCAGATGTGCAGGGTAACATCTGTGTCCTGTAGAGACTGGAAATGGTAGTGGGAGATCTGAATCCCCACCAGAAACTATAGTGCAACAAGACTCAGACTATTTCTACTGTCAAAGACATAAAGAAACAGGTCATGAGAGAGAACAGGCTAATGGGAGAATACACAAATGTCACTATGGGGGTCATTTAATCCAAATCACACTTAAGTGTGAGTTTCAACATACAACTTGCACAACAGTGTACCCATTAATGTTACTATGGCTGCCTTGAAAATTTGATTCCCTTGAAGTTCTCATTCCAAGATTTGAATAAGGTTTGGCCAGAATTTGTCTTTCACCCACAAGGGAAGGTGATATTTTGAGTAGAGGGAACAACTTCTCAGAATAATGAATGACACAGGTCACTCTGTGCCCAAATATTTCCACATAGAACCTGTGTTCTATCTCTGATGTCCAGCTTCATCCACAAGAGTCTGTACAGGATGGAGCAATATGAGATGACTTAGGACCTAGCAGTGGCCACTCCTTCACCTGCTGTAAAAGCCTGTCCTTCCATCAGGGGCTCTGACTTCCCACAATCAGAAAATGACATCCAGAACTCCTCGTGATCATAAGTCGCCTAACACAAGGAACTAAATGAATGCGAAATCCAGAGTAACTCCCATAAAACATCCTCATGGCAGTAGCTGGACACTCTGTTGGCAAGGACAGAGCCAAGCAAATTCAGTCGAACATTTAAAGCTTTTCATGATCATCTGCTGACCTTTGCAACATTCTGAATCCCTGTAGAAAATGTACAGTGGCCCCATTGTCAGGAGTGCCCAGCAATCTCCAACACTGGGTATCAGTCATTTTTCCCAACCCCCCATCCCTTCATAAGAACAATGGAAACATGATGGTTGAGAGACCGCAGTTCCAGCACAGAAGAATGGACATGAGAAAGAGTCCCTAGTCAGAAAAGGGCTGACAAAAACAGTTCCCAACACTGTACACCATACACGTGCACGGAGATAGTGGCTGGAAACATACCTGGACAGTGTGATGATTTACAAACATTTTACCAGGTGTAAGGTCCACTTAGGATGGGACAAGTTAAAGCATGCACCTCCAGGATTCTCTGCACCTCACACTGCACTCTGCCTGCAGGGTCCTCCAATGTGATGCAGTCATGCTCTGTATTTATCCACCATGTAGTTATTTATTTCTGTAAGTTCCTTATAAAACTAAGGGCCACTGAGGCAAAGACTCAGCTAATAATTCACAGGGCACTACATGCTAAAATATTAGTGCAGACAGGTAAGGTAGAAAACAAGGTGTGAGTTTTGTTAAAGCCAGATACACGGACAGAGGAATGTGCCTTGCATGTGAGTGCCGGCAATAAACCAGAATCTGAGATGATGAGGAAGAATGTGGGCTCAGATACCTGAGATGAGGAAGCAGCATTGTCTACCGTGCTTCTCTCAAGCAGAAACCTCAAAAAGATTGAGGGCTGACAGACCATGTATGTAGGTGAATCCCATGGAGGTGTCTCTGTGAAAAACTTCCATCTAGTACCCCTAAGTTAAGTGTTTCCAAAGAAGCTTGACACAGTTTGAGAGAGAATAAGGAGGGACCAAGCTGGGAAGTACCTGAGGCCATGATGTCCTTTGAGATTCCCAGAATGCAGTGAGGTGAGCCTTCTGTGATGTCACAGGTAAAGCCCTGCCCTAGGAACAGCAGTAATCACTAAGGAGAGTTGGGATTAGAGGCCAGCCCAAATGTCTGGGTAAGTTTGGGGTGTTTTCTGGGAGGGACACTACCTGAAATTCAGCACATGAGTGACTCACTCAGTGGGAGACACTTCTTCATCGGAACCTTAAATATGGAGACTAAACAGAATGAGGGACTGGAAATGTTCCTGCCCGAGGATAGTTCATTCTAAGCAGGATGAGAAAGAGCAGGGATGAGGAGTCTCATAGCAGTGAGCCTAGCCCCCAATGACCACAGGGAGAGAAAACCTCCTCTCACCAGAGACAGGGGCCTTGGAAGGAAGCTGCACAGGTGTCTCTGGACCAGGTAAGGAAGGAGGAACATTGCAGTTCACATGCTCACATTAGCCCTTCACTCAGAGCTTGTCCAGGATAGGGGAAAAGCATCTAGGATACTGATGTCAGCTTCACTAAGGACTTCTGTTGTACCAATGTCTTTATTTGTACTCCTAGCTGACACAGTCTCTGAACAAACATTACTATCACTGTCATAAGAAACATAAGAGCACTCTACCCTCTCATTCTCTCCTGTACATGGTTTTTACCTTCATGTGTGCTCATGTCTGCAGGTTTATATGATAGGTAGGAAATTACATAGAGAGGACACTGAATGTTGTCCCATTGCTTCCCTACAAATATCCACATTGTTGGAAGAGTCTGGGTGATTTTTTAGTCAGACTTTGTTAATAACGATGACCACACCACATGGACAGCCTTCTACTCTGCTGGGACAGTCTGCTTAGTACATTGTGGGAAAGCATGGCTGTTCCTCAAGCTACACTCAGACAGAGAGGAAGAAGCTGGACAGAGGTGTGGTCAGGTCTCTGTTACCTCATAAAATATCCAAGGAAAAGGCTGTGCAGTTGTTGGGAGGGAATCCTGTGTCAATGTGGGTGGATTGGATTCCAGAAGCAATTACAGGTATTCTGTGAGGTTTGAGGCATGTGGAGGGAGACATACATGCAGGATATCTGTGAATATGGCCTAATTAAACATCATTGTGCTATGCAGGGAAGTAGAAAATGAAAAAGGGTATGAGGCACAATGTGGTTTTGAGGGTCCTTTTTTTTCAATTCAGTGTTTCCCTGTGTAGCTTTGGAGCCTGTCATGTCCTGTAGACAAGGTTGGCCTCAAACGCACAGAGATCCACTTGTCTGGGTGCTGGTATTAAAGGTGTGTGCCACCACTGCTTGGCCAAGGTGCCTTTTAACAGGACCTGTGCCATAGCAGTAGAAATGATTTATCTATTGTGATATAAGCTGAGGAACTTGCCAAACAAGGATTCATGGAGATGACACCCACAATTCACCAGAGAATGAGGTCCAGAGATGACATCACCCAAACTGTATAACTGACTGATGCAGGATGAAACCTGTGGTTGTACTCTAAGTCCTGGCAACTGTCAGCTATGGCAGCCCATAGTGTCCAGGGCAGGTGGGAAATGCTTCACAGACTCCCACTGCAGGGGTCTGAAGGGACTTTGTGTCTTCCCATCATTAATCTTCTCATTTCTAACTATGGATTGTGCCCACGATGACTGAAGTTAGAGACAGGATATGAAACAGAACTAAAGCCATCTTCCTAACCCAAACCCTGCCCACTATGGACATTTATATTTAAATGCTATGTTATAACATGTATGATCGGGATATGTGTGTATTTGTGTGTTTATATGTACATATGTATGAGGGCATGTGCCTTCAGGTATTACAAGCATGCAAGTAGGTGTAGGAGCAAAGACCTGAATGATGGTGACAGGGCTCAATGTAGTTCTTGAGGTATCCTGCTCTAACACACAGGAATCCTAGTAAGAAGCCAAAAGAGCAGTGAATACAAGCCTGTCTGCAGAGTGACATGCCACACAAAATATCCAGGACAGAAACCTATACACAGCAGAAAGAAAAGGTCTAGAGATGATCTGGTCTAAGACTCAAGGGTAGAACCTACAGAAAGTTAATGAACCACAGCATACAGCATCAACTGTGACAATCCCTCAGGAGGCACGAGTAGCACAAGGAGGTCAGGAAGTGCTTCACTGGGACCTTCTCTTAGGCTTCTCCAGATGTGAATTTGCCTGAAAACAACCATCTTTATTCAGGTCCCAGGCCTTCACTACTGGGCCATATGTAGTTATATCACACTCCCAATATCAACTTTTTACACTTGTATTTTCACTTAAGAAACTTGTGTTACTATATCTGTTACCTGTGCATGAATCTCTACAAACATGTTCATGTGCGAGGCTACTATGTTAGTTCTTTATTTCTACTAATCTACACTTGTACTTTTTTGAGAAAAGGTGAAATCAGCTGAGTCAGCCACTACCTGTGTCAGGACTCCTGGTTCCAAACGTCAACAGGAGGAAGCTCTGCTGTTATTCCATTCTTCAGGGACTGACATTCTCAGAAGTCATCGACTACAATGACAGTGTCATGTTTGGAAAGGTCATGACATCCTGTTTCCTAGGCAATCCAACCTCAAGCTGTGTTCAGTGGTGGTGAGGGGACAGGTTACTGGGCAAATTTAACAGTCAGCTTGGTGTCCAGATTCTATCAGATGGCACAGTCCAATTCAGAGGTCTGTACAAATTTCCTGACAACCTTAGAATCAGAAATGGTAGCCCAAACATTGTATCTTGCACATTTTGGATGAGTTTGACTCATGGCCATGGAACTTGCTCCTGCCAGGTGAAGGCCACTCGAGGAGTAAGAGAAATGGATGTGAGCTTGTCCTCAAGCCATGGTCAGAAATGGAGTCTGTGGGTATTTCCGTAAGTACAAGGCCAAAAACCACATGTGTACAACAGTAATGGATTACCTGTCTGTCCTCACTACATATTTCATCTTTCTTTCCATATCATGTATAATTTGTATCATCTGGACGGTAGAGAATAGATGTCTGTGTTTGTACTTGTTTCCATGAACACGGGTCAAGAATATACCAGAAAAGAACAGCAATATTCTCCTCAATAACTATGCATACATCTATTGTTTTGATGTTTCTCTTTCGCTTTTTCAGAGAAGGTAACCTGATATGAAGACTAATGTAAAACTGTTCAACTTTTACAATACAAGACTTTTCAGGATCAATCATTTAGCCTCAGACATTCAAGGGCCAAAGAAGAAGAGATGTGGGCCTGGGCACAATGGAGAAGACATGTGGAAATGGGTGTAATAATTACCCTGAAGTAGCCAGGGCCGATTGAAGAAGAAATGGTGGACTGGTCCTAAACTTCCCCTGAAAAACTCTAAGACTAATGAAGAAAAGATGTGGGCCTGGACCTAACATTTACACTGAAGTGGCCTGGGACAATGAAGAGAAGAGGTGGGCCTGGGCCTAATAATTACCTGGAATTGGCGTGGGCCTAATGACAAAAGATGAGGGCCTAGGCCTAACCCTTACCTTAAGAAGTCCTGGGATCAATGAAGAGAAGATGTGGGCCTGGGCCTAACATTTACGCTAAAGTGGCCTGGGCCCAAAGAAGAAAATATGTGGGCCTGGGCTTAACCGTTACCCTGAAGAGGCCTGGGCCCAATGAAAAAGGATGTGGGCCTGGGCCAAGAACTTACCCTGAAAAGGCCTGGCCCCAATGAAGAAATATGTGAGCCTGGCGCTAACCATTACCCTGAAGAGGCCTGGGCCAAATGAAGAAAGATGTGGGCCTCGGCCTGACCTTTTCCTTGAAGAGACCTGGCGCCAATAAAGAAAGATGTGGGCCTGGACCTAATATTTACAACGAAGAGGCCTGGGCCCAATGAAGAAAAGATATGGGCCTATGCCAAACCCCTACTGCTAAGAGGCCTGGGGCCAATGAAGAAAGATGTGGGCCTTGGCCTAACCCTTAAATTGAGGAGGCCTAGGCCCAATGAAGAAAAGATGTGGGCCTGGGCCTAACAATTACCCTGAAGAGGCCTGAGCCCAATGAAGGAAAGATGTGGGCCTGGGCATAACCCTTACCGTGAAGCAGCCTGGGGCCAAGGAAGAATGATGTGGGCCTGTTCCTTATATTTACACTGAAGTGGCCTAGGCCCAATGAAGAAAAGATGTGGAACTGTGCCTAACTTTTACCCTGAAGAGGCCAGGGACCAATGAAGAAAATATTTGTGCCTGGGTCAAACTCGTACCCTGAAGAAGCCTGGACCCAATGAAGAATCGATGTGGACCAGGCCAAACCCTTAACCTGAATAGCCCTGGGCCAAATGAAGAAAAGATGTGGGCCTGGGCCTACCCTTACACTGAAGAGGCCTGGGACAAATTAAGAAAGATCTGGGCCTGGGCCTGACCCTTACCCTGAATAGGCCTCTGCCCAATGAAGAAAATATTTGGGCCTGGGCCAAACCCTTACCTTGAAGAGTCCTGGGCCCAATAAAGAAAAGATGTGGGTCTGGGCCTAACAATTACCCTGAAGAGGCCTGGGCCCAATGAAGAAAAGATGTGGGTCTGGGCCTAACAATTACGATGAAGTGGCCTGGGCCCAATGAAGAAAAGATGGTGGCCAAATCCCGACCCTGAAGAGGACTGGGCCCTATAAGAAAACATGTGGGCCTGGCCTAATATTTACCCTGAATTGGCCTGGGCCTAATGAAGAAAAGATGTGGGCCTAGGCCTAACCATTTTCCTGAAGAGGCCTGGGCCCAATGAAGAAATGATGTGGGCCTGGGCCTAACCCTTACCCTGAAAAGACCTGGGCCCAATGAAGAAAGATGTGAGCCTGGGCCTAACCCTTACCCTGAAGAGGCCTGGGCCCAATGAAAAAAACATGTGGGCCTATGGCAAACATTTACACTGAAGTGGCCTGGGCCCAATGAAAAGAAGATGTGGGCCTGGGCCTAACACTTACGCTGAAGAAGCCTGGGCACAATGAAGAAATATGTGGGCCTTGGCCTAACATTTACGCTGATGTGGCCTGGGCCCAATGAAGAAAAGATGTGAGCCTGGGCCTAAAATTTACTCTGAAGTGGCCTGGGCCCAATGAAGAAAATATGTGGGCCTGGGCCTAACAATTATGCTGAATTGGCCTGGGACCAATGACGAGAAAATATGGGCTTGGGCCAAACCCTTATCCTAAAGAGGCCTGGGCCCAGTGAAGAAAGATGTGGGCCTTGGCCTAAATCCATGAAGAGGCCTGGATCAATGAAAAGAAGATTTTGGCCTGGGCCTAACCCTTACGCTGAAGTGGCCTGGGACCAATGAAGAGAAGATGTGGGCCTGGGCCAAACCTGTACCCTGAAGAGGCCCGGGCCCAATGAATAAAATATTTGGGCCCGGGCCTACCCATTATCCTCAAGAGTCCTGAGCCCAATTAAGAAAAGAAGTGGGCCTGGGCCTAAAATATATGTTGAAGTGGCCCGGGCCCAATGAAGAAAAGATGTGAGCCTGGGCCTAAAAATTATCCTGAAGAGGCCTGGGCCCAATGAAGAAAAGATGTGTGCCTGGGAAAAGTCTTAACCCTGAAAAGACCTAGGGCAAATGAAGAATGATGTGGGACTGGACTTAAACGTTACCCAGAATTGGCCGGGCATAATGAAGAAATGACGTCGGCCTGGGCCTAACCTTTATCATGACGTATCCTGGACCCAATAAAGGAGAGATGTGGGCCTGACCCCAACATTTACACTGAAGTGGCCTGGGCCCAATTAAGGAGAGATGTGGGCCTGGGCCTAACATTTATGCTGAAGTGGTCTGGGCCCATTGAAGAAATATGTGGGCCTGGGCCTAACATTTACACTGATGTGGCCTGGGCCCATTGAAGAAAAGATGTGGACCTGTGCCTAAGTTTTACCCTAAAGAGGCCTGGGCCCATTAAAGAAAATATTTGTGCCTGGGTCAAACTCGTATCCTGAGGTGGCCTGGGCCCAATGAAGAATAGATGTGGGCCTGGGCCAAACCCTTAACCTGAATAGGCCTGGGCCAAATGAAGACAAGAGGTGGGCCTGGGCCAACCCTTACCCTGAAGAGGCCTGTGCCCAATAAAGAAAGATGTGGGCCTGGGCCTGACCCTTACCCTGAAGAGGCCTGGGACCAATAAAGAAAGATGTGGACCTGGGCCTGACCCTTACCCTGAAGAGACCTGTGCCCAATGAAAAAAATATTTGGGCCTGGGCCAAACCCTTACACTGAAGAGGCCTGGGCCCAATGAAGAAAAGATGTGGGTCTGGGCCTAACAATTACCCTGAAGAGGCCTGGGCCCAATGAAGAAAAGATGTGGGTCTGGGCCTAACAATTACCCTGAAGTGGCCTGAGCCCAATGAAGAAAAGATGTGGGCCTAACCCCGACCCTGAAGAGGACTGGGCCCAATGAAGAAAAGATGTGGTCATGGCCTAACATTTAAGCTTAATTGGCGCGGGCCCAATGAAGAAAACATGTGGGCCTGGCCTAACATTTTCCCTGAATTGTCCTGGGCCTAATGAAGAAAGATGTGGGCCTAGGCCTAACCATTGTCCTGAAGAGGCCTGGGCCCAATGAAGAAATAATGTGGGCCTGGGCCTAACCCTTACCCTGAAAAGACCTGGGCCCAATGAAGAAAGAAGTGAGCCTGTGCCTAACCCTTACCCTGAAGAGGCCTGGTCCCATTGAAAAAAAGATGTGGGCCTGTGGCAAACATTTACACTGAAGTGGCCTGGGCCCAATGAAAAGAAGATGTGGGCCCGGGCCTAACACTTACGCTGAAGAGGCCTGGGCAAAATGAAGAAATATGTTGGCCTGGGCCTAACATTTACCCTGATGAGAGCCTGGGCCTAAAATTTACACTGAAGTGTCCTGGGAACAATGAATAAAAGATGTGGGCCTGGGCATAACAATTATGCTGAAGTTGCCGGGGCCCAATGAAGAGAAAATATGGGCTTGGGCCAAACCCTTATCCTGAAGAGGCCTGGGCCCAATGAATAGAAGACGTGGGCCTAGGCCAAACCTGTACCCTGAAGAATCCCGGGCCCAATGAAGAAAAGATTTGGGCCTGGGCCTACCCATTAACCTCAAGAGTCCTGGGCCCAATTAAGAAAAGAAGTAGGCCTGGGCCTAAAATTTATGTTGAAATGGCCCGGGCCCAATGAAGAAAAGATGTGAGCCTGGGCCTAATAATTATCCTGAAGAGGCCTGGGCCCAATGAAGAAAAGATGTGTGCCTGGGAAAAGTCTTAACCCTGAAGAGACCTAGGGCTAATGAAGAAAGATGTGGGACTGGACTTAAACGTTACCCAGAATTGGCCGGGCATAATGAAGAAATGACGTCGGCCTGGGCCTAACCTTTATCATGACGTAGCCTGGACCCAATAAAGGAGAGATGTGGGCCTGACCCCAACATTTACACTGAAGTGGCCTGGGCCCAATTAAGGAGAGATGTGGGCCTGGGCCTAACATTTATGCTGAAGTTGCCTGGGCCCAATGAAGAAAAGATGTGGACCTATGCCTAACTTTTACCCTGAAGAGGCCTGGGCCCATTGAAGAAAATATTTGTGCCTGGGTCAAACTCGTACCCTGAAGCGGCCTGGGCCCAATGAAGAATAGATGTGGACCTGGGCTAAACCCTTAACCTGAATAGCTCTGGGCCAAATGAAGAAAAGATGTGGGCCTGGGCCTACCCTTACCCTGAAGAGGCCTGGGACCAATAAAGAAAGATGTGGGCCTGGGCCTGACCCTTACCCTGAAGTGACCTGTGCCCAATGAAAAAAATATTTGGGCCTGGGCCAAACCCTTACACTGAAGAGGCCTGGGCCCAATGAAGAAAAGATGTGGGTCTAGGCCTAACAATTACCCTGAAGAGGCCTGGGCTCAATGAAGAAAAGATGTTGGTCTGGGCCTAACAATTACCCTGAAGTGGCCTGGGCCCAATGAAGAAAAGATGTGGGCCTAACCCCGACCCTGACGAGGACTGGGCCCAATGAAGAAAAGATGTGGTCATGGCCTAACATTTAAGCTTAATTGGCACGGGCCCAATGAAGAAAACATGTGGGCCTGGCCTAACATTTACCCTGAATTGGCCTGGGCCTAATGAAGAAAAGATGGGGGCCTAGGCCTAACCATTGTCCTGAAGAGGCCTGGGCCCAATGAAGAAATGATGTAGGCCTGGGCCTAACCCTTACCCTGAAAAGACCTGGGCCCAATGAAGAAAGATGTGAGTCTGGGCCTAACCCTTACCCTGAAGAGGCCTGGGCCCAATGAAAAAAAGATGTGGGCCTGTGGCAAACATTTACACTGAAGTGGCCTGGACCCAATGAAAAGAAGATGTGGGCCTGGGCCTAACACTTATGCTGAAGAAGCCTGGGCACAATGAAGAAATATGTGGGCCTTGGCCTAACATTTATGCTGATGTGGCCTGGGCCCAATGAAGAAAAGATGTGGACCTGTGCCTAACTTTTACCCTGAAGAGGCCTGGGCCCATTGAAGAAAATATTTGTGCCTGGGTCAAACTCGTACCCTGAAGCGGCCTGGGCCCAATGAAGAATAGATGTGGACCTGTGCCAAACCCTTAACCTGAATAGGCCTGGGCCAAATGAAGACAAGATGTGGGCCTGGGCCAACCCTTACCCTGAAGAGGCCTGGGACCAATAAAGAAAGATGTGTGCCTGGGACTGACCCTTACCCTGAAGAGGCCTGTGCCCAATAAAGAAAATATTTGGGCCTGGGCCAAACCCTTACACTGAAGTAGCCTGGGCCCAATGAAGGAAGACGTGGGCCTTGGCTTAACCTTTACCTGGAATAGGCCTGGGCCCAATGAATAAAAGATGTGGGTCTGAGCCTAACAATTACCATTAAGGGGCCTGGGCCTATTGAAGAAAAGATATGGGCCTGGGCCTAACCCCTCCCATGAAGAGGCCTTGGCCCAATGAAGGAGATATGTGGGCCTGGGCCAAAAAATATACACTGAAGTGGCCTGGGCCCAATGAAGAGAAGATGTGGGCCTGGGCCTAACCCTTATGCTAAATTGGCCTGGGTCCAATGAGGAAAAGATCTGGGCCTGGGCCTAATACTTACCTGAAGAGGCCTGGGCCAAATGAAAAAAAAAAACATTTGGGCCTGGGCATGAGGATTATCCTCAAGAGGCCTGAACATAATGAAGAAAAGATGTGGGCCTGGGCCTAACATTTACTCTGAAGTGGCCCGGGCCCAATGAAAAACAGACATGGGCCTTGGTCTAATAATTATGCTGAAGTGGCCGGGCCCAATGAAGAGATAATATGGGCTTGGGCAAAACCCTTATCCTGAAGAGGCCTGGGCCCAATGAAGAAAGATGTGGGCCTGGGCTAACTGTTAAACGGAATTAGCCTGGGCGTAATAAAGAAATAATTTAGACCTGGGCCTAACCGTTACACTAAACTGGTCTGGGCCCAATGAAAAAAAGGTTTTGGCCTGGGCAAAACACCTTGAAGAGGCCTGGGCCAAATGAAGAATAGATTTGGGCCTAGGTCTAAAAATTATGGGGAAGAAGCCTATGAAGAAAAGATGTGGGCCTGGGCCTACCATTTACACTGAAGTGGCCTGGGCCCAATGAAGAGACAATATAGGCCTGGGCCATAGCCTTACGCTGAAGAGGCCTGGGCCTAATGAAAAAAAAAATGTAGGCCTGGGCCAAAATCCATGAAGAGGCCTGGCCTCAATGAAAAAAAGATGTGGGCCTGGGCCTACCCATTATCCTCAAGAGTCCTTGGTCAAATTAAGAAAAGATGTGGGCCTGGGCCTAACATTTATTTTGAAGTGGTCTGGGCCCAATGAAGAATGATATTGGCCTGGGCCTAACATTTACGCTGAAGTGGCCTGGGCCCAATGAAGAAAAGATATGAGCCTGGGCCTAAATTTTACGCTGAAGCGGCCTGGGCCCAATAAAGAAAGATGTGGGCCAGGGCCTAAAAATTATCCTAAAGAGGCCTGGGCCCATGAGGAAAAGATGTGGGCCTGGGAAAAGTATTAACCCTGAAGAGACCTAGGGCAAATGAAGAAAGATGTGGGAATGGACTTAAACGTTACCCAAAATTGGCCAGGCATAATGAAGAAATGATGTCGGCCCGGGCCTAATCTTTATCCTGACGTGGCCTGAACTCAATGAAGGAGAGATGTGGGCCTGAGCCCAACATTTATGCTGAAGTGGCCTGGGCCCAATGAAGGAGAGATGTGAGCCTGGGCCTAAAATTTCTGCTGAAGTTGCATGGGTCCAATGAAGAAAGATGTGGGCCTGGGCCTAACACGTATGTTGAAGTGGCCTGGGCCCAAAGAAGAAAATTGTGGGCCTGGGCCTAAACATTATCCCGATGAGGTCTGAAACCAATGAAGAAAAGATGTGGGCCTGGGCCTAATATTTACACTGAAGAAGCCTGGGCCAAATGAAAAAAGATGTGGGCCTGGCCCTAATGCTTACGCTGAAGAGGCCTGGGCACAATGAAGAAAGATATGGGCCTGGGCTTAACCCTTACCCCGAAAAGGCCTGGGCCCAATGAAGAAAGATGTGGGCCTGGACCTAACACTTACCCTGAAGAGGCCTGGGCCAAATGAATAAAGATGTGGGCCTGGGCCTACCCTTACGCTGAAAAGGCCTGGGCCCAATGAAGAAAGATGTGGCCTGGGCCTGACCCATATCCTGAATAGGCCTGGGCCTATTTAAGAAAAAATGTGGGCCTGGGCATAACCCTTACCCTGAAGAAGCCTGGACCCAATGAAGAAAATATGTGGGCCTGGGCCTAACATTTATGGTGAAGTGGCCTAGACCCAATGAAGAGAAGATGTGGGCATGGGCCAAAACCTGACCCTGAAGAGGCCTGGGCCCAATGTAGAAAAGATGTGGGTCTGGGCCTAACAATTACCTTAAAGAGGACTGGGCCCAATGAAGAAAAAAGATTTGGGCCTGGTCCTAACGCTTACCATTCAGAGGCCTGGGGAAAAGAAGAAACATGTGGGCCTCGGCCTAACATTTAGACTGAAGCGGACTGGTTCCAATGAATAATATATGGGCCTGGGCCTAACCCTTATGCTAAATTGGACCGGGAACAATGAAGAAAAGATATGGGCCTGGGTACACCCTTACATTGAAGAGGCCTGGGCCCAATGAAGAAAAACATGGGCCTGGGCTTAACCTTTACCTGGAAGAGGCCTGGGGTCAATAAAGAAGAGTTTTGGGCCTGGGCCTAAAAATTATCCTGAGGGCCCAGGACCAATGAGGAAAAGACGTGGGCCTGGGCCTAACACTTACGAAAATTTGGATTGGGACCAATGAGGAAAAGATGTAGGTTTGGGCCAAAAACCAGGAAGAGACCTGAGCCCAATGAAGAAAGATGTAGGCCTGGGCCAAACAACATGAAGAGGCCAGGGTCCAATAAAAAAATGTGGGCCTGGGCCTAACCCTTACGAAAAATTGGACTGGGTCCAATGAGGAAAAAATGTGGGCCAGGGCCAAACCCATACCCTGAAGAGGTCAAGGCCCAATGAAGAAAAGATGTGGGCCTGGGCCTAACATTTACATTGAAGAGGCCTGGGCCCAATGAAGAAAGACAAGGGCCTGGGCCTAACATTTATGCTGAAGGGGCTTGGGCCAAATGAAGAGAAGAAGTGGGGCTGGGCATAACATTTACGCTGAAGTGGCCAAGGCCCAAAGAAGAGAAGATGTGGGCTTGAGCCTAAACATTATCCAGATGAGGTCTGAGCACAATGAAGAAAAGATGTGGGCCTGGGCTTAATATTTACGCTGAGGTGGCCTGGGCCCAATGAAGAGAAGATGTGGGCCTGGGCCAAATATTTATGCTGAAGTGGCCGGGGCCAAATGAAGAGAAGATGTGGGCCTGGGCCTAACATTTACACTGTAGCGGCCTGGGACCAATGAAGAGAAGACATGGGCCCTGGCCTAACCGTTATGCTAAATTGGCCTGGGCCCAATGAAAAAAAAATGTAGGCCTGGGCAAAACACCATGAAGATTCCTGGGCCCAATAAAAAAAGTTTTGGACCAGGGCCTAAAATTATCCTGAAGAGGCCTAGGCCCTATGATAATAAGATGTGGGTCTAGGCCTAACATTAACGCTGGAGCACCTGGGGCCCAAAGAAGAAAGATGTGGTCCGGGGCCTAATATTTATGCTGAAGTTGCCTGGGCCAAATGAAGAGAAGATGTGGGACTGGGACTAACATTTACACTGTAGCGGCCTGGGCACAATGAAGAGAAGACGTGGGTTTGGGCCTAAACCTTACACTAAATTGGTCTGTTCCCAATGAAAAAAAGATGTAGGGCTGGGCCAAACACCATAGAGGCCTGGGTCCAATGAAGAAAAGATTTGAGCCTGGGCCTAAAAATTATCCTGAAGAGTCCCAGGCCCAATGAAGAAAAGATGTGGGCCTGGGCCTAAACCTTATACTGAAGTGGCCTGGGCCCAATGAAGAGAAGATGTGGGCCTGGGCCTAACCCTTATGAAAAATTGGATTGGGACCAATGAGGAAAAGATGTAGGCTTGGGCAAAAACCATGAAGAGGCATGGGCCCAATGAAGAAAAGATGTTGGCCAGGGCATAACATTTACGCTGAAGTGGCTGGGCCCAATGAAGAGATGATGTGGGTCTGGGTCTAACCCTTAAGCTAAACTGGCCTGGGCCCAATGAAAAAACGATGTAGGCCTTGGCCAAACAACATGAAGAGGCCTGGGTCAAATAAAGAAAAAACGTGGGCCTGGGCCTAACCCTTCCGAAAAAATGGACTGGGACCAATGAGGAAAAGTTGTGGGCCTGGGCGTAACATATACGCTGACGTGGCCTGGGCCAAATGAAGAGAAGATGTGGGCCTGGGCTAAACCCTTACAATAAATTCGAATGGGCCCAAGGAAGAAAAGATGTGGGCCTGGGCCAAACTATTACCCTGAAGAGGCCCAGGTCCAAGAACGAAAAGATTTGGGCCTGGGCCTAAAAATAATTCTCAAGAGGCCTGGGCACAATTAAGAAAAGATGTGGGCCAGGGCCTAACATTTACTTTGAAGTGGCCTGGGCCCAATAAAGAAAGACATGGGCCTGGGCCAAACATTTACGCTGAAGTGGCCTGGCCAAATGAAGAGAAGATGTAGGGCTGGGCATAACATTTACACTGAAGTGTCCAAGGCCCAAAGAAGAGAAGATGTGGGCTTAAGTCTAAACATTATCCAGATGAGGTCTGAGTACAATGAAGAAAAGATGTGGGACTGGGCCAAACCGGTACCCTGAAAAGTTCTGGGCCCAATTAAGAAAAAGTGTGTGCCTGGGCCAAAAATGTACGCTGAAGTGGTCTAGGGCCAAAGAAGAAAATATTTGGGCCTGGGCCCAATGAAGAAAATATGTGGGCCTGGGCCTAACATATAAGCCTAAGTGGCCTGGGCCAAATGAAGAGAAGATGTGGGTCTGGGCCTAACATTTACACTGTATCGGCCTGGGCCCAATGAAGAGAAGACGTGGGCCTGGGCCTAACCCTTATGTTAAATCAGTCTGGGCCTATTGAAAAAAAGATGTAGGCCTGGGCCAAACACCGTGAAGATGCCTGGGCCCATTAAAAAAAGTTTTGGGCCTAGGTCTAAAAATTATCCTGAAGTGGCCTGTGCCCAATGAAGAGAAGACATCGGCCAGGGCCTAACCCTTGCGCAAAATTTGCCTGGGCCCAACGAAAAAAAGATGTAGGCCTGGGCCTAACACCATGAAGCTGCCTGGCCCCAATAAAAAAAGACTTGGGCCTGGGCCTCAAAATTATCTTGAAGAAGCCTGTACCCAATAAATAAAAGATGTGGGCCTGGGCCTATCCCTTATGCTGAAGTGGCCTGGGCCCAATGAAGAGAAGATGTGGGCCTAGGCCAAAACATTACCCTAGAAGCCTCGGCCCAATGAAGAAAAATTTGGTCCTGGGCCTAACATTTACGCTGAAGAGGCCTGGGCCAAACACCATGAAGATGCCTGGGCCCAATAAAAGAAGATTTGGTCCTGGGCCACAAGATTTTCTTGAAGAGGCCTGGGATCAATAAAGAAAAGATGTGGGCCTGGACCTAATCCTTATGTTGAAGAGGCCTGGGCCCAATGAAGAGAAGATGTGGGCCTGGGCCAAAACTTTACCCTAACGAGGCCTCGGCCCAATGAAGAAAAATTTGGGCTTGGGCCTAACATTTACGCTGAAGAGGCCTGGGCGCAATGAAGAAAATATTTGGGCCTGGACCTAATAATAATCCAGAAGTGGTCCGGGACAAAAGAAGAAAAGATGTGGGCCTGGGCCTAACCCTTAGGCTGAAGGGGGCTTGGCCAAATGAAGAGAGGATGTGGGCCTGGGCCTAACCCTTATGCAGAAGGGGGCTTGGCCCAACGAAGAGAAGATGTGGGACTAGGCCTAACCCTTATGAAAAATTGGACTGGGACCAATGAGGAAATGATGTGGGCCTGGGCCAAACCTGTACCCTGAAGAGGTCTGGGCCCAATGAAGAAAAGATGTGGGCCTTGGCCTAACATGTATGCTGAACTGGACTAGGCCCAAAGAAGAAAATATTTGCACCAGGGACCAATGAAGAAAAGATGTGGGCCTGGGCCTAACATATATGCTGAAGTGGCCTGGGCCAAATGAAGAGAAGATGTGGGCCTGGGCTAAACCCTTACAATAAATTGGACTGGGCCCAAGGAAGAAAACATGTGTGCCTGGGCCAAAACATTACCATGAAGGGACCCAGGGCCAATAAAGAAAAGATTTGGGCCTGGGCCTAAAAATTATCCGCAAGAGGCCTGGGCACAATTAAGAAAAGTTTTGGGCCTAGCCTAACATTTACTCTGAAGAGGCCTGGGCCCAATGAAGAGAAGATGTGGGGCTGGGCCTAACCTTTAAGGTAAACTGGCCTGGGCCCAATGAAAAAAAAGATGTAGGCCTGGGCCAAACAACATGAAGAGGCCTGGGTCCAATAAAGAAATGATGTTCCCCTGGGGCTAATATTTACGCTGAAGTGGCTTATGCTAAATAAAGAGATAATGTGGGCCTGAACCTAACATTTACGCTGAAGTGGCCTGGGCCCAATGAAGGAAGATGTGGCCTGGGCCTAATATTTATGCTGAAGTGGCCTGGGCCCAATAAATAGAAGATGTGGGCCTGGATCTAACATTTACGCTGAAGGGGCCTGGGCCCAATGAAGAGAAGATGTGGGCCCGGGCCTAACCCTTACACTAAAATGGCCTGGGCCCAATGAAGAAAAGATGTAGGTTGGGCCAAACACCATGAAGATGCCTGGGCCCAATAAAAAAAGATTTAGGCCTGGGCCGAACACCATGAAGTGGCCTGGGTCCAATGAAGAAAAGATTTGGGCCTGGGCCTTAAAATTATCCTGAAGAGGCCCGGGTACAATGAAGAAAAGATGTGGGCCAGGGCCTAACCCTTATGCTGAAGAGGCCAGGGCCCAATGAAGAGAAGATGTGGGCCTGGTCCTAACCCTTAAGCTAAACTGGCCAGGGCCCAATGAAAATAATATGTAGGCCTGGGGTAAACAACATGAAGATGCTTGGGCCCAAAAAAAGAAAAGATGTGGGCATGGGCCTAACATTTATGATGAAGTGGCCTGGGCCAAATGAAGAGAAGATATGGGCCTGGGCAAAACCATTACCCTGAAGAGGCCCGGGCCCAATAAAGAAAAGATTTGGGCCTGGGCCTAAAAATAATCCTCAAGAGGCCTGGGCACAATTAAGAAAAATGTGGGGCTGGGTCTAACATTTACATTGAATTGGCCTGGGCCCAATGAAAAAAGATGTGGGCGTGGGCCTAATATTTACACTGAAGAGCCCTGGTCCCAATAAAGAAAAGATTTGTAACTAGGCCTAACATTTACGGTGAAGCCACCTGGGCCCAATGAAGATAAGACGTTGGCTTGGGCCTAAACATTACGCTAAATTGGCCAGGGCCCAATGAAAAAAAGATGTAAGCCTGGGCCAAACACCATGAAGATGCCTGGTCCCAATTAAAAAATTTTGGGCCTGGGCCTCAAATTTATCTTGAAGTGTCCTGGGCCCAATAAAGAAAAGATGTGGTTCTGGGCCTAACCCTTATGCTGAAGTGGCCTGGGCCCAAAGAACAAAAAATGTGGGCCTGGTCAAAACCATTACCCTGAAGTGGCCTGGGCCCAATAAAGAAAAGATTTGGGCCTGGGCCTAAAAATTATCCTCAAGAGGCATGGGCACAATTAAGAAAATATGTGGGCCTGGGCCTAGCAATTATATTGAAGTGGCCTGGGCCCAATGAAGGAAGACGTGGGTCTGAGCCTAACATTTACGCTGAAGTGGCCCGGGCCTAATGAAGAGATTATGTGTGGTTGGGCATAACAATTACGCTGAAGTAGCTTGGGCCCAATTAAGAAAAGTTGTGGACCTGGGCTTAATTTTTTCGCTGAAGTGGCCTGGGCCCAATGAAGAGAAGATGTGGGCCTGGGCCAAAACATTACCCTAATGAGGCCTGGGCCCAATGAAGAAAAATTTGGGCCTGGGCCTAACATTTACGCTGAAGAGGCCTCGGCCCAATAAAGAAAATATGTGGGTGTGGGCTTAATATTCATGCTGAAGTGGTTTGGGACCAATGAAGAAAGTTGAGGGCCTGGGCCTAAAAATTTCGCTGAAGTGGTGTGGGTGCAATGAAGAGAAGATGTGGGTTTGGGACTAACCCTTAAGCTAAACTGACCTGGGACCAATGAAAAAAAGATGTAGGCCTGGGCCAAACAACATGAAGATGCCTGGGCCCAGTAAAGAAAAGATGTGGGCCTTGGCCTAACCCTTATGCTGAAGTGGCCTGGGCCCAATGTAGAGAAGATGTGGGCCTGGGCCTAACCCTTACGAAAAATTGGATCAGGACCAATGAGGAAAAGATGTGGGCCTGGGCCAAACCCGTACCCTGAAGAAGTCTGGTCCCAATGAAAGAAAGATGTGGGCCTGGGCCTAACATGTACGCTGAAGTGGCGTAGGCCCAAAGAAGAAAGTATTTGGGCCTGGGCACAATGAGGAAAAGATGTGGGCCTGGGCCTAACATATACGCTGAAGTGGCCTGGGCCAAATGAATAGAAGATGTGGGCCTGGCATAAACCCTTACAATAAATTGGACTGGGCCCAAGGAAGTAAAGATGTGGGCCTGGGCCAAACCATTACCCTGAAGAGGCCAGGGCCCAATAAAGAAACGATTTGGGCCTGGGCCTAAAAATTCTCCTCAAGAGGCCTGGGCACAATTAAGAAAAGATGTGCCTGGGCCTAACATTTACATTTAAGTGGCTTGGGGACAATGAAGAAAGACGTGGGCCTGGGCCTAACATTTACGCTGAAGAGGCCTGAGGCCAATGAAGAGAAGATGCAGGGCTGGGCATAACATTTATGCTGAAGTGGCCAAGGCCCAAAGAAGAGAAGATGTGGGCTTGAGCCTAAACATTATCCAGATGAGGTCTGAGCACAATGAAGAAAAGATGTGGGCCTCGGCTTAATATTTATGCTGAAATGGCCTGGGCCCAATGAAGAAAGAAGGGGGCCAGGGCTTAACATTTATGCTGAAGTGGTCTGCGCCAAATGAAGAGAAAATGTGGTCCTGAGCGTCACATTTACGCTGAAATGGCCTGGGCCCAATGAAGAAATGTGTGGGCCTGGGCCTAACATTAACGCCTAAGCGGCCTGGGCCTAATGAAGTGAAAACGTGGGCCTGGGCCTAATCCTTAAACTACAATGGACTGGGCCCAATGAAAAAAAGATTAGGGCCTGGGTCTAACAATTATCCGCAAGAGGCCTGGGCCCAATGAATAGAAGATTTGGGCTGGACCAAACCATTATCCTGAAGAGGCCTGGGCCCAATGAAAAGATTTTGACCTGGGCTTAATATTTACGCTGAAGTGGCCTGGGCCCAATAAAGAGAAGATGTGGGCCTAGGCTTAACATTTATGCTGAAGGGGCCTTGGCCCAATGAAGAGAAAACGTGGGCCTGGGCATAACACTTACGCTAAATTTGCCTGGGCCCAATGAACAAAAGATGTAGGCCTGGCCAAACACCATGAAGAAGCCTCGTTCCAATGAAGAGAAGATTGGGGCCTGGGCCTAAAAATTATTTAGGAGAGGCCCGGGCCCAATGAAGAAAAGATGTGGGCCTGGGCCTAACCCTTATGCTGAAGTGGCCTGGGCCCAATGAAGAGAAGATGTGGGCCTGGGCCTAAACCTTACAAAAAATTGGATTGGGACCAATGAGGAAAAAATGTAGGCTTGGGCCAAAAACAGTCAAGAGGACTGGGCCCAATGAAGAAAAGATGTGGGCCTGGGCCTAACTTTTACGCTGAAGTGGCCTGGACCCAATGAAGAAAGATGTGGGCCTGTGCCTAATATTTACGCTGAAGTGGCCTGGGACCAATGTAAATAGATGTAGGCCTGGGCCAAACACCATGAAGAGGCCTGGGCCCAATGAAGAAAAGATTTGGGTCTGGGCTTAATCATTATGCAAAATTGGCCTGGCAACAGTGAAGAAAAGATATGGGCCTGGGCCAAACATCATCAAGAGGCTGGGCCCAATGAAAAAAAGATTTGGGCCTGGGCCTCAAAATTTCTTGAAGAGGCCTGGACCTAATAAAGAAAAGATGTTGGCCTGAGCCTAACCCTTATGCTGAAGTGGCCTGGGCCCAAAGAAGAGAAGATGTGGGCCTGGGCCAAACAGCATGAAGAATTCTGGGCCCAAAAAAGAAAAGATTTGGGCCTGTGCCAAAATTATCTTGACGAGGCCTGGACCCAATGAAGAAAAATGTGGGCCTGGGCCTAACCCTTACGTTTTGTGGCCTGGGCCCAATCTAGAGAAGATATGGGCCTGGACCTAAGTCTTACACTAAATTGGACTGGGCCCAAAGAAAAAAAAAGATGTAGGCCTGGGCCAAACCCCATGAAGAATCCTGGGCCCAATGAAGAAAAGATTTGGGCCTCGGCTTAACCCTTATGCTAAATTGGCCTGACAACAGTGAAGAAAAGATGTGGGCCTGGGCCAAACACCATGAAGAGGCCTGGGCCCAATGAAGAAAAGATTTGGGCCTCGGCTTAACCCTTATGCTAAATTGGCCTGACAACAGTGAAGAAAAGATGTGGGCCTGGGCCAAACACCATGAAGAGGCCTGGGCCCAATGAAAAAAAGATTTGGGCCTCGGCTTAACCCTTATGCTAAATTGGCCTGACAACAGTGAAGAAAAGATGTGGGCCTGGGCCAAACACCATGAAGAGGCCTGGGCCCAATGAAGAAAAGATTTGGGCCTCGGCTTAACCCTTATGCTAAATTGGCCTGACAACAGTGAAGAAAAGATGTGGGCCTGGGCCAAACACCATGAAGAGGCCTGGGCCCAATGAAAAAAAGATTTGGTCCTCTGCCCCAGAAATTATCCTGACGAGGCCTGGGCCCAATGAAGAAAAGATGTGTGCCTGGGCCTATCATTTACACTAAATTCGCTTGGGCCTTGTGAAAAAACGATGTGTGCCTGGGCCAAACAACATGAAGAGGCCTAAGCCCAATGAAGAAAAGATGTGGGCCTGGGACTAACCCTTACTATAAATTGGCCTGGGAGCAATGAAGAAAAGTTTTGGGCCTGGACCAAACCCTTACCCAGAAGAGGATTAGGTCCAATGAAGAAAGATGTGCACCTGGGCCTAATACTTACGCTGAAGTGGCCTGGGCCCATTAAAGAAAGATGAGGGACTGGACCTAACTGTCACCCGGAACTGGCTGGGCATAATAAAGAAATGATGTCGGCCTGGGCCAAACCTTTACCCTGAAGTGGCCTAGGCCCAAGGAAGGATTGATTTGGTCCTGGGCATAACATTTACACTGAGGTGGCCTGGGATCCATAAAGGAGAGATGTGGGCCTAGGCCTAACATTTACATTTAAGTGGCCTGGGCTCTATGAAGAAATGATGTGGGCCAGGGCCTACCCCTTACCTGAAGAGGACTGGGCACAATTAAAAAAAAAAGATTTGGGCCTGGGCCTAACCAGTATCCTCAAGAGGCCTGAGCCCAGTGAAGAAAAGATTTGGGCCTGTGCCTAACATTTACGCTGGAGTGGCCTGGGCCCAATGGAGAAAGATGGGGGCTTATGCCTACTATTTACGCTGTGTCCTGGGCCCAATGAAGGGAAGATGTGGTCCTGGGCCTAAAATTTACGCTGAATTTGCTTGGGCCCAATAAAGAGAAAACGTGGGCCTGGGCCTAAACCTTAAGCTAAATAGGCATGGGCCCAATGAAAACAAGATGTAGGCCTGGGCCAAACACCATGAAGAGGCCTGGGCCCAATGAAAAAAAGATTTGGACTTGGGTCTAAAAATTATCCTGAAAAGGCCTGGGCCCAATGAAGAAAAGATGTGGGCCTTGGCCGATCATTTACACTGAAGTGGCCTGGGCCCAATGAAGAGAAGATGTGGGTCTGGGCCTAAACATTTACTCTGAATTGGCTTGGGCCCAATGAAGAACAGATGTGGGCCTGGGCCTAACATTTACTCTGAAATGGCCTGGGCCTAATGAAGAGAAAATATGGGCCTGGGCCAAACCCTTACCTGAAGAGCCTTGGGCCTAATGAAGAAAAGATGTGTGCCTGGGCCTAACATTTATGCTGAAGTGGCCTGGGCCCCATGAAGAGAAAATGTGGGACTGGGCCTAACCCCTACCCTGAAGAGGCTTAGGCCCAATTAAGGAAAGATGTGGGCCTGGGCCAAACCCTTACCCTGAAGAGGCCTAGGCCCAATGATGGAAGTTGTGGTCCTGGGCCTAACATTTATGCTGAAGTGGCCTGGTCCCAAAGAAGAGAAGATGTTTGCCTGGGTCAAAACATTATCCCCATGAGGTCTGGGCTTAATGATGAAAGGATGTGGGCCTGGGCCAAACGTTTCTTTATGAATGAACAGTTCTCAAATGTAATTCACACAACAGTTTTTCTATGAACTGTTGACTAACACAAATCTGGTCTTGTTCTGAGTAACTGACTCCTGGTCCCATTATATCTTTCAAGATTCACAAATTGATGATGTAATTACTATCTAGGAGCAAGGTCATGAACAGACCTCAAAAATAATCTGTCCGCTCCTGAACCCCAATTATTCTGGGCGATCATCTTCAAGGGTGTATGGGCTGCATCCTTGCTCTATGCATTCCAGGACAAAATCCCACCACAGAGGAACCAGGTCTTAACTGGACCAAACCTCTTCTCAATGATCAAAGGAAAGGAACTTCCAATAACAATGACCAGGACTGAAGCCAAACATTATCTTCATGTCAGTTTATTTTGTTGGACACACTATAGCCTCATCTGTGACCCAAGCCATGCCATGTTCACCAAGACAACTGGAATCTTCACCAGTGAGGGACATCAGGTCACAAGCCATGAACTCTGGTCCAGAAGAAGTTCATCTTAAAGCTCCTTTTGGTTTTATTCTGGTTAATGGGTTATATTTGTGATAGTACCAACACAGGCAAAATTCTCACAAATGTGTCAAGGCAACCTCATCACTTTGAAATAATCTGGACCACAAATGAATGTCAAATGACAGGAACACAGCTTGGAATGAAGAGTGTGCGGGCCGCACCCAGGAAATCCTCTGTGTCCGGGTCAATAACAACAGTATGACCTTGGGTCTGACCTAGGACCTGTACTACAACAGTAATGTCTACACACTATAACACCATGAGTTGGTTGTCTGAAGAATGAGGAAAGGACAAAGGCCATAAACTGACATATTGGGGTCCTTCCAGCTTCCTGAGTACCAATAAATCAGGTCAAGATTAAATTTTAGTGTGTGTGGGCTGCACCCTCTCTTTACAAGACCAAGTACTTTGCTGACAGTAAGGGTGCCAGGACCACAAACCATGACCATGATTGTGACAAGGACCCACTCTCCTTAATGATCAAAAAACATAGTCATAACTTAATATCAAGAGTGTTTATATGGCTCATGGCCCTATACTTACTTTAACTTTTTTACCTGAGGCTAGACTCTATTCACCAAACACATTAAATGAAGAAAGAAGGTTTCCTGAGGGGATTGAAGACCCCAAATTGATAACAATGTGGGCTGTGGCTCACTTTACACCAAGAAACCTGTGTCAAATTTGAATTTTCTCCATCACATGCAGGAGATATGCTCACCAGGGAGGACCCAGGACCATAAAACATGGCCTTCATCATGTGCGGGAGACACCAGAGAAACAATCTGGGCAGATTTGGCAAGAAGAGTGTGCGGGCCGCACCCATGAGCCATTATATGCCCCCTGTCTCCAATAGCTCCAGGACATTTGATTGTGTTTGTGTTGGCCAACACCACAGCCTCAGAGAAAAAATGGAACATCCACAATGACCAGAGTTGATTTTGTGGTATATGACATCAGCCTCACAGACTTCCAGACTGTGGTCTAAATATTCATTTCCTGATACATCAGGTTCCCCACCTTCTCATTGCTGACTTTGGCCCTCAGCCTGACCTGATTAGAAACATCAAGAAAGCCATTGGATTTTGAATGTCATGACCCAGGACATTGCTTTAATAAAAATGCATAATGGAAAATGCTGAAATTCCTTCTCTGGAGGCATGTTTGGTGGCATTTTCAAAGACTACACCTGCATTCCTATGTTTTTTCACAGGAGCCTACCTATAAGACGATAGGATTATAACCTGATGACAATAGATCTCTCCTAGGTCTAAAGCCTTGCAGTCATCAGTCTTACTACAAGTGTCTTTCCACATGTTTTGTATATAGTTTTGAATAAATATGTTGATATGCTATTATGGTTGACCTTGAAATGTCTATTTGGCCTTTCCTTTTCCTGAAGATAGATGAACTTCCATCGATGGCTTTTAACTTTTCCATTTGCAGGAGTCACTTAAAAAAACAAAAATTGAGTGAAAGGGGTCAAGTAGGCAAGATTCCTCACCTAGCTGTAAAATCACTGGGATAAAATTCCTAATTTGGAGGAGCAGCTCCCAACCACATCTGGTGGCATAATCTGATTAGTTGCTGATGAAGGTCTGGGAGGCAGAGGAGTAACTAAAGGTTCAGTGTGGATCACAGGACACCAGAATCTGGAAATTGTCTGCCGGTGAGACTCCATGTGAGGATGAGTGGACTCCCACTGATATCCTTTGCATGGTGCCCCAACACAGTCAGGTACAGTTCACGTCAGAGGAACAGTAAAATGTGTTCTGCTCCTTCAATTAGAGATGCTAGAGACTGACCTGTTGCATCTCTGGACTTGCCCCTCATCATCTTTGGAAGCACAGGTTGTTGATTTGCTGGTGTGTTCCGTATTGATTGTAATAGACACAGTGAGGGTGATTCCTAGAAATGACATGGAATCCACACCCATGAAACCACAAAATGTGGGAGTCAAATTGAGACAGAAAGAAGGACAATCCCATTGGACCGGCTTTTGTGGGTGGGAGAAACCTTATTGTCACTCGACCCAACACAAAGAGTTGTAGGCAACTGAGGGTTGCTGATGGAGGTAGAATTAACTGTCCCTAGAGATGAGTCCTTTACCTGGTCATTCAGTACCTAGTATTCAGACCTCATAACTATACATGCAAGCTTCACTGAACAGGAACAGCCCATTGGAGTCATACACTCATGCATTTTTCCAAACATATGTATCAATAAGAAAAAAAAACATTTGAGGGAGAGAGAATAAGAAAGATGAAAGTTAGTACAAGAAAAATAGTGAAACGGTTTTATTTCGTTATACAAATTATAAATGTAAAGTTTAGGAACTATTTAGTGGGAAACTTTGGCTGGGTTAGATACTGAATACTGTAACATTTCTACAGTGAAACAGATTTCCTGTGTAGGTATTGTATGTCAACACTCTTGTCTCCACACTTAGATCTCTCTTCTTCCACGGAGACACAAACACAGACATTGCAGCACCATGTTGGACATGTGGCTTCTATGGAGACAGGGAGAGCCATCTTGAGCCTTTAAAACAGCTGACATCCAGGGCATAATGCTATAGCCTATCCTACCTCCTCCTCAACCCACACATTTCCCAAGCCCATCTCTCATATGTAATGAATTCCTACTATGCTCCTGCGTCTGGAAGGAAAGCAGTACAGAAGAGAGGACCACAAGCACACTCCGATTCTCACTGGAGCAGCAGAACCCTGGCCGGCCTTTTGTTTCAGATTTATACAGGTACCCAAGTGAGTCAGACTCCAGAACACCAGGAGTAATCTTACAAACATATCTTTCAATTTCCTATGTATATTTAGATACACATACAACTATTTTCCCACACCTCAAATACACTTACTATGCTTTTGTATTATCTACATAAAAATTAAGCCATTTTTACTTTTTATGCAAATGAATTGAATAGTTGGTCCATGTCAGGAATTAAACTCCTGAGATATATGTCATTCACTCAGAAAAAAGCAATGAAATGAGAAACTTTGGGTATATAAAGAACTTGTTTATACTGTCACAAGCTAAGTGCCATCTATGACCTGAGGGTCCAAACCATAGAATTCTTAAAAAGTGGTTTTCTATATCCAGGACATCAGCCTTTTCATTCAATAACTATTTTGTCAGTATCTAATATCTGGTTTGATATTTGACACCAGGCCAGGTATTGCTACATGGGCAGTCCCGGCCTTGAGCTCACATCTCTCTTCCTTTCTCTGTCTCTCAAGTTATGAGATCCACGGCTCACCACATTAGCACACAAACCTTGCAACCTTCACACCTAACCTCAATGTGGAGGCTTGTAATTGGTTCTGCAGTGACTAGGAGGGTCAAGAACGAGTGGAATACATCTTGATCCAAGCTCCTCTGCCTATTGACCTAAAAGTTACATGGGTTAGCATTACTTATGTTGTATACAGAAGAGAAGCATCAAACAAACAGCAAGAATATTAACTAAATTCCACCTAATATCAACGAAAGTTAACCTTGTACATATTTCTACCTTTCAATGGAAACAGCTTTAAAATCACTTTGTGAATACTTCTTTTGCCTACATTTTCTGTAAGCATGCTGATTCTGCAAGGAAGGGTAGCCTCTATTTGTAATTTTGCAAATCTCATCACCAGGGAATATTTATTAGAACACTGTGGCGTTGACATTCTGCTCTTGCTGTGCCTGGGATGTCTCACCTGAATCACACAGGTGTCAACGGCCACACATTAGTGCTGAAATGAAACACTCTGTGACATAAGGCGCATGGGGTAGAGAGAAATAATAACGAATCTTCTTAAGAAGATTGAGCAACTGAGTTCTATGGCTTTCCATTTGTTCCTGGTTTAGGTACCAGGCTAATTCCTAATTTAGGTACAGAAATAGAAAAAAAAATTAACAGTAATTAAAATAACATTTTCTCCAAAGGTGATTAAACATTTCTCACAGGCCCCAGTAAGATCCACAGGACAGGAGTTCACATTTTCTGGAAGAAGGAAAGGCGGAAAGCATAAGTGAATGACCTGAGCCCCACCCATCAACTGGCTCTGCAGCCAAAATCTTTTGGTCCAAAGCACATAGAACCAAGTTGTGGTGACAACGACTTCCCCTGCATATAGAGAAAAATTCAGTAACAGTGAATTCTCACCCTGTTCCTTTAACATATCATAAGGTTTCATAAGGATTTTAGCAGCATTAAACAACGAACTTTCAAACAATCCATTTTAGTTAGTTTCTGAGGATTTCATACATAAATATAGTGTACATTTATCATAGTCCCCTAATTTCTCCACATCCTCCATGATTTCAAAATCAGCTGTGAGATCATTCCATGTCCATCCTCTCATGTATGTAGAGCTATCAACCAAATGTTGCTCTACTCACCCTTGCATCAGCCCCAGAAGAAAAGTTGACTCTTCCTCCTCTAGAAGCCATCAACTGTCAACATATCTCAGTTAGGGGAGGGGCCCCTGAGCTCCTTTCCTTTCCATGCTAGAATACTGAGTGCCTTGATCACAGAGGTCCTAAGAGCAGCAGGACTCTCACGTCCAGAAGACACAGCTTCACTGCAATTCTATGACATCTGGATCTAAAATCTTTTCATCCTTCTTCCAGGATGGGGACTGAGCCTCAGAGGAAGGCACAATATGAATTTATACCTGTGAACTCCACAGATACTTCTCTGAGTCTTGAGGTTTCCTTGGGAAACACAGATTCCTGCATTACAGAACTACTCTGATGAGGAGTGAGAGCTCACTAACGTTTGAGTGTAGAGATGTGAAGTCAGAGGACAGTCTGAGATGAACATTAACATAATAGTTGTGATAGATCCACCCTTGGAGCGAAGGAGTTTGATGGGCATAGGTTTTCTACAGATTAATGTTATGAGATTATATGTGATTATGTGTTTCAACAAAGCATTATAAATGAAAAAAATTACCAAAATATAAAAAAGAACTAGCAAGAGAAAAGAGAGAAAGAAGATGAATATTCTCAGTTCTGCAGGTGGAAAAGATAAAGAGCAAGCTGCCAGCATCCGGATCCCAGCGTCTCAGACAGTTTGCTGTTGTCCTCTCACATGGTGATTGATAGAAGAGAAATGATGATAGACAACATGTGATGACAAGGCACTAAGGTGCCACTAAAATCAGGAATAAGAGAAGGCTGCCCACTCTCCATATTTCTTCAACATAGTTTTTGAAGTTTTGGCAATAGCAATAAGGCAACAAAAGGAGATCAAGGGGATTCAAATTGGAAAGGAAGAAGAGGGGACATTTTCTTAATGGATTATTTATGTGTGTGTGTAGGCCCAGCCCACTGTGTGTGGTGCTGACATGGAAAAGTAGTCCTACAGGGTATGAATAAAGCAAGCTGTGCAAGCCAGTGTGCTGCTTTCCTCCACGCTTCCTGCCCCGAATTCCCTCACTGGTGGATCATGTCCTGAAAGTTGTGAGATGAAAAATCCTTTCCTTTGGATGGTCTGTTCCTGGGTGGTGCCTGTGTAGTCTCTGTTTGTGGTCTTTCTTGCAACCAGGGTAAACTACTGAGACTCAAACATCTAGTGAGCATGTTATAACTGGGTCCTACACTAAAGCTGCTGAAATTTTTCAGTGAGTCTGTGTCTCCTCCAAAGAAATACGTTAGAAGCATCTAATCTCTCATAAGATTCTCCCATAGCACTCATTCCTTGCCTTGTATTTTTACCGAACACAACAGACTATTTCTCCTTCACTGTTGTCGGTTTCCCCCCACTAAATCTATTCTTGCCTCTTTCTTCAGTTTTGTTACACTTCCTTCTAGATGTGATCAGGGAAGAAGAAAGTGAAGCTATAACTGAGAAATATCATTCAGTGATTTTTCTACCATCAGAGTCACCAAGCTATTCATACACCATATTAGCTTCACAGAAACTTAAGAAACCAGGTAGAAACTGGCCAGAGAAGCTGGTAGGCTAACTGCAGATTCTCACTGTAATAAGGCTGATACTTCTGGATTCTAGGGTTCATGCCGGTACAGACAAGCTCTCTGGCAGAAGTGCCTAATGGCCCCCAGAGATGTCAAAGGGCCCTGCATGACCCACACATGGCATGGATTACATCATCCACTTATGACTCAACTAAGCCCTATGGGCATGCATGGATGCATCATCCACGTATGACTCAGGTAAGCCCTTGCATGCGAGAGACCCGCCATCTGCATATGACGTAGCTATGCCAACTCCTGTGTGCATCGCAAGGCAGCTTTTAAAAGCTGGATTGCCATCTTCCTCTCTCTCTGCACACTGACTTTCACCAGGCCTGCACACACAACATCTAATAAACTCCTAAGTGGGTTTGTTGCATGTTCTGTGTTTCCTTCTCACATGTGCCATGTAATTTAAAAACTAACAGCCATGCGGCAGGACACCCCAATCTCTAGGAGCTCCACATTGGGACAAAATGCTCGACCCCTTCCCCAACTCCCCCAACTTTTCTGACAGTGAGCAGGAGAACTTCCTGCAGGTAGGCTCACCCAGCATCCAATCCCATTACTGGACCGTCCAAGCTACTAGCCCCACTCTGCCCCCAAACTCAACTGTCCTCTGGCAACCTCAGTGGAACTCTGAAACACAGTTTGCTGCAATACGTAGGGGACTAAGAGGTAAGTGAACAGCCACATGACAGAACACCCCACTCTCTAGGACCTCCACATTGGGACAAAACCCTGGCCCCCTCTCCAATTTCCCTTGGCTTTTCTAGCCAGCCAGCAGGAGAGTTTCCTGCAGATAGGCTCCCCCAACATCCAATCCCATCCACTGGACCCTGCAAGCTACCAGCCCCATCCTACCCCCAAACTCACCTATCCTCCTGAAACCTCAGTGGAACTCTGAAATACAGTTTGCTACAATACTGGAAGGGTGAAGAGCTTTCTACAATACTGAAGGTATCAAGAGCTCACTACAACACGGAGGGGACCAACAGAGTGGACCAAGAGAGTGAAACAGGAGAGACGCGGAAAAGAGCAGGCTTAGAGAGACTTCTGAAGCTTCCTGAGACACAGACATTGACAGTACAGAACAGAACAAGGAAAATTCCCAAACATTCAGACAGCCACCGCAAGGACTCAACCAAGGCATAAAGACAATCATCCCCAGTTGAAAAAAGAGATGGAAAGTTACCAGTACAAGAATTCATCAAACAACTGAAAAATCAACATGGTAACACCAGAACCTAGTGGTCACACAACAGGAAGAAGAAGAGGAAGTAGAAAAGGAGGAGGAGGAGGAGGAGGATGAGGAGGAGGAGGAAAAAGAGAATGAGGAGGAAGAAAAAGAGGAAGAGGAAGAAGGAAGAAGAAGAAGAAGAAGAAGAAGAAGAAGAAGAAGAAGAAGAAGAAGAGGAAGAGGAAGAGGAGGAAAGAAGAAGAAGATGAGGAGGAGAAGGAGCAGGAGGAGGAAGAGAAGGAGCATGAGGTGCTAGAGGGGATTGGGAGAGAGAAGAGGAGAAGGAGAATATGAAGAAAAGAAAAAGAAAAAAGACAACCACTTTAAGTGCAACATTATGAAAATAATGGAGACCTTCAAAGAGGAAATGAAAAAAACCCTTAAAGAAATGGAGGGAAAGACAAACAAAACATTGGAAGAAGAAATTGACCAATCCCTCAAAGAAACACAAGAAAATGAAGAAAAAATCAAACAGGTGAAACACTTCAAGACTTGAAGACTGAAATAAAGGTAACTAAAAACACAAACTGGTGGAATTCTGGATCTGGAAAATCTGGGTAAATAAACAGGAACTACAGAGACAAGTTTAACAAACAGAATAAAAGAGACAGAAGAAATAATCTCAGATGCTGATGACACTATAAAGAAAATAGACTCATTGGTCAAAGAAAACATTAAATCCAACATATTATTAACACAAAACATCCAGGAAATCTGGGACACCATGAAAAAAAACCAAACCTAAGAATAATGGGGGTAGAAGAAGGACAACTCCAGATCAAAGGCACCGAAAATATATTCAACAAAATCATAGAATAAAACTTTACCAACAAAAGAAGGGTATTCCTATAAAGGTACAAGACACTTGAAGCACAACAAACAGACTGGATCAATAAAAACCATGTCCTCACCAAATACTAATCAAAACACAAAACATACAGAATGAAGAAAGAATATTAAGAGCTGCAAAGGAAAATGCTCAAGTAACATATAAAGGTAGATCTATAAGAATTACACCTGAGCTATCTCTTCCTACCCCACCCAGCTTGCATCCCAAACCCTCCCCCCTTTTTGCCTCCCTTCCCTCTTAGGGCTCTGGGGCCAAATCCTGAGGGCAACCTAGAGAGCGGGAGTTCCTTTGTTTCAATAGCCTGCCTGCAGCAAGCAAGGTAGGCGCTTTGTTTACGAGCTACCCAACGAGCACAGAGATCTGATTTCGGCACCAGGAGAGCCATCATAGGGCACAGGGATCTGATCTCGGCACGAGGAGAGCCATCATTAGGCACAGAGATCTGATCTCACCACCAGGAGAGGCATCATTGGAGTGAGTTTGGGACCCACGGCAGCAGCAAGGGACAGGGAACTCAGGCTTTCCTCATCCACCCTATACTTTGTGGGCTTCCTGCTGGGCCTATACTCCCAGCATACTGCCTCTCTCTTCCTACCTCACCCAGCTTGCATCCAGAACCCCCCCCTTTCTGCCTCCCTTCCCTCTTGGGGCTCTGGGGCTGAATTCCGAGGGCAACCTAGCAGGCAGGAGCTCCTTTGTTTCAATAGCCTGCCTGCAGCAAGCAAGGTAGGCGCTTTGTTTACAAGCTACGCAACCAGCAAAGAGATCTGATCTTGGCACCAAGAGAGACATCACTCAAGCACAAGGAGAGCCATCACTGGGGAGTGCCATCACTGGGAAGGTACATCAGTAGGCAAGAAGACCTGATCCTGTAAAAGAAGATACATAGGGAAGCATTCACAGGAAGAGATGGGCAGGCACCAATGCAAGAATTCACCCAAAAATCTGAAGAACAACATGAAACCACCAGAATACAGCAACCTCACAAAAGGAGGACAGGAACACCTTAATCAAGAAGAAGTAGAAAAAAATTGACTTTATGAAAGTGATTGACACCCTTAAACAGCATGTAAAAAATGCCCTTATAGAAATGGATGAGAAGTATAACAGAAAGTTTGAAGAATTAAATAAATCAGTGAATGATACCCTAGGAAGCCAAGGAAAAGCAATCAAACAGATAATGGAAACAGTTAAAGACTTGAAAACTGAAATGGAAGCAAAGAAGAAAACACAAACAGAGGGCCGGCTGAACATGGAAAATCTAGGTAAATGAATAGAGACTACAGAAACAAGCATAACCAGCAGAATACAAGAGATAGAAGAAAGAATCTCAGATTCTGAAGATAACATAGAGAAAATAACGCACTGATCAAAGAAAACAGCAAGTCCAACAAAATCTCATCACAAAACATTCGGGAAATATGGGACAAAATAAAAAGACAAAACCTAAGAATAATTGGAGTAGAATAAGAAGAAGTGCAGCTCAATGGTCCAGAAAATATATTTAATAAAATTATAGAAGAAAACTTTCCCAACCTAAAGAAAGATGTACCTATGAAGGTTCAAGAAGCATACAGAACACCAAATAGGCTGGATCAAAAAAAATCCCCTCAACATATAATAATCAAAACACAAAGCATACAGAATAAAGAAAGAATATTAAGAACCGAAAAGGACAAAGGCCAAATTACTTATATAGGTAAACCTATCAGATTTACACCTGACTTCTCTATGGAAAGCATGAAAGCCAGAAGGTCCTGGGTAGATGCACTGCAAAAACTAAGAGACCATAGATGCAAGCCCTGAGTACTATATGCAGCAAAACTTTCGTTCACTATAAATGGAGAAAACAAAATTTTCCAGGATAAAAACAAATTTAAACAATATGTAGCCACAAATCCAGCCTTACAGAAAGTAATAGAAGGAAAATCACTAAACAAGGAGTCCAACAATGACCACAATAACTCAGACATCTAGAGACCCTTCACCAGCACAACTCAAAGAAGGGAAACACTCAAACTCTACTACTAAAAAAGTGACCAGAGTTAACAACCACTGGTCATTAATATCACTTAATGTCAATGGGCTCAACTCATCTAAAAAAAGGAACAGGCTAAGAGATTGGATACAAAAACAGGATCCAACATTCTGCTGTTTATAAGAAACAAGCCTCAACCACAAAGACAGGCACGTACTCAGAGTAAAGGGCTGGGAAAAAGCTTATCAAGCAAATGGACCTAAGAAACAAGCAGGTGTGGCCATACTAATCAACAAAGTTAACTTCAAACTAAAATCAATCAGAAGAGATGGAGAGGGACATTTTATACACATAACAGGAACAATTCATCAGGATGAAGTCTCAATGCTGAATATCTATGCCCCTAATAGAAAAGCACCATGTACGTAAAAGAAACATTACTAAAACTCAAGGCAGCCATCAAACTTCACACACTAATAGTAGGAGACTTCAACACTCCTCTCTCACCAATGGACAGGTCAATCAGACAGAATCCTAACAGAGAAATTAGAGAATTAATGGAGGTAATGAACCAATTGGACTTAACAGACATCTATAAAATATTCCACCCAAATAGCAAAGAATATACCTTCTTCTCTGCAGCTCAAAAAACCTTCTCGAAAATTGACCACATACTCGGTAACAAAGCAAACTTCCACAGTTACAAAAAATATTAGTAACCACCTGTGTCTTATCAGATCATCATGGATTAAAGTTAGAATTCAACAACAATGCTACCCCCAGAAAGCCTACAAACTCATGGAAACTGAACAGTCAACTACTGAACCATACCTGGATTAAGGAAGAAATAAAGAAAGAAATTAAAGTCTTTCTTGAATCCAATGAAAATAAAGAAACAACATACTCAAACTAATGAGACACTATGAGCAGTCCTAAGAGGAAAGTTCATAGCACTAAGTGCCCACTTGAAGACAACAGAGAAAGCACATATTGGGGACTTAACAACCCACCTGAAAGCTCTAGAAAAAAAAAGCACACTCACTTAGGAGGAGTAGAAAACTGGAAATAATCAAACTGAGGACTGAAATCAACAAAATAGAAACACAGAAAACAATCCAAAGAATAAATGATAAAAAGCTGGTTCCTGGAGAAAATCAACAAGATTGATAAACCCATACCCAAACCAAAGAACACATTAGAAAATTTATCCATTATGATCAAGTAGGCTCCATCCCAGAGATGCAGGGCTGGTTCAACATACGCAAATCTATCAATGTAATCCATCATACAAATAAACCGAAAGAAAAAAACCATATGATCATTTCATTAGATGCTGTAAAAGCATTTGACAAAATTCAACACCCCTTTATGATAAAAGTCTTGGAGAGATTAGGGATACAAGGGTCATACCTAAATATAATAAAAGCTATATACAGCAAGCCAACAGATAACATCAAATTAAATGGAGAAAAACTCAAAGCCATCCCACTAAACTCAGGAACATGACAAGGCTGTCCACTCTCGCCATACCTCTTCAATATAGTGCTTGAAGTTCTAGCAATAGCAATAAGACAACATAAGGGGATCAAAGGGATTCTTAAAAATGAAGAAGTTAAACTTTCATTATTTGCAGATGATATGATAGTGTACATAAGTGACACCCAAAACTCCACCAAAGAACTTTTACAGCTGATAAACAACTTTAGTAATGTGGCAGGACACCAGATCAACTCCAGAAATTCAGTCAACATCTTATAGACAAAGGATATGGAAGCAGAGAGGTAAATCAGAGAAGCTTCATCTTTCACGACAGCCACACAGCATAAAATATTTTGGGGTAACTCTAACCAAGAGAGTGAAGGATCTATTTGACAAGAACTTTAAGGCATTGAAGAAAGAAATTGAATAGGATACCAGAAAATGGAAGGACCTCCCTTGCTCTTGGATTGGGAGGATCAACATAGTAAAAATGACAATTTATAGATTCAATGCAATCCCCATCAAGGTCCCATCACAATTCTTCACAGATCTTGTGAGGACAATAATCGACTTTATATGGAAAAACAAAAAACCCAGGATAGCCAAAACAGACTTATGTAATAAAGGAACGTCTGGAGGCATTACCATCCCTGACTTCAAACTCTATTACATAGCTACAGTAATGAAAACAGTGTGATACTGGCATAATAACAGAGAAGTTGACCAATGGAATCATATAGAAGACCTGAATTTTAATCCACAAACCTATGATCACCTCATTTTTCGATAAAGGAGCTAAAAGTATACAATGGAAGAAAGAAAGCATGTTCAGCAAATGGTGCTGGCACAACTGCATGTCAACCTCTAGAAGAATGAAAATAGAATCATATCTATCACCATGCACAAAACACAAGTCCAAATGGATCAAAGACCTCAATATCAGTCTGATCACAATGAACTTGATAGAAGAGAAAGTGGGAAATACCCTACAACAGGGGGGCACAGGAGATCGCTTCCTAGGTATAACCTCAGCAGCACAGACATTAAGGGCAACATTGAATAAATGGGACCTACTGAAACTGAGAAGCTTCTGTAAAGCAGAGGACACTGTCACTAAGACAAAAAGGCAACCCACTGACTGGGAGAAGATCTTCACCAACCCCGCAACAGACAAAGGTCTGATCTCTAAAATATATAGAGAACTCAAGAAACTAGATTTTAAAATGCTAATTAAGCCAATTAAAAAATGGGGCACTGAAATGAACAGAGAATTCTCAACAGAAGAAGTTCAAATGACCAAAAAACACTTAAGGTCATGCTCAACCTCCTTAGCGATCAGGGAAATGCAAATCAAAACAACTTTGAGATATCATCTTACACCTGCCAGAATGGCTAAAATCAAAAACACCAATGATAGCCTTTGATGGAGAGGTTGTGGAGAAAGGAATACACTCATCCATTGCTGGTGGGAATGCAATCTTGTGCAACCACTTTGGAAATCAGTGTTTCCGTTTCTCAGAAAATTTGGGATCAACCTACCCCTGGACCCAGCAATACCACTCTTGGGAATATACACAAGAGGTGCCCTATCATATGACAAAAGCATTTGTTCAACTATGTTCATAGCAGTATTGTTTGTAATAGCCAGAACCTGGAAACAACCTAGATGCCCTTCAATGGAAGAATGGATGAAGAAAGTGTGGAATATATACACATTAGAATACTACGCTGTGGAAAAAAACAATGACTTCTCGAATTTTGCATGCAAATGGATGGAAATAGAAAACACTATCCTGAGTGATGTAACCCAGACCCAAAAAGATGAACATGGGATGTACTCACTCATAATTGGTTTCTAGCCATAAATAAAGGTCACGGAGTCTATAATTGGTGAACTTAAAGAAGGTAAATAAGAAGGTGAACCGAGGAAAAACATATAGTTATCCTCTTGGCTATGGGAAGTAGACAAAATTGTCGGGGAGAAAATTGGGATCTTGGGGGTGGGGTGGGATGGGGGTAAGGGGAGATGGAGTGAGAAGAGTGAGAAGGGGAGGATGGGGGGAACTTGGGGAAACAGGATGATTGGGATAAAGGAAGTTTCGATAGGGGAGCACGGAAGCACAATTCTTAGTTAAGGGAGCCACCTTAGGGTTGGCAAGAGACTTCAATCTAGAGTAGCTCCCAGGAGCCCAAGGAGATGTCCCCAGTTAGTTCCTTGGGCAGCTGAGAATAGGGAACCTGAAATGACCCTATCCCATAGCAATACTGACGAATATCTTGCATATCACCATAGAACCTTCATCTGGTGATGGATGGAGATAGAGACAGAGACCCACACTGGAGCACTGTACTGATCTCCCAAGGTCCCAATGAGGAGCAGAAGGAGGGAGAACATGAGCAAGGGAGTCAGGACCATGAGAGGTGTGCCCACCCACTGAGACAGTGGGGCTGATCTATTGGGAGCTAACCAAGGCCGGCTGGACTGTGACTGAAAAAGCATGGGATAAAACTGGACTCTCTGAACATGGCGAACGATGAGGGCTTATGAGAAGCCAAGGAAAATAGCACGGGGTTTTGATCCTACTTCATGTTCTGGCTTTGTGGGAGCCTAGCCAGTTTGGATGTTCACCTTCCTAGACATAGATGGAGGGGGGAGGACCTTGGACTTTCCACAGGGCATGGAACCCTGACTGCTCTTTGGACTGGAGAGGAGGGGGAAAGGATTGGGTGGAGGGGAAGAAGGACGGGAGGAGGGGGAGGGAAATGGGAGGCTGGGAGGAGGTAGAAACTTTTTTTTCCTTTTCTCAATAAAAAATTTTTAAAAAAGGCACAATGAAGTTATGTTCACTCACCTATATGTATGTGTCTTATCTAGATTTGGTAAACTCTGGCTAAGGAAATTGATGCCTAAAGAGATGAGTTCTAGAATAATTGATGGAAAATATAAAGTTTCTTTCATTAAAAAAAAGAATTACACATGACTTATCAATGGAAATCATGAAAGAAGTTCCTGGATTACTGTGCTTCAGACACTAAGAGACCATGAATGCAAGCTTTCAATCACCATCTATGGAAAAAACAAGATATTCCATGACAAAACCAAATTATACAATATGTATCCACAAACCCAGCCCTACAAAAAGTATTAGAAGGAAAATCCCAATCAAGGGAACGTAATTGTACCCACAAAAACACAGAAATCTGATAACCCCCACCAGAAAAACCCAAACACTCAAACGCTATTGCTGAAAATTAACCAGAATTAACATCCACTGGTCACAAATATCGCTTAATATCAATGGACTCAATTTACCTTTAAAAAGACGCAGGCCAAGAGAATGGATATGAAAACAGGATTCGTTCAGCCTTCTGTTCTATACAAGAAACACACCTCAACCACAAAGACATACACCTACTCAGAGTAAAGGGCTGGGAAAAGGCTTATCAAGCAGATGGACCTAAGAAACAAGCAGGTGTGGCCATACTAAATTCCAACGAATTTGACTTCAAACTAAAATCAATCAGAAGAGATGTAGAGGGACATTTTATACTCATAACAGGAACAATTCATCAGGATGAAGTCTCAATCCTGAATATCTATGCCCCTAATAGAAAAGCACCAACGAACATAAAAGAAACATTACTAAAACTCAAGGCAGCCATCAATCCGTATACACTAATAGTAGGAGACTTCAACACTCCTCTCTCACCAATGGACAGGTCAATCAGACAACAACCTAACAGAGAAATTAGAGAATTAATGGAGATAATGAACCAATTGGACTTAACAGACATCTATAAAATATTCCACCCAAATAGGAAAGAATATACCTTCTTCTCTGCAGCTCATGGAACCTTCTTGAAAATTGACCACATACTCAGTAACAAAGCAAACTTCCACAGTTACAAAAAATATTAGTAACCACCTGTGTCTTATCAGATCATCATGGATTAAAGTTAGAATTCAACAACAATGCTACCCCCAGAAAGCCTACAAACTCATGGAAACTGAACAGTCAACTACTGAACCATACCTGGATTAAGGAAGAAATAAAGAAAGAAATTAAAGTCTTTCTTGAATTCAATGAAAATAAAGAAACAACATACTCAAACTTATGGGACACTATGAAAGCAGTCTTAAGAAGAAAGTTCATAGCACTAAGTGGCCACTTAAAGAAAACAGAGAAAGCACATATTGGAGACTTAACAGCACAGCTGAAAGCTCTAGAAAAAAAGAAGCAGACTCACTTAGGAGGAGTAGAAGACTGGAAATAATCAAACTGAGGGCTGAAATCAACAAAATAGAAACACAGAAAACAATCAAAAAATCAATGAAACAAAAAGCTGGTTCCTGGAGAAAATCAACAAGATTGATAAACCCATATCCAAACTAATCAAACGGCAGAGAGAGAATATGCAAAATAATAAGATCAGAAAATAAAAGGGGGACATAACCACAGACACAGAGGAAATTCAGAGAATCATTAGATCTTACTACAAAAGCCTGTATGCCACAAACCTGGAAAATGTAAAAGAACTGGACACTTTTTTAGATAAATACCATATAACAAATTTAAGCTGGACCTGGTGAACAATCTAAATAGACATCAATTTGTGAAATGGAAAAAGTATAAGAAGCTGTGCTAGGACTCTGCAGTTTCTACATGCTGTGGGAAGGAGTACATCTAGCAACTACCCGCCTACTGGGGCTTGGCATCATAGACTACTTACCTGGATGCAAAAGGGCATCCAGCCCATTCCTCTCTGCTTTGCTCTGGGCCCCATCTGCTGTTTGATTTGCATTGGATCTGATCTTCATCTTTTGTTCAAGCACTGAATCCTGACTTTGTAAGTTTTACCCTTTAATAAACACTGGTCTATTTCTTAGTTCTTAGCTAGTGTGGGATTCCATTTTTTAAGCTTCCGATCTCTCTATCATCATCTACATGTTGATAATTTATTATCGTATACATGGAAATCAATTCCATTTCTCTACCTGTTCTTAGGTAACACTATTGTAGTCATTATGGGGATTATAGGGTAACAGGAAACCTGTTGGGGCTCTGGTCTTATACTTACACAAAGGAATATGACCAGGATACTGGGTCCCTCACAGATCTCAGATGCCAAGGAGCCTTCAGTGTAGAAAGCATAGCTGGTTTCTCCAACTCCTGGTGTCCTCAATGGATCCAGAAAAGATTTCTCCCATATTCCATAATATAAGTTCTTCATGTCCAACCCCCATCCTTAGCTTCCAAGCCCTCTTATTGGTGTTTCTTATCTGTAAGCGCCTTATCAAATTTCTTCTTACTGGTGGTGTTTCTTATCTGTATGATCCTTATCAAATTTCTTCTTACACAACAGTCACAAAATTGCTTTCATATTGTGCTGAGAAACAGCTATGTGGAGTTTATTTGTTGGCATGTACCTCAGTGGAACTCTGAAACACAGTTTGCTACAATACTGAACGGTCTAAGAGGTAAGTGAACAGCCACATGGCAGGACACCCCACTTTCTAGGACCTCCACATTGGGACAAAACCCTGGCCACCTCTCCAAATTCGCTTGACATTTCTAGCCAGCCAGGAGGAGAGTTTCCTCCAGATAGGCTTCCCCAACATCCAACCCCATCCACTGGACCCTGCAAGCTACCAGCCCCATTCTGCCCCCAAACTCACCTATCCTCCTGAAACCTCATTGGATCTCCAAAACACAGTTTGCTACAATAATGAGGGGGTGAAGAACTTGTTACAATACTGAGGGTATCAAGAGCTTGCTATAACACTGAGGGGACCAACAGAGAGGGCCAACCAAGTGAAACAGGAGAGAAGACTGAGATAGCAGGCTTAGAGAGACTTCAGAAGCTTCCCGAGACACAGACATTGACAGTATAGAGAAGAACAAGGAAAATTCCCAAACATTCAGACAGCCACTGCAAGGACTGAACCAAGGCATGAAGACAATCATCCCCAGTTGAAAAAAGAGATGGAAAGATGCCAGTACAAGAATTCATCAAACAGCTGAAAAACCAACATGGTAACACCAGAAGCCAGTGGTCACACAACAGGAAGACTTGATCATGAAGAACAAAAGAAGGAGGAGGAGGAGACGGAGGAGGAGGAGGAGGAAGAAGAAGAAGAAGAAAGAGAAGAAGAGGAGAAGGAGGAGGAAGAAAAGAGGAGAAGGATGAGGAGCAGGAGGAGGAAGAGAGGAGGAGGAGGAGCAAGAGGGGATTGGGAGGGAGTCAAGAAGGAGGAAAAGGAGAATATAAAGAAGAGAAAAAAAGACAACCACTTTAAATGCAACTTTATGAAAATAATGGAGACCTTTAAAGAGGAAGTGGAAAACTCCCTTAAAGAAATGGAGGTAAAGACAAAAAAAAATTGGAAGAAGAAATTGACAAATTCCTTAGAGAAATAAAAGAAAATGAAGAAAAAAATCAAATAAGTGAAACAAACTGAAATAAAGGTAAATAGAAACATAAATTATGGAATTCTGAATATGGAAAATCTGGGTAAACAAACAGGAACTACAAAGACAAGTATAAAAAAAGAATACAAGAGACAGAAGAACGAATCTCAGGTCCTGATGACACTATTAAGAAAATAAACTCACTGGTTAAAGAAAACATTAAATCCAACAAATTATAACACAAAACATCCAGGAAATTTGGGACACCATGAAAAAAAAAACAAACCTAAGAATAATGGAGGTAGAAGAAGGACAATTCCAGCTCAAAGGCATAGAAAATATATTCAACAAAATCATAGAAGAAAACTTTCCCAACCTAAAGAAAGATGGGGGGGTCTTTTGGCTATGTATTACTTTCATTGATTAATAAAGAAACTGCCTTGGCCCTTTGATAGAATAGCAGCTTAGATAGGCGGAGTAGACAGAACAGAATGCTGGGAGAAAGAAGCAGATTCAGGCTGTCACTATGATTCTCTGACCCGAGACTGACATAGGCTAGAATCTTTCCCAGTAAGCCACCACCTCATGGTGCTATACACATTAACAGAAATGAGGTAATCAAGATGGGAGAATTAGCCAATAAGAGGCTGAAACTAATGGGCCAGGCAGTGTTTAAAAGAATACAATTTGTGTGTTGTTATTTTGGGGCATAGGCTACCCAGGCAGCTGGGAGCTGGGCAGCAGGAATGCAGCCTGCTGTTCCATCTATACAGTGGTGCTCTATTGTGGTAAAGTGGATCCATGCAAAACCTGAGAGAGCTTAAATTTAAACACACAAAAACAGAGTTTAATGCAGCTTTTTGCTGTTTGTAGGTGGCATGCCACAGAGAATTTCCTGACTCAGCAGCCTTAAAAAAACCACACATGGTTTTAAAACACAGCTTCCTGGGCCCTGCTGCCAGTGCAAACTCCAGCTATGGTGCATTTGTGTGCCTGGGTGTTTTTGTTCCTGCTCGGGATTAGGAAGAAAGTACTCTGATGCCATGCCAATGGCTCAGCACTTCTTCCCTGCTCCTAGACAGACTTTGGGATCAGGCTTAGGCAGGCAGAAGTGAATGGTGGATTCCATCCATCATACACAGAGATGTTTACAGGCTGTGCAGTGCTCTGCATGGCAGATTTGACTGTAACTCAGATGAAAACGGTTTATGTGTTGCACGCTCATTCTTGGGTTCGACTGCTGAGCACAGCTCCTGCCTGGAACTGCACACAGTTCAGGGGCACCAAATGGCTCTGAGGCAAGAGCTGCTCTGCCATGCTGAACTGTGCTGACCTCAGGCAGGAACTATCATAATTACCATAATGACAGTACAGCTAAGGTTTAGACTGGGCAGGACAGAGGTGGTACTGTATTACCTCTACATGGTGCAACTTAAGTTTTTAAGAAGTGCTTAGCATTTTAAGAAGTGCTCCTCGATAGTAAAAAAAATACAGATTCACAATAGAACAGATTCAGATATAAAAGACCTTTAAATGTGTCACAGCATTGGATGAGTGTATGTAGGCTTTGGAGAGAGAAGAAAAGGATATAGAGAATAAAATTAATGGTTTTTAAAAAAAAGGGTAAAGTCTTTAAAGAGACAGAGTAAAGATAGTTATAGATTAAAATGTAAAGAAAAATAAACCACATAAAAATGGAAAATGCATAGAGGGTCTGGATTATGTAAATTATTGTGTTTTCTTTAAACTTTTTGACTGTAAAGGACCTAAGTACAGAGAGACATTTCATTATATGGGCTACCAAGCTAGACCAGAATGGATATCATAAGCGTATGACTTCAGAATTTGGATCTAAGAACATGATGCTTTGGAAAAGAGTTTCTTCTTTTGTTTTCACAGAGGATGAGACCCTGTGGATTGCTTTTATTCCAATATGGTATGATAGACCACGCCCTCCTGAAAGGTTGCTGTAAACACCCTCAAAAAATTACTTCACTCATCCGCTGACTGAGATGTACCTAGCACACAGGTTATATGCCATAAAAGACCTGAATAACAGTGCCCCCATTTAGCATGAAGCAGTTTTGAGAGAAATAACTGTGGCCATATTCCCAAATATTATTTGTAAATGTTCTTTTACATTTAAAGAGGGAAATGATATAGATATGAATAATTTGCATAGGTATGGATTTTAAGGTCATTTTTGGTATATATATGTATTTCTGATCTTTATTAAGGTATTGTGATCATGTAGTTCATTTTAAAATGTAATGTATAATTAGGAAATATAGGTTGTTAATGGATAATCATCAATAATAGTTAAGCTTGTAGTCATATTAGATTTTCTAGATATATAGAGATATATTTCAGTTAGATAGGCATTCTCCATATCTTCCAAAGTCTGCAGAATATGGCATTTAACGTTTTAATAACTTAGGGCTTTTCATGACAATGAGACATGTCTGCTCCTGACAGCACTAATCTACTTCAAGAGGAAGATGGGCATCGAAAAGGCTCTTTAAGGAGTTGGTTAGCCATTTGGGCAAGAAACTGTTTTTGCCTGAACTGATACATAAACTGGACACACAGAACCACAGAGAGAAGACCGCTGAACTTTCCTAAAGGTGAGATGGTCTTTTGGGGTTCCTGATTAATGAAAGAGTCTGCGAGACATTCTACAGGACATGGCAGATAGTGACTGAACTGTCTTTGAAATTTGGTGTTTCATGGAAATGTCTGTTGGATACTATGGGCCTGTAGGCTGAAGATGGATGCCCCAAAGGTAAAAAAGAACTTTGGGTGACTGTCCAGGCAGTGAGGTGTCTCTGTCATTTCTAGAATTTGGAAGTTGCTTATTTATTGTTTGCTTATGTAATATTATATCCTTCTGCAGTCTTTGATGGAGTTGAAGAATAGATAGTTAGTTATTGTTTTCCTAAGTTATGATAAAAGATAAAGTAGATATAAATATTGTAACTGTAATTCTTGCTTGATAACTGTTTTGTTATATGTAATTTTATTATGTTAAAGTGAAAGCCTTTCTTTTTTGTTAAAACAGAAAAAGGGGAAATGATGTGGGAGGGTATTCTGCCTATGTGGTACTTTCATTGGTTAATAAAGAAACTGCCTTGGCCCTTTGATAGGATAGCAGCTTAGATAGGCAGATTAGAAAAGAAGAGAATGCTGGGAGAAAGAAGCAGATACAGGCAGTCACTATGATTCTCTGACTTGAGACAGACATAGGCTAGAATATTTCCCAGTAAGCCACCAATGCATGGTGCTATACACATTAATAGAAATGGGTTCATCAAGATGGGAGAATTAGCCAATAAGAGGCTGAAACTACTGGGCCAGGTAGTGTTTAAAAGAATACAGTTTCCATGTAATTATTTTGGGTAAAGCTAGCCAGCGGCTGGGAGCTGGGCGGCAGAAAGTGGCCTACAGCTCTATCTACAGAAGCATAACAAACAGACTGTTTAAAAAAAATGCTCTCACCATATACTAATCAAAACACAAAACATACAGAATAATAAAAGAATATTAAGAGCTGCAAAGGAAAATGCTCAAGTAACATACAAAGGTAGACCTATCAGAATTACACCTGACTTCTCAGTGGAAATCATGAAAGCCAGAAGTTCCTGTATTGATATGCTTTAGACACTAAGAAACCATGGATGCAAGCCCAGATTGATATATCCAGCAAAGCTTTCAATCACCATCTATGGAGAAAACAGGATATTACATGACAAAACCAAATTTAAACAATACGTATCCACAAACCCAGGCCTACAGAAAGTACTCGAACGAAAATTCCAATCCAAGGAAGGTAATTGTACCCACAAAAACAACACAGACATCTGATAACCCCCACCAGAAAAACACAAACACTCAAACACTATTGCCGAAAATTAACCAGAATTAACAGCCACTGATCACAAATATCGCTTAATATCAATGGACTCAATTTACCTATAAAAAGACAAAGGCCAAGAGAATGGATTTGAAAACAGGATTCATTCAGCCTTCTGTTCTATACAAGAAACACACCTCAACCTCAAAGACAGAAACTACCTCAGAGTAAAGAGTTGGGAAAAGGTTTTCCAATCAAATGGGCTTAAGAAAAAAGCAGGTGTTGCTATCCTAATAACTAACAAAAATAGATTTCAAACTAAAACCAATCAGAAGACATGGAGAAGGACATTTTATACTCATAACAGGACCGTTCCATCAAGATGTAGTCTCAATCCTGAACATTGCTGCCTCTAATACAAGAACACCCATATATGTAAAAAAAATTACTAAAAATTTAATCACACAGCAAACCCTACACACTGATAGTAGGATACAGAGAAGCTAAAATTATTCAATGGAAAATAAGAAAGTATCTTCAACAAATGGTGCTGGCATAACTGGATGTCAACATGTAGAAGACTGAAAATAGATCCATATCTACCCCCATGCACAAAACTCAAGTCCTAATGGATTAAAGACCTCAATATAAATATGACCACATTGAACCTGATAGAAGAGAAAGTGGGAAGTAGTCTTCAATGCATGGGCAAAGGAGACCCCTTTCTTAATAAAACCCCAGTAGCACAGTCACTGAGAGAAATAATTAATAAATGGGACCTCTTGAAACTGAAAAGCCTCTGTAAAACGAAAGACACAGTCAATAAGACAAAAAGGCAGCCTACTGAATGGGAAAAGATCTTCACCAACTCTGTTGAAGGAAGGGTTGCTTGTTTGTCCTGGCCATCCAGCCACAAAATAACCACTCAGAACACCATATTATTTGCAATATTGTTTGACCAAAAGCTTAAGTGTATTTCTGCTAAATTCATATCCTAAACTAACCCATCTCTATTATTCTGTCTATCACCACATGGCAGTGGCTTACCGGCAAAAGTTCAACATGTATGACTCTGGTGGCTTATCCATGGCTTCTCCCTGACTTTGATCTTCTTTCTCTTAACATTCTGCTTAGTTTTCCCTGCCTACCTAAGTTCTGCCTTGCTACATGCCCAAAACAGTTTTTTTTAAATTCATTAATAGTAATCACAGCACACAGAAGGGACTCCCACATCACCCTCCCTATTCTTTATAAAAAAGGAAGGTTTTAACTTCAACATAGTAAAATTACATATAACAAAACAGGTATCAAACAAGAATTACAGTTACAATATTTATATCTACTTTACCTTTTATCATAAATTAAAAACTATAACTCTAACTAAATTCTTCAATTTCATCAAAGGCTCCAGAAATATATAATATTATTCAAGTAAAGAGGAAGTACATTGTAAGCAACTTCCAAAACTCTAGAATTAATAGAGACATCTCACTATCTAGATAGTCTCCCAAAGTTCTTCTGTACCATTGGGACATCTGTCTTCAGCCTATAGTCCCATAGTATCTGACAGACTTTCCATGAAGCAGGAAATTTCAAAGACAGTCCCACCTATACTGGCACTTTGTCAGTCACTTTTTTTCTGTGTCCGGCAGAATGTCTAGCAGACTCTTTCATAAAGCAAGAACCCCGAAGGACGGTCTCACCTTTAGGCAAGTTCAGCAGTCATTGCTCTGCGGGTCCTTCATGTCCAGTTCATTAAGCAGTCCAGGCAAGAGCAGTTTCTTTCCCAAATGGCTAATGGACTCCATAAGAAGCCTCTTTAATGTCCATCTCCCTCTTGAAGTACATTGCAGTTGCCAGGAGCATATGGTCTCACTGTTATAGTATGTAGTAAGAGCTGCGGGCTGCATTCCTGCCTCCCAGCCTCTGGCCGCCTGGCTAGCTTATGCCACGAAATAACAACACACAAATTGTATTCATTTAAACTCTGCCTGGCCCATCAGCTCTAGCTTCTTACTGGCTAATTCTTACATCTTGATTACCCATTTCTATTAATGTGTGTAGCACCCCAAGGTGCATTTACTGGGAATATTCTAGCCTATGTCCATCCTGGGTTGGAGCTTCATTGCGTCTGCCCCAGAGAGGAGAGAGATCGAGTCTGAGCTCACTTCCTCTTCCTCCCAGCATTCTGTTCTGTTTCCTCCACCCACCTAAATGCTGGCCTATCAATTGGGCCAAGGCAGTTTCTTTACTAGCCAATGACCTTCCTCCATCATTTCTCCTTTTTTGTTTAAAAAAAAAGGTAAGGCTTTCACTTTAACATAACAGAATTACATATAACAAAGCAGTTATCAAGTAAGAATTACAGTTACAATATTTATATCTATTTTATCTTTTACCATAAAAAAGGAAAACTATAAATATGACTAACCATTCTTTAACTGATGTGGGAGTTTCATATATCAATCTATTGATTTCATTGGTTAAGTAATAAAGAAAACTGCTTGGCTCTCTGATAGGGTAGAATTTAGATAGGCCAACCCTTAGGTGGGTGGAGTAAACAGAACAGAAGGCTGGGAGAAAGAAGCTGAGTCAAAGAGTCGCCATGATTCTCCCATTGCAGGCAGACGCATGTTAAGATCCTTCCTGGTAAGCGAGCTCGTGGAGCTACACAGATTAATAGAAATGGGTTAGATCGATATGTAAGAGCTAGCCAATAAGAGGCCAGGCAGTGTTTAGAAGAATACAGTTTCCATGTAATTATTTCGGGGCATAAACTAGCCATGCAGATGGCCAGGGTGCTGGGGACGCAGCCCCACCGCTCTTAATTCAACAGAGTAGCGCTCAGACGTGATGGGCTAAATCCACTTAAAAAGCTTAATTTTAAATAGAGAAAAAACAGAATTTAACGCAGAGTTTTGCTCTTTGTTGGTGGCATGCCATAGAGAGATTTCCTGATTCGGCATCAGCAGCAGAAGAAACTCTGCGTCATTTTAAAGCACGGCTTCTTGGTGCTGTGCTGCCAGCGTGAACTCTGGCTTTAAAAACTTGGATGAAAAGAGCTTCTGTGCTGCACGCTCAGTCTCAGAGTTAAACTGCTGACTGCGGTGCCAATGTGGACTTGCTGTGTGCCTGGAACTGTGCTCAGCTCAGGGAAACCAAATGGATCTGAGGCAGGAACGGCTGCTCCATGCTGAATTGTACTGACCTCAGGCAGGAACTACCATAATTACCATAATAACAGCGCAGTTAAGGTTTAGACTTTGCAGTAAACAGGCAGTACCGTATTACCCCTACATGGTGCAACTTAAGTTTTTAAGAACTCCTTAACATTTTAAGAAATGCTCCTGGATAGTAAAAAAAAAAAATATTACAGATTCACAATAAAACAGATTCACACATAAAAGACCACACTCTTGGATAAATGTACGTAGGCTTGAGAGAGAGAAAAAAAGAATATAGAGAATAAAGTTAATGGTTTAAAAAAAAAGGTAAAGTCTTTAAAGAGACAGAGTACAAATAGTTATACAATAAGAGAAATAAAGTAGAAATAAGCCACGTAAAAATGGAAAATTCACAGAGAGTCTGGATTATGTACATTGTGTTTTCTTTGAAATTTTTGACTGTGAAGGAGCTAAGTACAGAGAGACATTTCATTACATGGGCTGCCAAGCTAAACCAGAATGGATATAAGGGTATTACAATTTCAAAATTTGGGTCTAAGGATAAGATGCTTTGGAGAGGGTCTTCTTTTGTTTTCACAGAGGACCAGACCCTGTGGATTTCTTCTATTCCAATTTGGTATGATAGACCACGACCTCCCGAGAAGTTGTTGTGAACACCCTCAAAAAATTACTTCACTCAACTGCCAACTGAGATGACCCTGGCACACAGGTTACACCCTAAATGATCTAATTAACGATGCCCCCATTCAGCAGGAAGCAGTTTGGAGAGAAAAAAACTGTGCCCATGTTCCCAAAATACTGTTTATAAATGTTCTTTTACATTTAAACGGGGGAAATGATATAGGTATGAATAATTTGCATTGGTGTGGATTTTAAGGTCAATTTTGTTATATGTTTATGTATTTCTTGATCTTGATTAAGGTATTATGATTGTGTAGTTCATTTAAAAATGTACTGTATAATTAAGAAATATAGGTTGTTAATGGAAAATCATTGATAATAGTAATGCTTGTAGTCATGTTAGTTAAATTTTCTAAATATATAGAGATATATTTTAGATAGGCATTCTTCATATCTCTCAAAGGCTGCAGAATATGGCATTTAAAATATTTTAATAACTTAGGACTTTTCATGACAATGAGACACTCTGCTCCTGGCGGCACCAATCTACTTTAAGAAGATGGACATCGAAGAGGATCCTTATGGAGTTTGAAAGCCATTTGGGCAAGAAACTGCTCTTGTCTGGACTGTTGCATAAACTGGACACAAAGAACCCACAGGAAGAGGACTGCTGAAATTGCCTAAAGGTGAGATGTTCTTTCGGGGTTCCTGACTCATGAAAGAGTCTGCAAAACATTCTGCAGGACACAGCAGAAAGTGACTGAACTGTCTTTGGAATTTCCTGCTTGATGAAAATGTCTGCTGGATACTATGGGCCTGAAGGCTGAAGATGGATGCCCCAACGGTACAAAAGAAATTTGGGTGACTGTTTAGGCAGTGAGATGTCTTTGTCATTTCTAGAGTTTGAAGTTTCTTAGTTCTTGTTTACTTAGGTAGTATTATATCCTTCTGGAGTCTTTGATGGAGTTGAAGAATGGATAGTTATAGTTTTCCTTAGTTATGATAAAAAATAAAGTAGATATAAATATTGTAACTGTAATTCTTGCTTTATAACTGTTTTGCTATATGTAATTGTACTATGTTAAAATGAAAGCCTTCTTTATTGTTTAAACAGAAAAAGGGAAAGTGATGTGGCAGTGTCATATATCAATCTGTTGATTTCATTGGTTAAGTAATAAAGAAAACTGCTTGACTCTCTGATAGGGTAGAATTTAGATAGGTCAACCCTTAGGTGGGTGGAGTAAACAGAACAGAAGGCTGGGAGAAAGAAGCTGAGTCAAGGAGTTGCCATGATTCTCCCATTGGAGGCAGACGCAGGTTAAGATCCTTCCTGGTAAGTGAGCTCGTGGAGCTACACAGATTAATAGAAATGGGTTAGATTGATATGTAAGAGCTAGCCAATAAGAGTCCAGGCAGTATTTAAAAGAATACAGTTTCCATGTAATTATTTCGGGGCATAAGCTAGCTGTACAGGCAGCCGGGGTGCTGGGGACGAGCCCCACCGCTCGTGATACAACATTTAACTCCATCAAAGACTCCAGAAGGATATAATATTATCTAAGTAAATGATAAGTAAGCAACTTACAAAATTCTAGAAATCACAGAGACATCTCACTGCCTGGACAGTTACCCAAAGTTCCTCTGTGTCGTTGGGGCATCCATCTTTGGCCTACAGGCCATAGGATTTAGCAGACATTTTTATGAAGCAGGAAATTTTAAAGGCAGTTTAGTTGCTATCTGCTGTGTCCTGCAGAATGTCTCACAGTGTCTTCCATGAATCAGGAAGTCCGAAAGACCATCTCATCTTTAGGCAAGTTCAGAGTCCTCTTTCTGTGGGTTCTTTTTGTCCAGTTCATGCATCAGTCCAGGTAAGAGCAGTTTCTTGCCCAAATGGATAACCAATTCCATAAGGAGCCTCTTCGATGCCCATCTTCCTCTTGAAGTAGATTGGTGCTGCCAGGAGCACATGTGTCTCATTGCCATGAAAAGTCCTAAGTTATCCTAAGTTATTAAAATATTTTAAATGCCATATTCTGCAGTCTTTGAAAGATATGAAGAATGCCTATCTAACTGAAATATATCTCAATATATCTAGAAAATCTAACTAACATGACTACAAGCTTAACTATTATCGATGATTATCCATTAGCCAGGCAGTGTTTTAAAGAATACAGTTTCTGTGTATTATTTTGGGAAATGCTAGCCGTGCAGAGCTGGATGGGAACTCAGCCCACCACAGCTCTTACAACAATAGTAAGTACTAAATTATTTTTAATTGATATTTATTGAGCTCTTCATTTTTCTCTGCTCCCCTCCCTGCCTCTTTTCTCTGTCCTCAGTCCTCCTCCAAGGTCCCCATGCTCCCAACTTACTCAGGAGATCTTGTCATTTTCTACTTTCTACTTCCCATGTAGATTAGATCTACGTAAGTCTCTCTTAGTGGTTTCATTGTTGTCTAAGTTCTCTGGGATTGTGGTTTGTAGGCTGGCTTTCTTTGCTTTATGTTTAAAAACCACCTGCAAGTGAGTACATGTGATAATTGTCTTTCTGTATCTGGGTCACCTCATTTGAAATAATGTTTTCTAGCTCCGTCCATTTTCCTGCAAAATTCAAGCTGTCATTATTTTTTTTCTCCTGTGTAGTACTCCATTGTGTAAATGTACCACATTTTCCTTATCCATTCTTCGGTTGAAGGGCATTTAGGTTGTTTCCAGGTTCTGGATATGACAAACAAAGCTGCTATGAACATAGTTGAGCACATGTTCTTGTGGCACAATTGAGCATCCTTTGGATATATACCCAAAAGTGGTATTACTGGGTCTTGAGGAAGGTTGTTTCCTGATATTCTGAGAAATCACCACACTGACATCCAAAGGGGCTGTACCAGTTAACATTCCCACCAGCAATGCAGGAGTGTTCCCTTTTCCCCACAACCTCTCCAGCATAAACTGCCATCAGTATTTTTGATCTTGGCCATTCTTACAGGTGTAAGATGGAATCTGTGATGTTTTGATTTGCATTTCTCTGATGACTAAGGATGTTGAACTTTTCCGTATGTTTCTTTCAGCCATTTTAGATTCCTCTGTTGAGAGTTCTCTGTTTAGGACTGTAATGCTTTTTTTATTAGATTATGTGTTCTTTTGGTGTCTAATTTCTTGAGTTATTTGTATATTTTGGTGATCAGACCTCTGTCCAATGTGGGGGTTAGTGAAGATTTTTTTCCCATTCTGTAGGCAACAAGGCTCACACTATTTCTACTGTCAGAGATGAAAAGAAAGAAGTTGTGAACATTGAACCTGATAGAGAAAGTGGGAAGTAGCCTTTGTATGGGTACCGGAGACCTCTTTGTAAATATAAACATGTAAGTTGACCAACAGCACACAGAGGTTTAATAAGAATACACAAATTGCCCATGTACCTAGGAAAAACTGCAGTAAAAATATACTTAGAGTAGATGCTATTAGTCAAATATGAAGGATTTCTGCCTAAGAAGTGAGAGTGGCCCACATGAATGGCCAGATCCATATTCCAGAGAAATCCCAAGTACCTCCCAGATGTTCAATTTTGGGACCTTGGACACACTAAACACAAAGAAAGACATAGTATGGGAAACCTTTATAGTCCAGTGAGGACAGGCGATATTGTCAAATCTGAGGTAAAAAAAATCAACAAGTTAAACCTGAAAGAGTCTCAGCACTGATCTGCTTTTAAATTGTGCAACTTTCTTAGCAGGGCGTGGATCCTGGCCTGCAGGGAGCAGAACAACAATGGGAATGGAAAGGGGGGATGTATAGAAGCAGTTGTCCTGCTCACTGCAGCCTCAGCGGGACTAACAATAGTCCAGCCCACGCTTTATCACAATAGCATGTCCTAATGGCTTGTGTTAGCCTTTGGGCTATTCTCTGTAGTTCACATTTGAAATTTGCAAACACAAACACAGCCACAGGCTAGTTACTTACACTGTATAGTTTCAACAAATCTGAACATCTCTCTATTTCAAGTTTCTCTCCAATTAAATGTTTTTTTTCAAATATCATTAGCACTGTGTTCCTCCAGCTACAATCCTCTGTTCTCATCTCCATGTCTGCAGCAGAACACCTGCAGCCAATTTCTCACACAATGCATTCCCATTTCTTGTGGATCATACAGCTCTTCCCCCTCTTGCATTCTTCTCCTATTCAGTCTCTTGTCCCCATCTCAGCACCCTACTAACCAAAGATCCCTCCTGCCAGGGTGACAAGTAGGCTGATGGCAGATCCACACCTCTACTTCTGCTTCTCCAGATCAAATCCTCCCAGTGTCATGCCCACCTCTGTAGTCTGTGGTCTCCCTTTCCTCTCTCACCCCATTCCCCACACATTACAAAGGTTTCCTCCAACCTTTCTTCCTCCAACTTATTCCCTTATCCTAGCTTCCAACACCAGCAGGTATTACCTGGGAACACACTGGCAAGCAGGACAAGGAAACAGGTACATAAAAAATTTCCATCCAGACAGCATAGGTCCACTACACTCTCCAAAGTTCAGGGAGGAAGCAGAAACCCAGGAACAAGACACCCAACGGAAAAAAAATACCATCACACGGACCTTTAATCTTCTCAATCCCAGGTGCCTAGACATCATCTTAAAAACTCAACCATTAACAGCCAAAACAGTGTCTCTCTAGGAGCCCAGTAACCATGACACAGTAGGCACTGAAGTTTCCAACATACCTGAAGAACAAGAAAAAGAGCTTAATGCAGCATGTATGAAGATCATAGAGGCACTTAAATAAGAAAAGAAAAAATCTAATTAAGAAATTCAGGACACTCCTTTCCATCTGTGATGTCCTTGGAACCCCCAACTCAGTCTGCTTCAGGGCAGAGGGTCTGGGTAGCCAGTGGTGAGTGCTCCTACTGCTGGGGCTTCTTGTTCCACACGACCCTGCCCTCCCAAGCCAGTCCTTTTGTCTATGAGGCCCATCCAATTTCCTAAATTTTTCTGGCCATCGAGTGGGACGTGTCCCGGCAACTGGCTTTCTTTACCCCATCCCATCTTGCCCCCAAGCATTCCCTTTCATCTGCAGGGTCCTCAGATCTACCAGCACAGCATGCTTCAGGGTGGAGGGCATCTGAGAGCCAGTTCCAGTGCTGGAGGGACCTAAGAGAGGGCAGACCAAGAAAAACCCCCAAGTACACAGTCAGTCACAGCAAAGATTGGACTAAGATGCCAAGACTCTCCTGGCCGCATTTGAAGGAAGAGATTTGCAGGCACCAATGGAAGAATTCCTCCAACAACCTGAAAAGCAGCATGATAACACCAGAATCCAGTGAACACGCAACAGGAAGACTTTAACACCCTAACCCAGAAGAAGTTGAAGAAATCGATTTTAAACATAACATTATTAATATGTTGGAGACCCTTAATCAGGAAGTAAAAAACTCCCTTAAAGAAACGAAAGAGAAGGCAAACAAAAAGTTAGAAGAAATTAATAAATTCCTCAATGATACCCAAGAAAACCAAGAAAAAGCAATCAAACAGGTAAAGGAAACAGTTCAAGACTTGAAGACCAAAATGAAGGTAATAAAGAAAACACAAACTGAGGGATGGCTAGGTATGGAAAATCTGGGCAAACAAACAGAAACTACAGAGACAACTATAAGCAACAGGATACACGAGATAGAAGAAAGAATCTCAGGCGCTAAAAGCTACTATAGAGGAAATAGACGCATTGATCAAGGAAAATAGCAAATCCAACAAATTCTTAACAAAAAAAAATCCAAGCACACTGGGACACCATGAAAAGACCAAACCAAAGAATAATAGGGGTTGAAGAAGGAGAAGTATTACAGCTCAAAGGCCCAGAAAATATATTCAACAAAATTATGGAAGGAAACTTTCCCAACCTAAAGAAGAATATTTCTATGAAGGTACAAGAAGCTTACAGAACACCAAATAGACTGGATCAAAAAAAGATCACTTGCCATATAATAATCAAAACACAAAACATACAGAATAAAGAACGAATATTAAGAGTTACAAAGAGAAAAGGTAACATATAAAGGTAAACCTATCAGAATTATACCTGACTTTTCAATGGAAACCATGAAAGACAGAAGATCTTGGATAGATGTGCTGCAGACACTAAGAGACCATGGATGCAAGCCTACACTACAATACCCAGCAAAGATTTCTTTCACCATCAATGGAGAAAACAAGATATTCCAGGACAAAAACAGATTTAAACAATACATAGCCACAAACCCAGCCTTATAGAAAGTATTAGAAGGAAAACCGCAACCCAAGGAAGCCAACAACACCCATAATAACTTAGACGTATGACAACCCTCTACCAGCACAACTCAAAGAAGGGAACCAAACAATACCATCAAAAAATAACTGGAATTAACAACCACTGGTCATTAATATCACTTAATATCAATGGGCTCAATTCACCTATAAAAAGGCACAGGTTAAGAGAATGGATACAAAAACAGGATCCAACATTCTGCTTTTTACAAGAAACACACCTCAACCTCAAAGACAGACAGTACCTCAGAGTAAAGGGTCAGGAAAAGGTTTACCAATCAAATGAACCTAAGAAACAAGCAGGTATGGCTATAACTAACAAAATTGATTTCAAACTAAAATCAATCAGAAGAGATGGAGAAGGACACTTTATACTTATAACAGGTACAATTCATCAGAATGAAGTCTCAATCCTGAATATCTATGCCCCTAATATAAAAGCAACCATATATGTAAAAGAAACATTACTAGAACTCAAAGCACACTTCAAACGCCACACACTAATCGTTGGAAATTTCAACATTCCTCTCTCACCAATGAATAGGTCAACCAGACAGAAACTTAACAGAGAAATAAGAGAACTAACAGATGTAATGAATCAAATGGACTTAACAGACAGCTATAGAACATTCCACACAAACAGGAAAGAATATACCTTCTTCTTAGCATCTCATGGAACCTTCTTGAATATTGATCACATACTCGGTAACAAAGCAAGCATGTACAGATACAAAAAGAAATTGTAATATCCACCTGTGTCTTATTGGATCACCATGGAATAAAGTTAGAATTTAACAACAATTCCACCCCCAGAAAGCCTAAAAATTCATGGAAACTGAACAGTCAACTACTGAACCACACTTGGGTCAAGGAAGAAATAAAGAAAGAAATTAAAGTCTTTTTTGAATTCAACAAAAATAAAGACACAACATGCCCAAACCTATGGGACGTTATGAAAGTAGTCTAAGAGGAAAGATCATGGCACTAAGTGCCCACATAAAGAAAACGGAGAAAGCTCACAATAGAGACTTAGCAGTACACCTGAAATATCTAGAAAAAAAAGAAGCAGACTTACCAAAAAGGAGTAGAAGACAGAAAATAATCAAATTGAGGGATGACATCAATAAAATAGAAACAAAGAAAAAATACAAAGAATCAAAGAAACAGCCAGTTTTCTGAGAAAAATCAACAAGATAGACAAAGTCTTATCCAAACTAATCAAAAGGCAGAGATACAACATCCAAATTAACAAAATGAGAAATGAAAAGGGGGACAGAACAACAGACAAGGAGGAATCCTGAGAAGCATTAGGTCATACTATAAAACCCTGTACTCCATAAAATTAGAGAATGTAAAGGAAATGGCCAATTTTCTGGATAGGTAATACATACCAAAATTAAATTAAGACCAGGTGAACAATTTAAATAGACCTATAACCTGCAAGGAAATAGAAACAGCTATCAAAAGCTTCCACAAAAAAAGCCCAGGGCCAGATGGTTTTAGTACAGAATTCTGCCAGAACTTCAAATAAGAGCTAATACCTATAGTCCTCAAGGTCTTCCACACAATAGAAACAGAAGTAACATTACCAAATTCTTTTTATGAGGCTACAGTTACCCTGATACCAAAACCACATGAAGACTCAACCAAGAAAGAAAATTACAGACCAATTTCACTCATGAACATCAATGCAAAAAAATTCAATACTAGCAAACAAAATCAAAAAAACATCAAAAAATTCATGTACCATCATCAAGTCGGCCTCACCACAGAGATGCAGGATGGTTCAACATATGAAAATCTATCAATGTAATCCATCTTATAAATAAAATGAAAGAAAAAACAGATGATCATCCCATTAGATGCTGAAAAAGCATTCGACAAAATCCAACACTTCTTCACTATAAAGGTCATAGAGAGATCAGGGATACAAGGAACGTATCTAAACAATGTACAGGAAGCCAACAGCCAACATCAAATTAAGCAGAGAGAAACTCAAGCGATTAAACTAAAACCAGAAACAAGATGAGTCTGTCCACTCTCTCCATATCTATTCAACATAGTTCTTGAATTTCTGGGTATAGCAATTAAAAAAGAAGATCAAGAGGATAAAAATTAGAAAGGAAGCAGTCCAGATTTCACTATTTGCAGAGGACATGATAGTATATATAAGTGACCCCAAAAACTCTAACAGGGAACTTCTACAGCTGATAAGCACTTTCAGTAATGTGGCAGCATACAAGATCAACTCAAAAGAAAACAGTAGCCCTACTATATACAAATTATAAAGAAGCTAAGAAAGAAATTAGAGAAATACCACCCTTCACAACAACCACAAATAACAGAAAGTATCTTGGGGTAAAAGCAAAGGACCTGTTCAGCAAGAACTTTAAGTCTTTGAAGAAAGAAATTGAAAAAGATACCAGAAAATGGAAAGATCTCCCATACTCTTAGATAGGTAAGATCTACAAAACAAAAATGGCAATCCTACCAAAAGAAATCCATAGATTCAATGCAATCCCCATCAAAATCTCAGTACAATTCTTCACAGACCTTGAAAGAACAATAACCAACTACATATGGAAAAACTCAGGATAGCCAAAACAATCCTGTATAATAAAGGATCTTCTGGAAGTATCACTATCCATGACATCAAACTCTACTCCAGAGCTACAGTAAGAAAACAGCCTGGTATTGGCATAAAAATAGACAGGAGGACCAACGGAATCAAGTCAAAGACCCAAATATTAATCCACACACCTATGAACACCTGATTTTTGACAAAGAATCTAAAATTATACAATGGAAGAAAGAAAGCATCTTTACTAAATGATGCTGGCTGGCATAACTGGATATTAAGCTGTAGAAGAATGAAAATAGATCCCTATCTATCACCATGCACAAGACTCAAGTCCTAATGGATTAAAGACCTCAATATCAATCTGACCACACTGAACCTGCTAGAAGAGAAAGTGGGAAGTAGCCTGCAATACATAGGCACAGGAGACCACTTCCTACATATAACCCCAATAGCACAGACAATAACAGGAACAATGAATAAATGGAACCTGAAAGCAAAGGACACATTCATTAAGACAAAAGGGCAACCTACTGAATGGGAGAAGATCTTCACCAACCCCACATCAGATAAAGGTCTGATCTCCAAAATATATAAAGAACTCAAGAAACTGGATGTTAAAATACTAAATAACCCAATTAAAATATGGGGTACTGAACGGAACAGAGAATTCTCAACAGAAGAACTTCAAATGGACAAAAGATATCTAAAATCATGTTCAACCTCCTTAGTGATCAGGGAAATGCAAATCAAAACAACTCTGAGATACCATCTTATACCTGTCAGAATGGCTAAAATCAAAAACACCAGTGATAACCTATGCTGGAGACGATGAGGAGTAAGGGGAACACTCATCCATTGCTGTTGGGAATGCAAACTTGTGCAACCACTTTGGAAATCAGTGTGGTGGTTTCTCAGGAAATTGGGAGTCAACCTACCTTAGGATCCAGCAATACCACTCTTGGGCATATACCCAATCATACTACAAAAGCATTTGTTTAACAATGTTCATAGCAGCATTATTTGTAATAGCCAGAACCTTGAAACAACCTACATGCCCCTCAATGGAAGATAAAGAAAGTGTGGCACATCTACACATTAGAGTACTACTCAGTGATAAAAAGCAATGACATCTTGAATTTTGCATGCAAATGGATGGAAATAGAAAACACTATCCTGACTGAGGTAACCCAGACCCAAAAAGATGAATATGGTATGTACTCACTCATTAATGGATTCTAGCCATAAACAAAGGACATTGAGCCTATAGTTCACAATCCTAGAGAAGCCCAATAATAAGGTGAACCCAAAGAAAAACATATATAGATACTTCTGGAAATTGGAAGCAGACAAGATTGCCAGGCAAAAGTTCGGAGCATTGGGGTGAGGGTGGGGTGGGGGGAAGGGGAGAGGGATAGAGAGAAAGGAGAAAGGGAAAATTGGAGCGAGCTTGGGGGAGTGGGATGATTGAGCTGGAGGAAGGGCTGATATGGGAGCAGGGAAGAAGATATCCTAATTAAGGGAGCCATTTTAGGGTTGGCAAGAGACTTGGCTTGAGAGGGGATCCCAGGTGTCCACAGGTATGTCCCCAGCTAGGTCCTTAGGCAGTAGAAGAGAGGGTGCCTGAACTGGCCTTGAAAATCACCATAGAATGTTTGTCCGGCAACTGATGGAGATAGAGACAGAAACTGACAACAGAGCATTGGACTGAGCTCCCAAGGTCCAGTTGAAGAGCAGAAGAAGAGAGAAGATGAGCAAGGAAGTCAGGACCACAGTGGGTTGGTCCACCCACTGAGATAGTGGGCCTGACCTAATGGGAGCTCACCAAAGTTAGCTGGACTGGAACTGAACAAGAATGTGATAAAACTGGTCTCTCTGAATGTGGTTGACAATGGGGGATGGCTGAGAAGCCAATGATAATGGAACTGGGATTTGTCTCTACTGCATGTGCTGGCTTTTTGGGACCCTATTCTATTTGGATGCACACCTTCTTAAGCCTGGATGGAGGGGAGGGCCTTGGATTTCACAAAGTTCAGGGTACCCTGCCTTCTCTTAGGACTGGAGGGGTAGGGGAAGGGCGAGTGGGGGAGTGGGAGGGAAATGGGAGGAAGGGAGCAAGTGGAAATTTTTAATGGTATTATTAATAAAACAATAAAAATTTTAAAAAAAAATCACTCTATGGTCTCAGAAAAGGTTTGTGATATCTTTTGACTTCTAGGAGAGTCAAGAAGGGTAATAAAATGTAAATTTTATTAAATTTTTAACGTTTATGTGAAAATAAAGATCATATAAATAGGGTTCTTAGCAGTGGCATACAATAATAACTCAAAATGCACATCTTATAAAAGGACAAAACAATAAGCTACTTTAGAAAAGGTTTTCTCCAAAAAAATTGAAAGAAATTTAGGAAGATATACAAACCATGTAATGATATGAATGAACCCTTAAAAATCCTAGAAAACACAAAGAGTGCAAGGATAAATAAAACTGTTCAAGACCTGATAACGAATGTAGAATAGAGGAAGAAAATCCAAACTGAGGAAACTGTGGGAATGAAATATGTGAGTATTTGAACAGGAACTACAAAGGCAACCCTCACCTAAAGAATACAAGAGATGAAAGAAATCTGGCATTGAAGATAGGTTAGGAAAAAGAATGGGTACATCATTCAAAGAAAATGTTAAATCTAACAATTTCCTGACACAAAGCTTGCAGGAAATCTGGACGTTATTAAAGACCAAACTTGGAATATTGGGAATAGAGGAAGTCAAAGAAACCAACCTTAAAGACCAGAACCGTCTTCAACAAATCACAGAAAAAAACAATCAGAACCTATAGAAGGAGATGACTATGAAGGCACAAGGAGTGATCAGGATGCCTCTCTATCGGATCAGATAAGAAAGTCCCCTCAGCACAGAATAATCAAAACCCTACACAGATCAAACAAACTAAGAATATTAAAAGCTGCAAGGAAAAAGACCAGATAAGAAGTAAAAGAAAAACTATTAGAACTGCACCCTTTAAGCCAGAGAGTCCAAGAGCGGTGTACTAAAGACCCTAAGATACCACGGATTCCAACCTATACTACTCTACCCACCAAAACTTCCAAACCATACTCAGCAAAATAAGATATTCCACAGCAATACTAACTTTATGCAATGTCTGTACAGAAATCTAGCCCGAAATAGGTGCTAGTAGGAAAACTCTAACCTAGTTAAGTTAAAGACAACCTTGAAACCACAAAGAATAGATAATTCCAAACTCACCAAAATCAACGGAAAGAAAACCCATAAATACACAAGCGCGTGCACACACACACACAATCATTATCAATATTAAAAATGAATCAATATTTATTGCTCATTGATATATCCCAATATCAATTACCTAATTTTTCCAGTAAAAAGATACAAACTAACAAAATTAATGAGAAAACTAGATCCATCTTTTGCTGCATCCAAGAAACACACGTCAACATCAAAGGGGGACATTACATTGGAGTGAAGGGTTAGAAAAAGATGGCCCAACTAAATGGACCTAAGACCTAACAAACGAATATTCGATTTTTTTCTCTGCACTTTATGGAAAAATTTCCAAGTTAGAGACATATGAAACCCAAAGTAAATCTCAACAAATACAAGAAAATTAAATGACAATCGGAATCCTCTGAGACCACCTCAAAATAAAGCTGAAAATCCACAACAAAAACAATAGAAAGCTGGCAAATTCATGGAAACTGAAAAACTTTCTACATAATAAAAAATAGTTCAACACTATTTAAAAATGAACACATTCTAGGATTGAATAAAAATTAAAACAGAGCATGCCTAAGTTAATGAAACATGATGAATAAAGTTCAAAGAGGCACAACATAACAATAAGGGTCTACATTTAAAAAAAGAAATTGGAATGATATACTATAACTCAAATTACATCTGACAACTCTAGAACAAAAAGAAGAAATCACAGCAAAAAGGAATTGACAGAAGTGGTCAACTCAAGGTTGTATTCAACAAAATGGAAAACCATTAAAAGTAGAACAATGAGTTAGTTCTTTAAGAAAATCAGTGAGATTAATAAACCCTTAGCCAATTTCACTATAAGACACAGAGTGAAGATCATAATTAGAAATGAAAGTGGCCACATAAAAGCAGACACTGAGAAGATCCAGAGAATCTTAAGAACGTATTTTAAAATCTATGTCCTGTACTGCATCAAATTGGAAAATCTAAAAAAAATGAATAGTTTTCTAAATAGATATGACTTGCTAAAGTTAAATCAAGATCAGAGAAGAAGTTTAAAAATATATATATTCCCAAGGGACATTGAAGCAACCATTAAAAGTCTCCCAACCCAAAAGAGTCTTCGGCCAGATGGTTTTAGCAGAGAAGTCTACTAGACTTTCAAACAAGAGTTAATAACAAAACTTCTCAAATTATTCCACAGAATAGAAACAGGAAGAACACTGCCAAATTTATTCTATGAGGCTACAGTTACCCTGATACCTGAACCAAACAGAGACCCAACAAAGAATATTACATATTGTAAGCAGAAACTGCTCTTTCATTCCGGCCATCCAGACCCAAATAATCACACAGAAACTATACTAATTACAACATTGTTTGGCCAATAGTTTAGGCATATTTCTATCTAGCTCTTGCACCTTAAATTAACCATTTCTATTAATCTGTGTGCCACCATGAGGCTGTATCCTACCAGTAATATTCTGGCATCTTTCTCCTTCAGCAGCTACATCGTGTCTTCTTGACTCGGCCTATTCTCTCTATATAGCTCTGTTCAGATTTCCTGCCTGGTTTTTTCTGCTCTGCCATAGGTCAAATTAGCTTCTTTATTAACCAACAGTAATAAAACATATTGACGGCATACAGAAGAGAATCCCACATCAACATAACAATTTCCCTTTTGAACATAGATATAAAAATACATAACAAAATCCTTGCATACCAAAATGAACACATAAAAAGATAATCCCCCATAATCTAGTAGGGTTCATCCCATATATTGAGTCATAGCTCAATATATGAAAATTTTGAAATGTAATCTGCTACATAAACAAACTGAAATAAAATGGTCTTAAGATCATCTTTAATAATCTAATGATGCAGAATAGGCCTCTGGCAAAACCCAACAACCCTTCATGAGAAAAATCCTAGAGAAATTAAAAATAAAATACTATACACCTTCACATGATAAAGGCCTATACACGTGCACATATACCACCCATGTTCACACACACAAACACATTTTTAAATTTAAAAACACACACGAGCTAGTTCCAGGACAGGCTCCAAAACCACAGAGAAACCCTGTCTTGAAAAACAAAAACAACAACAAAAAAACCCCACACATATCTTTTAAATAAACACAATTTGGAGACTTAGTTCAGTTGTGGATTCATACCTGGCATGCATGAGGCCTCAATCTGATCCTCCGCTACACTAAAAGTAAGCATACAGAGGAATGTGTGAAATGGAAACGGAATGTATGCTCTTTTCTTTCAAAGGGCTTACAGAGATCAAAGGAGTTCCATCTTTAAAGAACCTTATGAAGAAGCCATCTCAACCGGGAGCTTCTTCCAACATTAGCCACACTCAGAAATCACCAGCCTTCCTCACACAGGAGGCTGTGCTAAGGGTCCTTTCGGTGCCCCACCCCCGTCGTGGCTTGGGGGGTCACTATCCACTACCTACCCCTACCCCTGCAATTTGGGTGCATAAGAGCGAAGAGACTCACTGCTTTCTTGGCAGTGACGGTTTTCTCTGTGCGGTGCCAGCACAGTACATCTTCCAGAGCCCAAAGCTGGGCTTGGGGGGGAGGCTGCGGGTAGGGGCGGGGCCTAGAAGAGAGGCGTGGCTTAAGCGCACCCATTTGGAGCAGGTCACACGGAGGCGGGGCTTCTCGGACTCCATCTCGCGAACCTCCTTTCGCCACGCCCCTCCTGGGCGGCTCCCAGTCCTGCCTCAATGTCCCCAGAGTTAACCGAAACCGCTTGTCCAAGCGGGGCACCGAATTAGAGCTTTGTGTGGGCGAGCTTTGCGCGGGGCGCAGTCGCGGACGCAGGGTCCTCTGCTGCCAAGCGGGGCTGAGGTCGTAGCGTCCAGGGCAGGGGCCGGCCTGTTGCATTAGCCACCGGCTTGTCGCCTCCCTCCATGGCGGTGTCCAGCTGTCTCTGCGGAACAGGGGCCTGCGCGGCTTCCATTCTCCGCGGGATACAGGTGACCTGCCTTGCGCTGTAGCCGGCGCCTGGGCCCGGGGGCTACCAGCTGGGTGGTCAACGAGGGAAACACAGCCCCGTGCTGCGTGTCGTCCAGCCCTAAACTCCGGAGGAATGTGCACTCGAGGATGGAGTCCTACCAGGCCGACAGGGACCTCAGCAGCGAGGACATGGGCTGCAACCTGTGGCACATCAGTGACCTGGAAAACTTGGACGGTGAGCTGCCCCTCCTCTTCCTCCCCTCCCCAGTGCGACTTGGAGCCTGCCCAGAGCTGAAACACTGCAGAATGCTGTTTTTTTTTTCTCCCTAAAACAACAACAACAGAAACAAAAAACAATTACCAGGCGACTGTGGATTAAGTGATTTAGGTTTTGCAAAGGCTACAATTAAAATCCTGTGAATTTCAGATTTATTTGGATGACCTGGGTTGTGTATTTGAAAAAGTTAAAGGAGTCATTACTACAGCTAGCCATGTTTTATCTTACTGATTTTGCAATAACCTTCTCAGCATTGTTTTATCATCAAAGTTTATAAGTAGCTTATGCATTGGGCATAAAATACAGTTTATGTGATTCACAATATTAGAAGTCGGAAATATATCCTTATGCCTCGATTTGTTGTTGTTGTTTTTGTTGGTTTGGCTTTGTTGTTTTCTCCTCAAATCATCACACAATTTAGTTAAACTCACTTGAAATGTATTTATGAGAACGAGTAGACTGTCTTTGGAATGGAGGATGACTTGTAATGTGAAAAGCTACTTTTAAATTCTAAGGAAAGGATTTTGTCAGCGTTTCATTTTAGGACGGCAGCTTTATTCAATAAGGATACTCAGAGTTTATAGTAAATTCTGGTATTACATGATTTTTCTAGTGTTATTTAGGATTTATTTTTATTTATCTTTGTGTGTTTGTGAATGTGTTGCTTGTGGCATCAGTTGAGGTCAGAGGGAGGTGTTGTGTCCCCTTGATCTGGAGTTCCAGGTGGTTGTGAAGTGTTCATTGTGGATGCTGGCAACTCTGTCAGGTTTTCCAGAAAACAGGAAACATTCATTCTTAGTCATGGAGCCATGTGTCCAGCCGCTGGGTGTTACTTTCTGTGTCCATTAGCTTGGTCCTCTCTTTAGATGACTTTGAACTGTAGCCATGCGTTTATACATTTTAAAACGTGCGGAAGAATATTAAAGTTAGAAATCCCCCTGAACACCATAATAAAGCTGTCTTTTAAAAGGAGTGAAGAGATGAATGGGTTCATTGTAGAAGGCTGGTGCCGTCCTGTCCACGACTGACAAGCAAAAGCACATGGGATACTTTAATAGTTCATTTTATTATTATAAAGGTTTACTTCTGACGGGTATGCGGTGGACTTTGAGTTTATCCCCCCATCCCTCCCTACTCTCACCTTTCTCACGCCTCCCCTTTCCCATCACTCTCCTTTGTTCCCAAACAGTTTTGCTTCTATGTGCATACCATTCCACATAAAGCATTTGATGTACATATTAAGTATGAGGCCCATGAGTGAGAGAAAACATGAGGATTTGTCCTTCTGAGATGACATAATTTGCTTGCTATAACTATCTCCAGTTGTCCCCATTTTATTTAGGATGATGTAATTTCATCTTCATGACAGAAATGAATTCCATTATCTATAAATCACACCCTCATTTTCCATTCCTCAGTTGGTGGGCAGTGGTGCAATAAACATTGAAGTGCAAGTTTTTCTGTGATTTATTTTAATTTTGGGGCAAATGCCCAGTAGTGCTATAGCAGAGCCATAACAGAGATTTATTTACGATTTTTAAAGGACATCTGTATTAGCACATTCTGGACTTGTTTACGTGGTCACCAGCAGTGTCTAAGGGTGTCCCTTTTCTCTGCATTCTCACTGGTATTTGTCATTATTTGTTTTCTTAATAAAGGCCATTCTGAATGAAGTGAGATAAAAATCTCATTGTTGTTTTTAATTCATGTTTATAATGGCTAGTGATGTTAAATGTTCTTTCATATATTTTGAAATTTTCTTTCTCTTGAGACAAGATCTCACTATGTGGAACTTGGTGTGTAGACCAGGCTGGCCTTACTCTCACAGAGATCCACCTGCTTCTGCTCCAAATGTTGAGATTAAAGATGTGCTCTAACATTCTTGGGTTCCTACATTTGTTGCCTGTTTGTACTTCATCTTTTGAGAACTGTCGATCTAATTCGTTAGACTGGTTTTTAATTAGGTGGTTTAGTTTTTTGATAACTGGTGATCAGGTTTTTGAGATTTTTGAGTATTCTAGATTTTAACCCTTTGTTAGATGCACAGTGGCAAGGGTTTCTCTGATTCTGTGAGCTGTCTCTTCGTGCATTTGTCTCCTTGAGTCTGTATACATTTTCTTTATATTGATGCAAACCCATTTTCGTTGTCCCTGCTATTTCTTGAGAGACTGAGTTTAGAAGTATTTGCCTATGCTAGTATGTTAAATATTTCTTCTACTTTGTACTTACTAGGTTTTGGGTTTCAGGTGTTGCATTAAGGTCTTTGATCTGTTTAGAGTTGTTTTTTTTATGTTGTGTGAGACACAAGGCTAGTTGTATTCTTCCACTGTAGATAACTAGTTTTGCCAGCAATGTGTGTTGAGAAGCCTGTTTGCTCCGATGTGTATTTTTCTTATTTTTGTAAAAACATCTTGTGGCCTCTGGGTTTATATCTGGGTCTCCTGTGCCATCACTGATTTCTGTCTCTGCCTTTGTCCTAGTTCATGATGCTTTTTGTTTTCTTTTTGAGACAGGGTCTGACTTTGTAGCTCCACTGGCCTGGACCTCATTAAGTACACAAGGCTGACCTCAAGCTCACAGAAATCTACCCATCCCTTCCTCTTGCGTGCTGAGATTAAAGGCTTGTGCCAATGATGTCTGTATTATTATGCCTGTGTGGCACATGTTGGAATCAGGTATGGTGAGAACCTCCAGCATTTTTCTTTTGCTTTACTAATTGGTCTTTGGTGTTTCTTTGTAAATTTTTAGCCTTTTTTCCTATTTGTACAGGAGAATGGTGTTGGAATTTCGATGGGAATTGCATCCAGTTTGTAGATTGTTTTTATACTCTTCCTATTTTCATAGAATTTATTGTTCACTTGATGCGCATGGGATGGTTTTCCATCATATAGTATCTTTGATTAATCTTTTCAGTATTTTAAAGTTTTCAATGTAGAAGTGGTTTACTTCCTTGGATAGCTTTATTATGAGGTTTTTGCTTGTTTGTTTATGAGGTGATTGTGAATGAGATTGTTTTTCCAATTTCTTCCACAACATGTTCATTATTGGTATCTAGGAAAGCTACTAATTTTTGTATACTGATTTTTTTTACCTTATCTCTTTGCTGAAAGTGTTTTTTTTTTTTATTGGCTCTGGTAGTTTTCTTGTGGTCTTTATGTTCTCCTATGTATAGATACTAAGATAAGGTTAGCCTGACTTCTTTCTTTCTCCCACTTGTATCATTTTTATTTCTCTTTCATTATATTGTCCTACATAAAACTAAAGGCATAATATTGAAGAAAGTGCAGATGGGACATCTTTGTCTTATTTTTTACTTTATTGGAAATGCTTTCAGGTTAGCCCCACTAGTGTAAGGTTGGGTATAGGTTTGTTATATATGGCTTTTCTCATGTTGATATGTTCTTTTTTATTCTATTTTCTCCAGAACTTTATCATGAAGATTACTTTGTTGAAATCCTTTTCTGCATCTATCAAGATAATCTTGTGATTTCTGTCCATGAACCAATTTATGTGCTGCATTGCACAAAGCATTTTTTAAAATTATGAATTATCTTTTTATATGTTCTTGAATTCTGTTTGTAGAAATATTTTTCTTTTTTCTGTACACCAATATTTGGCTGATGTTTTGTATTTTAAATGAGATATCAGAAACAATCCCTAAAAAGAGGAAAATAAAAAAGAAGATTGACTTTTCAGAGAATGAAGTTGAACATTATTGTGGACTGTACTAAAGAAATGGAAATCAAGTCATTGCAATCAGCTGTTTGGCACTAGGGCTCTATCTAAGTTGGGGTTGCTATTGCTGTGATGAAAAACCAAGACCCAAAGCATCTTAGGAAGGAAAGGGTGTGTTTGGCCTTCTGTATTCCCAGTCACAGTCCACTGAGGAAAACTAAGGCAGGAACTCAACCATATGGGAACCTGGATGCAGGAGCTGATTCAGAGGCCGAGGAGGGGTGCTGCTTACTGGCTTGTACTTCATGGCTTGCATAGCCTCCTTCCTGAGAAAACCCAGGACCACCAATCCAGAGGTGGCCCCACCCACAATGCACTAGGCCCTCCCACATCAGTCACTCACTAAGAGATGCCAACAAGCTTGAAGGAGGCATTTTCTCAATTGAAGTTCTGTCCTCTCGAATGACTCTAGTTTGTGTCAAGTTGACATAAAAAAGAGCCAGCACAGCATGAGCTTACAGAAGAATTTTGCCAATGAAGAATGAGGTGGTATGGTATGCCCTTTCATTTGAAAGATATCTAGCTTTCATTTGTTAGGCAATTATTTAGAAAAATCTTTGGAAGACCTCAAACCTGTTCAGTAGTCTTAGGGCAGTTTAGAGCATAAAGCTGTTAGTAAGGTTCTAATGGAGGCTGTAGGGTCCTCTCCAGTCCATTTTTTATGGTCATACTCATTTAAACCTGTAAACACTAATTTGACAGTTAAGTAGTATTCTGCCTCCCAGAATCAACAGGTGCATCCAGGATTTATCTCACCAGAAGTCTTCAGCACTGGTATCATTTAGAGAAGAAATGTAGGCCTGTTCATTAGTATGAATAGGTTCGTTTAAAGGGTTCCAAGTAACTGTGAGATGCATCTGGGATGACTGACAGTGCAACTGCTATTCTGGGGTTCTTTTGGTATTGAATCACATAAAAGCAATAAATTCCAGGAAAAGTGTGTATAGATCCACTGAGTCTTTCCACAACTATGTCTGAATATCCCAAATTCTCTGCTACAGTTGGTCTTTGGTTTCCTTGTGTTCTGTATGTGAATTTCTCTAATTGCTGACCAAAAATACTTTTAAATAATTGTGTCTGTACTGAATACATGTAAACTTGCTTTGTATCTGCTCTCAACACATGCTAATAACTAAAGAGTTATTTCTTGGTTCTCTTTCTTGGTCCTCTCTCGTGGTCCTCTCTGTGTAGTTGCAGCTTGTGTTTCAGCATTTCTCTGAGGTTGTGAGGGTTTGATAGGAGGGTTTGGGGGCAGAGTGGGACTTGTAGCTTTCAGGGTCTAATGGCTGGGATGGGGGTTTTGGGGCAGCCTATCCAAAAGAAACTTCTTTCTGGCTGGCTAGAGAATCCAGGGTAGGTGGGATAGGGGTCCAGGGTTTTGCTCTCATATGGAAGGCCTAGAGAGTGTCCTTCGGGGCAGGTGGTCACTCACCTCTTGGCCCTCTCTGTGTAGTAGGCTGTGTTTCAGAGTTCTGCTGAAGTTATGGGGGATAGGAGGGTTTGGGGTCAGAGTGGGACCTGTAGCTTCAACCATAATATTCTTATTACATTTTTACAAAAGTGAATAATCATTCATTGTAACCTAATGTGGAAAGCAATAAAGTATCTAAGTCAGGCTTGGTGGCGCTTGTCTCTAATCCCAAGACTGGGTAAACTGAGGAAGCAACATGAATTCAGACCAGCCCAATTCCATATAAGATTATGTCCCCTCCCCCCCAAAAAAAAGATTATGTTCCCATCCACCCACAAAATCTATTCTGAAGACAGTAATGAATTTGAAGCCAGTTTAGTGATATTTGGGGTATAGAAAATATGTTCTGTGAAACACTAGTAGAAATCTCCTAAGATTCAAGGAAATATATGACCAGGCTTGTAGAGAAGACATTTAGAATCACGTCAGTCATGTCTGGAAAGGAGCATCTCTATATCATCTTATAATCAAAATAGTCCCCTCCTTTTTTTTGAAGCAAAATTTTCTTGAAGGCAGTTTTCCCCGTGGAGCTCTGGCTGACCTGGACTTCTTTATATAGACCAGACTGGCCTTGACCTTGAACTCACAGAGATCCCCAAGTCTGTGCCTCCTACCCAGTACAGGGATTAAATGTGTACATCACTCCTGACCATGCAGTAAACATAACTTTAATGTCTTTCACTATAGTGAAAACATCAAGAGAACATAGACCCAGAGGCACCTTAGAGAGAAGGGTCAAGAGAGAAGTACTGGATTTCATGCTATCATCCCCATCCCTGTAGCAGACCATGGCAGGCCTGTCTTCCCTGTCTGCCTTCCCTAGGAACTGTGTAGATCTTATTACCACACTTAGACCTTCTTACTCACCCCATCCCTTGATCACAGTCAACAATATCCAGAGTCCTTCTCTACCTGGAAACCCATTGGCCACACTAACCTGACAATCAGGTAATTTTAATTCTCCTTCTCTTCCTCTAATTCCAATTTCCCAGTCTCATCCCCAGTCCTGTAGTAGACATCTACAGAAGCCCATCTTCTCTCGCTATGTCCACCTGCTGGGTCTCTGTAGATCCTCATGGTAGACTGAGCTTCCCTCCCTCCTGTGGACCCTCTCACATCCCCCAGACTATCATTCACTTCTGTCAGTCCCCATTAGCTAGAAAGACATTCTGCACAGCAACCCCAGTGATCACACCTGGCAGGAACTCAGATGCACTTCCTACTATACAACCCATGGCCATCACCCTCTCCTAAGGTCCAAAGAGTTCAACAGAAACCCAGGAATGGGACACAGACCCAAAAAAGCCCCTGAGAAATGCAATGTAACTGAATCACAAGAAAAAGCCTTCAAAATAGCTAGTGTAAAACGTTCAAGGACCTTAAAGAGGATCGAAAAACACAAACAGTGGAATGAAATGAAGAGAATGTTCAAACCATGAAAGCAGAAATAGATTCACTAAACTGAGGTAAACCTGGAAAGGAAAAATTCAGGAAGTTCAATCAAATCCTCAATTGTAAGCCTCACCAACAGAGTACAAATAATGGAAGAGAGTCTTGGGCATTGAAGACAAATTGGACAAGTGGATACCCCAGGCAGAGAAAATGTGAGATCTAAAAAATCACCCAGGCACAAAACATCAAGGAAATCTCGTGCACTGATGAAAAGACCAAATCTGAGAGGAAGGATAAAAACTGGGGGCAAGCTCACAGAAAATGCTTTCCACAAAACCAAAGAGAAAATTGCCATAACCTAAATAAGGAGGTGCCTATCAAGCTATAAGTCATATAAAGAATACCAGATAGATTGGATTGACAAGAATTTACCCGCAACACAATAATAATTAAAACACTAAATCTACTGAACAAAGAAAGTGTATTAAAGTCCACAAGCAAAAAAATCAAATAATATTGTAAGGCAGACCTATGAGAATAACAACTGCCTCTCATTGAACATGCTAAAAGACATAAGGGCCTGGATGGATAGTCTACAAACTGAGAGACCACAGCCCAGTCTTGCCAGCCAAGACTGTAGCCAAGAAAACTTCCAATCACAATAGATGGAGAAAATCATTCCACAGTAGAAACAAATTTAAGCAGTGTCTATCTACAAATTCAGGTCTAAAGAAGGTGGTTAAAAGAAGAACATCAACCTCTAGTGGTATCCACACCCAAGAAAACACAAAGAATAAATAATCTTAGATCAGCAAATCAAAAGAAGGGGAGAAAAATCCAACACCATCACAACAAATTAAAGGGATCAACATTCTTCACTGATAGCTTTGAATATCAGTGATCATTATTCCCCACTTAAGGACAGGCCACATATTCAGCAGTAGTTGGCCAACACAGAAGGAACTAAATGGTAACTTTTTTTAGTGATTTTGTCTCATAAAATTTTAGATGGTCTTTAAAAAAATCATTTTGCTTACATATCATGGATCCTAATTTTGTGTTTTATTGGGATTTCTCTGTGTGCAAAGGTGTGTGTCTCCCTGGCTATATTTGTTTCTTGTGCTTCTTATTTGGCCTGCATATTTGCTGTGTTTGTTTTTCACTATTATGGTTTCCTCGTTTCATTTTATATTGTATTGTTGTTGTTTTTATTATATTATTATATCCCTGTTTGTTTCCAGTGAGAGAGAGAAAGAGCTTAGATTTGTTGAGGTGATGCAAAGGATGTGGAAGGAGTCAGGTGAGGGAAAATTGTAATCAGAATATGTTTTATGACTATACTCTATTTTCAACAGCAAGAGAGAGATAGAAATATAGTTAGTTAGGTAGGTAGGTAGATGATAGATAGATAGATAGATAGATAGATAGATAGATAGATAGATAGATAGATAGATAGATGTACCATCTTTCTACAAAGGCAAGCTCATATAAATAACATGACCTTTCAGTAAAAACCCCAAGACAATTTCACACCATCCAAGAAAGAAACGCCACAAGAAAGATGATTACTGTAGGAAGTAAAGGTATCATTCAAATTTGGAAATGAACTAAGGCCAAGCAAGAGCACCAGGCCCTCACTGCACATGTGCACTGACACCATTTGCTACAGGTGCTGTGACCTTTGAGGAAGAATGTTCAATCTTGCCTTTTACATGGTTGCTTAACAATAATTGTTGCATAGCCATTTGTATTTGTGCTTGTCTGGTAACCATTGAGTTGCTTCTTTGACCTGGAGTTTAGTCTGGGTTGGTGTCACGGCCACCCTCGTCCCGCAAGGATGATGCGACCACCGGAGCTCTTCTCACTCCAGTTTATTCCAGGACTTGATTCACTTTCTCTTTTCCCCTCTCTCTTTCCCTTTCTCTCTGGGCAAACCTCTCTCTTCTTTCCTCTCTTTTTCCTCTCTCCTTCCATTGACCTCTCTCTGACCTCTCTTTTTTTCCTCTGTCTCCTCAGGCAAACCTCTCCCAGCCCTTAAGTAGGCATGGACTGCCAATCCCGAACTGCCAGGTGGGCACTGCCCATAGGCCCATGCATATGCAAGCAGCTGATGATCATTGCATGATCAGGCATAGGTCAGGCCTTAGCCATCTCAGGAGTTGATTATACATCTCCATCAGGTGTGATACCACGCAGCTCGCTAGAGGTTGGTGACTTTTTCGGTTCTATGTTTTTTTTTCTGTTTTTTGATATAGGGTTTCTCTGGAGCTTTTGGAGTCTTGTAACTAGCTCTTGTAGACCAGGATAGCCTCGAACTAACAGGGATCCTCCTGCCTCCGCCTCCTGAGTGCTGGGATCAAAGGCATGCACCACCACTGCCCAGCTTTGGTTCTGACTATGTTTATGTTAGTGAAATATAGTTAAACAGAGGTGATCCAAAAGAAAGGTGGACACAGAGATGCTGTCCAAATTAAGGATTTTCTGGTGCCATCAAAAATGGCATAAAATCCCGTTGGGGTTCTGTGAATTCCCAGACAGAAAGCAAACACAACTTATTTTATTTGAGGCAATCCGGCGACAAAAAGTGCAGGCAGCAGTACATGCCAACAAATAAACTCCACATAGCTGTTTCTCAGCACAATATGAAAGCAATTTTGTGACTGTTGTGTAAGAAGAAATTTGATAAGGATCATACAGATAAGAAACACCACCAGTAAGAAGAAATTTGATAAGGCGCTTACAGATAAGAAACACCAATAAGAGGGCTTGGAAGCTAAGGATGGGGGTTGGACATGAAGAACTTATATTATGGGATATGGGAGAAATCTTTTCTGGATCCATTGAGGACACCAGGAGTTGGAGAAACCAGCTATGCTTTCTACACTGAAGGCTCCTTGGCATCTGAGATCTGTGAGGGACCCAGTATCCTGGTCATATTCCTTTGTGTAAGTATAAGACCAGACAGAGCCCCAACAGGTTTCCTGTTACCCTATAATCCCCATATTGACTACAATAGTGTTACCTAAGAACAGGTAGAGAAATGGAATTGATTTCCATGTATACGATAATAAATTATCAACATGTAGATGATGATAGAGAGATCGGAAGCTTAAAAAATGGAATCCCACACTAGCTAAGAACTAAGAAATAGACCAGTGTTTATTAAAGGGTAAAACTTACAAAGTCAGGATTCAGTTCTTGAACAAAAGATGAAGATCAGATCCAATGCAAATCGAACAGCAGATGGGGCCCAGAGCAAAGCAGAGAGGAATGGGCCAGATGCACTTCTGCATCCAGGTAAGTAGTCTATGATGCCATGCCCCAGTAGGCGGATAGTTGCTAGATGTACACCTTCCCACAGCATGTAGAAATTGCAGAGTCCTAGCTTCTTATACTTTTTCCATTTAACAAATTGATGTCTATTTAGATTGTTCACCTGGTCCAGCTTAAATTTTTTATATGGTATTTATCTAAAAAAGTGTCCAGTTCTTTTACATTTTCCAGTTTTGTGGCATACAGGCCTTTGTAGTAAGATCTAATGATTCTCTGAATTTCCTCTGTGTCTGTGGTTATGTCCCCCTTTTATTTTCTGATCTTATTATTTTGCATATTCTCTCTCTGCCGTTTGATTAGTTTGGATATGGGTTTATCAATCTTGTTGATTTTCTCCAGGAACCAGCTTTTTGTTTCATTGATTCTTTAGATTGTTTTCTGTGTTTCTATTTTGTTGATTTCAGCCCTCAGTTTGATTATTTCCAGTCTTCTACTCCTCCTAAGTGAGTCTGCTTCTTTTTTTCTAGAGCTTTCAGGTGTGTTCTTAAGTCTCCAATATGTGCTTTCTCTGTTTTCTTTAAGTGGGCACTTAGTGCTATGAACTTTCCTCTTAGGACTGCTTTCATAGTGTCCCATAAGTTTGAGTATGTTGTTTCTTTATTTTCATTGAATTCAAGGAAGACTTTAATTTCTTTCTTTATTTCTTCCTTAATCCAGGTATGGTTCAGTAGTTGACTGTTCAGTTTCCATGAATTTGTAGGCTTTCTGGGGGTAGCATTGTTGTTGAATTCTAACTTTAATCCATGATGATCTGATAAGACACAGGTGGTTACTAATATTTTTTGTAACTGTGGAAGTTTGCTTTGTTACTGAGTATGTGGTCAATTTTTGAGAAGGTTCCATGAGCTGCAGAGAAGAAGGTATATTCTTTCCTATTTGGGTGGAATATTTTATAGATGTCTGTTAAGTCCAATTGGTTCATTATCTCCATTAATTCTCTAATTTCTCTGTTAGGTTTTTGTCTGATTGACCTGTCCATTGGTGAGAGGAGTGTTGAAGTCTCCTACTATTACTGTGTACGGTTTGATGGCTGCCTTGAGTTTTAGTAATGTTTCTTTTACCTACATGTTGCTTTTCTATTAGGGACATAGATATTCAGGATTGAGACTTCATCCTGATGAATTGTTCCTGTTATGAGTATAAAATGTCCCTCTCCATCTCTTCTGATTGATTTTAGTTTGAAGTCAACTTTGTTAGAAACTAGTATGGCCACACCTGCTTGTTTCTTAGGTCCATCTGCTTGATAAGCCTTTTCCCAGCCCTTTACTCTGAGTAGGTGCCTGTCTTTGTGGTTGAGGTGTGTTTCTTGTATAGAACAGAAGGCTGAATGAATCCTGTTTTCATATCCATTCTCTTGGCCTGTGTCTTTTTATAGGTAAATTGAGTCCATTGATATTAAGCGATATTTGTGACCAGTGGATGTTAATTCTGGTTAATTTTCAGCAATAGTGTTTGAGTGTTTGGGTTTTTCTGGTGGGGGTTATCAGATTTCTGTGTTTTTGTGGGTACAATTACGTTCCTTTGATTGGGATTTTCCCTCTAATACTTTTTGTAGGGCTGGGTTTGTGGATACATATTGTATAATTTGGATTTATCATGGAATATCTTGTTTTTTCCATAGATGGTGATTGAAAGCTTGCATTCATGGTCTCTTAGTGTCTGAAGCACAGTAATCCAGAGAATTCTTTCATGATATCCATTGATAAGTCAGGTGTAATTCTTTCTTTTAATGAAAGAAACTTTATATTTTCCATCAATTATTCTAGAACTCATCTCTTTAGGCATCAATTTCCTTAGCCAGAGTTTACCAAATCTAGATAAGACACATACATATAGGTGAGTGAACATAACTTCATTGTGCCTTTTTTTTAAAAATTTTTATTGAGAAAAGGAAAAAAAAGTTTCTACCTCCTCCCAGCCTCCCATTTCCCTCCCCCTCCTCCCGTCCTTCTTCCCCTCCACCCAATCCTTTCCCCCTCCTCTCCAGTCCAAAGAGCAGTCAGGGTTCCCTGCCCTGTGGAAAGTCCAAGGCCCTCCCCCCTCCATCTATATCTAGGAAGGTGAACATCCAAACTGGCTAGGCTCCCACAAAGCCAGAACATGAAGTAGGATCAAAACCCCGTGCTATTTTCCTTGGATTCTCATCAGCCCTCATTGTTCACCATGTTCACAGAGTACGGTTTTATCCCATGCTTTTTCAGTCACAGTCCAGCCGGCCTTGGTTAGCTCCCAATAGATCAGCCCCACTGTCTCAGTGGGTGGGTGCACCTCTCATGGTCCTGACTCCCTTGCTCATGTTCTCCCTCCTTCTGCTCCTCATTGGGACCTTGTGAGATCAGTACAGTGCTCCAGTGTGGGTCTCTGTCTCTATCTCCATCCATCACCAGATGAAGGTTCTATGGTGATATGCAAGATATTCGTCAGTATTGCTATGGGATTGGGTCATTTCAGGTTCCCTATTCTCAGCTGCCCAAGGAACTAACTGGGGACATCTCCTTGGGCTCCTGGGAGCTACTCTAGATTGAAGTCTCTTGCCAACCCTAAGGTGGCTCCCTTAACTAAGAATTGTGCTTCCGTGCTCCCCTATCGAAACTTCCTTTATCCCAATCATCCTGTTTCCCCAAGTTCCCCCCATCCTCCCCTTCTCACTCTTCTCTCCCCATCTCCCCTTACCCCCATCCCACCCCACCCCCAAGATCCCAATTTTCTCCCCGACAATTTTGTCTACTTCCCATAGCCAAGAGGATAACTATATGTTTTTCCTCGGTTCACCTTCTTATTTACCTTATTTAGGTTCACCAATTATAGACTCCGTGACCTTTATTTATGGCTAGAAACCAATTATGAGTGAGTACATCCCATGTTCATCTTTTTGGGTCTGGGTTACATCACTCAGGATAGTGTTTTCTATTTCCATCCATTTGCATGCAAAATTCGAGAAGTCATTGTTTTTTTCCGCAGCGTAGTATTCTAATGTGTATATATTCCACACTTTCTTCATCCATTCTTCCATTGAAGGGCATCTAGGTTGTTTCCAGGTTCTGGCTATTACAAACAATACTGCTATGAACATAGTTGAACAAATGCTTTTGTCATATGATAGGGCACCCAAGAGTGGTATTGCTGGGTCCAGGGGTAGGTTGATCCCAAATTTCCTGAGAAACGGAAACACTGATTTCCAAAGTGGTTGCACAAGATTGCATTCCCACCAGCAATGGATGAGTGTATTCCTTTCTCCACAACCTCTCCATCAAAGGCTATCATTGGTGTTTTTGATTTTAGCCATTCTGGCAGGTGTAAGATGATATCTCAAAGTTGTTTTGATTTGCATTTCCCTGATCGCTAAGGAGGTTGAGCATGACCTTAAGTGTTTTTTGGTCATTTGAACTTCTTCTTTTAAGAATTCTCTGTTCATTTCAGTGCCCATTTTTTAATTGGCTTAATTAGCATTTTAAAGTCTAGTTTCTTGAGTTCTCTATGTATTTTAGAGATCAGACCTTTGTCTGTTGCGGGGTTGGTGAAGATCTTCTCCCAGTCAGTGGGTTGCCTTTTTGTCTTAGTGACAGTGTCCTTTGCTTTACAGAAGCTTCTCTGTTTCAGTAGGTCCCATTTATTCAATGTTGCCCTTAATGTCTGTGCTGCTGAGGTTATACCTAGGAAGCGATCTCCTGTGCCCACCTGTTCTAGGGTATTTCCCACTTTCTCTTCTATCAAGTTCATTGTGATCAGACTGATATTGAGGTCTTTGATCCATTTGGACTTGTGTTTTGTGCATGGTGATAGATATGAGTCTATTTTCATTCTTCTACAGGTTGACATCCAGTTGTGCCAGCACCGTTTGCTGAAGATGCTTTCTTTCTTCCATTGTATACTTTTAGCTCCTTTATCGAAAAATGAGGTGATCATAGGTTTGTGGATTAAAATTCGGGTCTTCTATATGATTCCATTGGTCGACTTCTCTGTTTTTATGCCAGTATCACACTGTTTTCATTACTGTAGCTCTGTAATAGAGTTTGAAGTCAGGGATGGTAATGCCTCCAGAAATTTCTTTATTATATAAGACAGTTTTGGCTATCCTGGGTTTTTTGTTTTTCCATATAATGTTGATTATTGTCCTCTCAAGATCTGTGATGAATTTTGATGGGACCTTGATGGGGATTGCATTGAATCTATAAATTGTCATTTTTACTATGTTGATCCTCCCAATCCAAGAGCAAGGGAGGTCCTTCCATTTTCTGGTATCCTCTTCAATTTCTTTCTTCAATGCCTTAAAGTTCTTGTCAAATAGATCCTTCACTCCCTTGGTTAGAGTTACCCCAAAATATTTTATGCTGTTTGTGGCTGTCGTAAAAGGTGAAGCTCCTCTGATTTACCTCTCTGTTTCCATATCCTTTGTGTATATGAGGTTGACTGAATTTCTGGAGTTGATCTTGTATCCTGCCACATTACTAAAGGTGTTTATCAGCTGTAAAAGTTCTTTGGTGGAGTTTTGGGTGTCACTTATGTACACTATCATATCATCTGCAAATAATAAAAGTTTAACTTCTTCCTTTTTAAGAATCCCTTTGATCCCCTTGTGTTGTCTTATTGCTATTGCTAGAACTTCAAGCACTATATTGAAGAGGTATGGCAGGAGTGGACAGCCTTGTCATGTTCCTGAGTTTAGTCTAATGGCTTTGAGTTTTTCTCCATTTAATTTGATGTTATCTGTCGGCTTGCTGTATATAGCTTTTATTATATTTAGGTATGACCCTTGTATCCCTACTCTCTCCAAGACTTTTATCATAAAGGGGTGTTAAATTTTGTCAAATGCTTTTTCAGCATCTAATGAAATGATCATATGTTTTTTTTTCTTTCAGTTTATTTGTATGATGGATTTCATTGATAGATTTGCGTATGTTGAACCAGCCCTGCATCTCTGGGATGGAGCCTACTTGATCATAATGGATAATTTTCCTAATGTGTTCTTTGGTTCGGGTATGGGTTTATCAATCTTGTTGATTTTCTCCAGGAACCAGCTTTTTGTTTCATTGATTCTTTGGATTGTTTTCTGTGTTTCTATTTTGTTGATTTCAGCCCTCAGTTTGATTATTTCCAGTTTTCTACTCCTCCTAAGTGAGTCTGCTTTTTTTCTAGAGCTTTCAGGTGTGCTGTTAAGTCCCCAATATGTGCTTTCTCTGTTTTCTTTAAGTGGGCACTTAGTGCTATGAACTTTCCTCTTAGGACTGCTCATAGTGTCCCATTAGTTTGAGTATGTTGTTTCTTTATTTTCATTGAATTCAAGGAAGACTTTAATTTATTTCTTTATTTCTTCCTTAATCCAGGTATGGTTCAGTAGTTGACTGTTCAGTTTCCATGAGTTTGTAGGCTTTCTGGGGGTAGCATTGTTGTTGAATTCTAACTTTAATCCATGATGATCTGATAAGACACAGGTGGTTACTAATATTTTTTGTAACTGTGGAAGTTTGCTTTGTTACCGAGTATGTGGTCAATTTTCGAGAAGGTTCCTTGAGCTGCAGAGAAGAAGGTATATTCTTTCCTATTTGGGTGGAATATTTTATAGATGTCTGTTAAGTCCAATTGGTTCATTACCTCCATTAATTCTCTAATTTCTCTGGTAGGTTTCTGTCTGATTGACCTGTCCATTGGTGAGAGAGGATTGTTGAAGTCTCCTACTATTAGTGTGTGCAGTTTGATGGCTGCCTTGAGTTTTAGTAATGTTTCTTTTATGTACATGGTGCTTTTCTATTAGGGGCACAGATATTCAGGATTGAGACTTCATCCTGATGAATTGTTCCTGTTATGAGTATAAAATGTCCCTCTCCATCTCTTCTGATTGATTTTAGTTTGAAGTTAACTTTGTTGGAGATTAGTATGGGCACACCTGCTTGTTTCTTAGGTCCATTTGCTTGATAAGCTTTTTGCCAGCCCTTTACTCTGAGTAGGTGCCTGTCTTTGTGGTTGAGGTGTGTTTCTTGTAAACAGCAGAATTTTGGATCCTGTTTTTGTATCCAATCTCTTAGCCAGTTCCTTTTTATAGGTGAGTTGAGCCCATTGACATTAAGTGATATTAATGACCAGTGGTTGTTAACTCCGGTCACTTTTTTAGTAGTAGAGTTTGTGTGTTTCCCTTCTTTGAGTTGTGCTGGTGAATGGTCTCTAGATGTCTGAGTTATTGTGGTCATTGTTGGACTCCTTGTTTAGTGATTTTCCTTCTATTACTTTCTGTAAGGCTGGATTTGTGGCTACATATTGTTTAAATTTGTTTTTATCCTGGAAAATTTTGTTTTCTCCATTTATAGTGAATGAAAGTTTTGCTGCATATAGTAGTGAGGGCTTGCATCCATGGTCTCTGAGGTTTTGCAGTACATCTATCCAGGACCTTCTGGCTTTCATGCTTTCCATAGAGAAGTCAGGTGTAAGTCTGATAGGTTTACCTTTATAAGTAATTTGTCCTTTGTCCTTTGCGGTTCTTAATATTCTTTCTTTATTCTGTATGCTTTGTGTTTTGATTATTATATGTTGAGGGGATTTTTTTTGATCCAGCCTATTTGGTGTTCTGTATGCTTCTTGAACCTTCATAGGTACATCTTTCTTTAGGTTGGGAAAGTTTTCTTCTATAATTTTATTAAATATATTTTCTGGACCGTTGAGCTGCACTTCTTCTCCTTATTCTACCTCCAATTATTATTAGGTTTGGTCTTTTTATTTTGTCCCATATTTCCTGAATGTTTTGTGATGAGATTTTGTTGGACTTGCTGTTTTCTTTGATCAGTGCGTTTATTTTCTCTATGTTATCTTCAGAATCTGAGATTCTTTCTTCTATCTCTTGTATTCTGCTGGTTATGCTTGTTTCTGTAGTCTCTATTCATTTACCTAGATTTTCCATGTTCAGGCGGTCCTCAGTTTGTGTTTTCTTCTTTGCTTCCATTTCAGTTTTCAAGTCTTGAACTGTTTCCATTATCTGTTTGATTGTTTTTCCTTGGTTTCCTAGGGTATCATTCACTGATTTATTTAATTCTTCAAACTTTCTGTTATACTTCTCATTCATTTCTATAAGGGCATTTTTTACATGCTGTTTAAGGGTGTCAATCACTTTCATAACATCAACTTTTTCTACTTCTTCTTGATTAAGGTGTTCCTGTCCTCCTGTTGTGAGGTCGCTGTATTCTGGTGGTTTCATGTTGTTCTTCAGATTTTTGGGTGAATTCTTGCATTGGTGCCTGCCCATCTCTTCCTGTGAATGCTTCCCTATGTATCTTCTTTTACAGGATCAGGTCTCCTTGCCTACTGATGTACATTCCCATTGATGGCACTCCCCAGTGATGGCTCTCCTGGTGCTCGAGTGATGTCTCTCTTGGTGCCGAGATCAGATCTCTGTGCTGGTTGCGTAGCTTGTAAACAAAGCACCTAACTTGCTTGCTGCAGGCAGGCTATTGAAACAAAGGAGCTCCCGCCTGCTAGGTTGCCCTCGGGATTCGGCCCCAGAGCCCCAAGAGGGAAGGGAGGCAGAAAGGGGGGTTCTGGATGCAAGCTGGGTGGGGTAGGAAGAGAGAGGGAGTATGCTGGGAGTATAGGCCCAGCAGGAAGCCCACGAAGTATAGGGAGGATGAGGAAAGCCTGAGTTCCCTGTCCCTTGCTGCTGCCCTGGGTCCCAAACTCACCCCAATGATGTCTCTCCTGGTGGTGAGATCAGATCTCTATGCCTAATGATGGCTCTCCTGGTGCCGAGATCAGATCCCTGTGCCCTATGATGGCTCTCCTGGTGCCGAGATCAGATCTCTGTGCTGGTTGGGTAGCTCATAAACAAAGCGCCTACCTTGCTTGCTGCAGGCAGGCTATTGAAACAAAGGAACTCCTGCCCTCTAGGTTGCCCTCAGGATTCGGCCCCAGAGCCCCAAGAGGGAAGGGAGGCAGAAAGGGGGGAGGGTTCGGGATGCAAGCTGGGTGGGGTAGGAAGAGAGAGCTCAGGTGTAATTCTTATAGGTCAACCTTTATATGTTACTTGAGCTTTTTCCTTTGCAGCTCTTAATATTCTTTCTTCATTCTGTATGTTTTGTGTTTTGATTAGTATTTGGTGAGGGCATGGTTTTTATTGATCCAGTCTCTTTGTTGTGCTTCACGCTTCTTGTACCTTTATAGGAATACCCTTCATTAGGTTGGTAAAGTTTTATTCTATGATTTTGTTGAATATATTTTCGGTGCCTTTGATCTGGAGTTGTCCTTCTTCTACCCCCATTATTCTTAGGTTTGGTTTTTTTTCATGGTGTCCCAGATTTCCTGGATGTTTTGTGTTAATAATATGTTGGATTTAATGTTTTCTTTGACCAATGAGTCTATTTTCTTTATAGTGTCATCAGCATCTGAGATTATTTCTTCTGTCTCTTTTATTCTGTTTGTTAAACTTGTCTCTGTAGTTCCTGTTTATTTACCCAGATTTTCCAGATCCAAAATTCCACCAGTTTGTGTTTTTAGTTACCTTTATTTCAGTCTTCAAGTCTTGAAGTGTTTCACCTGTTTGATTTTTTCTTCATTTTCTTGTGTTTCTTTGAGGGATTGGTCAATTTCTTCTTCCAATGTTTTGTTTGTCTTTTCCTCCATTTCTTTAAGGGTTTTTTTCATTTCCTCTTTGAAGGTCTCCATTATTTTCATAAAGTTGCACTTAAAGTGGTTGTCTTTTTTCTTTTTCTTTTCTTCATATTCTCCTTCTCCTCTTCTCTCTCCCAATCCCCTCTACCACCACCTCATGCTCCTTCTCTTCCTCCTCCTGCTCCTTCTCCTCGTCATCTTCTTCTTCTTTCCTCCTCTTCCTCTTCCTCCTCCTCCTCCTCCTCCTCTTCTTCTTCTTCTTCTTCTTCTTCTTCTTCTTCCTTCTTCCTCTTCCTCTTTTTCTTCCTCCTCCTTCTCTTTTTCCTCCTCCTCCTCCTCCTCCTCCTCCTCCTTTTCTACTTCCTCTTCTTCTTCCTGTTGTGTGACCACTAGGTTCTCTTGTTGCCATGTTGGTTTTTCAGTTGTTTGATGAATTCTTGTACTGGCAACTTTCCATCTCTTTTTTCAACTGGGGATGATTGTCTTTATGTCTTGGTTGAGTCCTTGCGGTGGCTGTCTGAATGTTTGGGAATTTTCCTTGTTCTGCTCTGTACTGTCAATGTCTGTGTCTCAGGAAGCTTCTGAAGTCTCTCTAAGCCTGCTCTATTCATCGTCTCTCCTGTTTCACTCTCTTGGTCTGCTCTGTTGGTCCCCTCAGTGTTATAGTGAGCTCTTGATACCCTCAGTATTGTAGAAAGCTCTTCACCCTTTCAGTATTGTAGCAAACTGTGTTTCAGAGTTCCACTGAGGTTTCAGGATTATAGGTGAGTTTGGGGGTAGTATGGAGCTGGTAGCTTGCAGGGTCCAGTGGATGGGATTGGATGTTGGGGGAGCCTATCTGCAGGAAACTCTCCTGCTGGCTGGCTAGAAAAGCCAAGGGAAATTGGAGAGGGGGACAGGGTTTTGTCCCAATGTGGAGGTCTTAGAGAGTGGGGTGTTCTGCCATGTGGCTGTTCACTTACCTCTTAGTCCCCTATGTATTGCAGCAAACTGTGTTTTAGAGATCCACTGAGGTTGCCGGAGGATAGGTGAGTTTGGAGGCAGAATGGCGCTAGTAGCTTGGACGATCCAGTGGATTGTGTTGGATGCTGGGTGAGCCTACCTGCAGGAAACTCTCCTGCTCACTGGCAGAAAATTTGAGGGAGTTGGGGAAGGGGTCGAGGGTTTTGTCCCAATGTGGAGCTCCTAGAGATTGGTGTGTCCTGCCGCATGGCTATTCACTTAGAAATTACCTGGCACAAGTGAGAAGCAAACCTGGAACATGCAACAAACCCGCTTAGGAGATTATTAGATGGTGTGCATACAGGCCTGGGGAAAGTCAGTGTGCAGAGAAAGAGAGGAAGTTGGAACATCCAGCTTTTAAAAGCTGCTTAGCAATGCACACAGGAGTTGGCATAGCTATGTCATATGCAGATGGCGGGTCTCTCGCATGCAAGGACTTAGCTGAGTCATAAGTGGATGATGTAATCCATGCCACGTGTGGGTCAAGTGCAGGGCCCTTTCACATCTCCAGGGGTCATTAGGCACTTCTGCCTGAGGGCTTGTCTGTACCTGCATGACCCCTAGAACCCGGAAGTATCAGCCGTATGTGGTTGAAATCATTATAGTGAGAATCTGCAGTTAGCCTACCAGCTTCACTGGCTTTCTTAAGTTTCTGTGAAACTAATATGCTGTGTGAATAGCTTGGTGACTCGGAGGGTAGAATATCGCTGAAGGATATTTCTCAGTTATAGCTTCACTTTCTTCTTCCCTGATCACATCTAGAAAGAAGTGTAACAAAACTGAAGAAACATGCAAGAATAGATTTAGTGGCGGAAACTGACAAAAGTGAAGGAGAAATAGTCTGTTGTGTTCAGTAAAAATACAAGGCAAGGGAGGAGTGCAATGGGAGAATCTTACGAGAGATTAGATGCTTCTAACGTATTTCTTTGGAAGAGAGAGAGACTCACTGAAGAATTTCAGCAGCTTTAGTGTAGAACCCAGTCATAACATGCTCACTAGAGGCCTGAGTCTCAGTAGTTTATTCTGGTTCCAAGAAAGACCACAAACTGAGAGTACACAGGCAACACCCAGGAACAGACCATCCAAAGGAAATTCTTAACATTTCAAACATTAGAGATAGGATCACCTGCCAGCACACACCCATTGCTTTTCAACAGGACACTCGTAGACAAATGTCAGCCAATCATGGCTCCTGAACCTTAGAAATCCCTCATCCCCACCTTTGCTACTAAAAAACCCAACCCCAGCTGAACTGTGGGCTCGCAGATCACTCCAATACCTTGAACACAGGGTGACCGAGTTTGCAAACTTGTGTAAGAATAAAGGTTCTTTGTATTTAAATAAAGGACTCAGTCTCCTAGTGATTTTTGGGGAACTTCATGTTCAGGGCATAACATTAACTCCCTGAAAACCCATTTCTCTGTACCAACTGTATAGGGAGAAAAGGAAAGGAGGCAAGAGGCCATAGAAGCACAATGTAGGGCAATGGATGTGGAGCTGAAGCCGTGGCAGTGTTGATGAGAGTGGTAAGAGCCATGCTCTGGACTTGGTGACCAAGTGCAGGGAGAGTCCAGCAGTGCAGGACCTTCTGCTGGGCTGTCCCAGGACCTTGTCTTCCTTTCTGCCTTGTTAATGGACTGCAACGGTGGACTTGGGGCAAAACTCTTCTCAGATATTTTGCTGCCTAAAAGCTATCCTTATGTAGTCAAGAATTAGGACACTAAAGTGGTGGTTTCGAACTTGACATCTATAAACATCTGTACCTTCTAGGCTCTATTTTCATTTTGTTTTGAAGCCATGCGCACCCTTTAAAGTGAAGTTCTTGTCTCAGTAATAACAGCTTCACCTAGCAACTTGTTACAAAGGTGACATCTGACTTCTCCTCCAGACCTAAGAATCAGAATCTCTGGACAGAAAGTCTAGCAGTCTGTTTCAACAAGGCCTTTAAATGACTCTGATGGATATTAAAGAACTCAGTTGGTGGGAATGCTGGGGAGAGGGTCGGGGATGGTACTAAGTTAAGGTGTTCCCTGTACTGTGGAGTGCTCTACTTACTGTCCTAATCCTTTCCTGTGGAGGTCTTGTCCTGGCTTCCTTTTCTGTTGCTGTGACGAAGCAGGGATCCAAACCAACTCAGCTAAGGAAAGGATTTTTCATCTTACAACATTCAGGACATGATCCACCAGTGAGGGAATTCGGGGCAGGAACTGTGGAGAAAAGCAGCACACTGGCTTGCACAGCTTGCTTTATTCATACGATGCAGGACTACTTTTCCACATCAGCACCACACACAGTGGGCTGGGCCTACACACACACACACACACACACACACACACACACATAAATAATCCATTAAGAAAATGTCCCCACTTATTCCTTTCCAATTTGAATCCCCTTGATCTCCTTTTGTTGCCTTATTGCTATTGCCAAAACTTCAAGGACTATGTTGAAGAAATATGGAGAGTGGGCAGCCTTCTCTTATTCCTGATTTTAGTGGCACCTTAGTGCCTTGTCATCACATGGTGTCTATCATCATTTCTCTTCTATCAATCACCATGTGAGAGGACAACAGCAAACTGTCTGAGACGCTGGGATCCGGATGCAGGCAGCTTGCTCTTTATCTTTTCCACCTGCAGAACTGAGAATATTCATCTTCTTTCTCTCTTTCCTCTTGCTTGTTCTTTTTTTATATTTTGGTAATTTTTTTTTCATTTATAATGCTTTGTTGAAACACATAATCACATATAATCTCATAACATTAATCTGTAGAAAACCTATGCCCATCAAACTCCTAGGCTCCAAGGGTGGATCTACCACAACTATTATGTTAATGTTCATCTCAGACTGCCCTCTGACTTCACATCTCTATACTCAAACGTTAGTGAGCTCTCACTCCTCATCAGAGTAGTTCTGTAATGCAGGAATCTGTGTTTCCCAAGGAAACCTCAAGACTCAGAGAAGTATCTGTGGAGTTCACAGGTATAAATTCATATTGTGCCTTCCTCTGAGGCTCAGTCCCCATCCTGGAAGAAGGATGAAAAGATTTTAGATCCAGATGTCATAGAATTGCAGTGAAGCTGTGTCTTCTGGACGTGAGAGTCCTGCTGCTCTTAGGACCTCTGTGATCAAGGCACTCAGTATTCTAGCATGGAAAGGAAAGGAGCTCAGGGGCCCCTCCCCTAACTGAGATATGTTGACAGTTGATGGCTTCTAGAGGAGGAAGAGTCAACTTTTCTTCTGGGGCTGATGCAAGGGTGAGTAGAGCAACATTTGGTTGATAGCTCTACATACATGAGAGGATGGACATGGAATGATCTCACAGCTGATTTTGAAATCATGGAGGATGTGGAGAAATTAGGGGACTATGATAAATGTACACTATATTTATGTATGAAATCCTCAGAAACTAACTAAAATGGATTGTTTGAAAGTTCGTTGTTTAATGCTGCTAAAATCCTTATGAAACCTTATGATATGTTAAAGGAACAGGGTGAGAATTCACTGTTACTGAATTTTTCTCTATATGCAGGGGAAGTCGTTGTCACCACAACTTGGTTCTATGTGCTTTGGACCAAAAGATTTTGGCTGCAGAGCCAGTTGATGGGTGGGGCTCAGGTCATTCACTTATGCTTTCTGCCTTTCCTTCTTCCAGAAAATGTGAACTCCTGTCCTGTGGATCTTACTGGGGCCTGTGAGAAATGTTTAATCACCTTTGGAGAAAATGTTATTTTAATTACTGTTAATTTTTTTTCTATTTCTGTACCTAAATTAGGAATTAGCCTGGTACCTAAACCAGGAACAAATGGAAAGCCATAGAACTCAGTTGCTCAATCTTCTTAAGAAGATTCGTTATTATTTCTCTCTACCCCATGCGCCTTATGTCACAGAGTGTTTCATTTCAGCACTAATGTGTGGCCGTTGACACCTGTGTGATTCAGGTGAGACATCCCAGGCACAGCAAGAGCAGAATGTCAACGCCACAGTGTTCTAATAAATATTCCCTGGTGATGAGATTTGCAAAATTACAAATAGAGGCTACCCTTCCTTGCAGAATCAGCATGCTTACAGAAAATGTAGGCAAAAGAAGTATTCACAAAGTGATTTTAAAGCTGTTTCCATTGAAAGGTAGAAATATGTACAAGGTTAACTTTCGTTGATATTAGGTGGAATTTAGTTAATATTCTTGCTGTTTGATGCTTCTCTTCTGTATACAACATAAGTAATGCTAACCCATGTAACTTTTAGGTCAATAGGCAGAGGAGCTTGGATCAAGATGTATTCCACTCGTTCTTGACCCTCCTAGTCACTGCAGAACCAATTACAAGCCTCCACATTGAGGTTAGGTGTGAAGGTTGCAAGGTTTGTGTGCTAATGTGGTGAGCCGTGGATCTCATAACTTGAGAGACAGAGAAAGGAAGAGAGATGTGAGCTCAAGGCCGGGACTGCCCATGTAGCAATACCTGGCCTGGTGTCAAATATCAAACCAGATATTAGATACTGACAAAATAGTTATTGAATGAAAAGGCTGATGTCCTGGATATAGAAAACCACTTTTTAAGAATTCTATGGTTTGGACCCTCAGGTCATAGATGGCACTTAGCTTGTGACAGTATAAACAAGTTCTTTATATACCCAAAGTTTCTCATTTCATTGCTTTTTTCTGAGTGAATGACATATATCTCAGGAGTTTAATTCCTGACATGGACCAACTATTCAATTCATTTGCATAAAAAGTAAAAATGGCTTAATTTTTATGTAGATAATACAAAAGCATAGTAAGTGTATTTGAGGTGTGGGAAAATAGTTGTATGTGTATCTAAATATACATAGGAAATTGAAAGATATGTTTGTAAGATTACTCCTGGTGTTCTGGAGTCTGACTCACTTGGGTACCTATATAAATCTGAAACAAAAGGCCGGCCAGGGTTCTGCTGCTCCAGTGAGAATCGGAGTGTGCTTGTGGTCCTCTCTTCTGTACTGCTTTCCTTCCAGACGCAGGAGCATAGTAGGAATTCATTACATATGAGAGATGGGCTTGGGAAATGTGTGGGTTGAGGAGGAGGTAGGATAGGCTATAGCATTATGCCCTGGATGTCAGCTGTTTTAAAGGCTCAAGATGGCTCTCCCTGTCTCCATAGCAGCCACATGTCCAACATGGTGCTGCAATGTCTGTGTTTGTGTCTCCGTGGAAGAAGAGAGATCTAGGTGTGGAGACAAGAGTGTTGACATACAATACCTACACAGGAAATCTGTTTCACTGTAGAAATGTTACAGTATTCAGTATCTAACCCAGCCAAAGTTTCCCACTAAATAGTTCCTAAACTTTACATTTATAATTTGTATAACGAAATAAAACCGTTTCACTATTTTTCTTGTACTAACTTTCATCTTTCTTATTCTCTCTCCCTCAAATGTTTTTTTTTTTCTTATTGATACATATGTTTGGAAAAATGCATGAGTGTATGACTCCAATGGGCTGTTCCTGTTCAGTGAAGCTTGCATGTATAGTTATGAGGTCTGAATACTAGGTACTGAATGACCAGGTAAAGGACTCATCTCTAGGGACAGTTAATTCTACCTCCATCAGCAACCCTCAGTTGCCTACAACTCTTTGTGTTGGGTCGAGTGACAATAAGGTTTCTCCCACCCACAAAAGCCGGTCCAATGGGATTGTCCTTCTTTCTGTCTCAATTTGACTCCCACATTTTATGGTTTCATGGGTGTGGATTCCATGTCATTTCTAGGAGTCACCCTCACTGTGTCTATTACAATCAATACGGAACACACCAGCAAATCAACAACCTGTGCTTCCAAAGATGATGAGGGGTAAGTCCAGAGATGCAACAGGTCAGCCTCTAGCATCTCTAATTGAAGGAGCAGAACACATTTTACTGTTGCTCTGACATGAACTGTAACTGACTGTGTTGGGGCACCATGCAAATGATATCAGTGGGAGTCCACTCATCCTCACATGGAGTCTCACCGGCAGACAATTTCCAGATTCTGGTGTCCTGTGATCCACACTGAACCTTTAGTTACTCCTCTGCCTCCCAGAACTTCCTCAGCAACTAATCAGATTTTGCTACCAGATGTGGTTGGGAGCTGCTCCTCCAAATTAAGAATTTTATCCCAGTGATTTTACAGCTAGGTGAGGAATCTTGCCTACTTGACCCCTTTCACTCAATTTTTGTTTTTTTTTAAGTGACTCCTGCAAATGGAAAAGTTAAAAGCCATCGATGGAAGTTCATCTATCTTCAGGAAAAGGAAAGGCCAAATAGACATTTCAAGGTCAACCATAATAGCATATCAACATATTTATTCAAAACTATATACAAAACATGTGGAAAGACACTTGTAGTAAGACTGATGACTGCAAGGCTTTAGACCTAGGAGAGATCTATTGTCATCAGGTTATAATCCTATCGTCTTATAGGTAGGCTCCTGTGAAAAAACATAGGAATGCAGGTGTAGTCTTTGAAAATGCCACCAAACATGCCTCCAGAGAAGGAATTTCAGCATTTTCCATTATGCATTTTTATTAAAGCAATGTCCTGGGTCATGACATTCAAAATCCAATGGCTTTCTTGATGTTTCTAATCAGGTCAGGCTGAGGGCCAAAGTCAGCAATGAGAAGGTGGGGAACCTGATGTATCAGGAAATGAATATTTAGACCACAGTCTGGAAGTCTGTGAGGCTGATGTCATATACCACAAAATCAACTCTGGTCATTGTGGATGTTCCATTTTTTCTCTGAGGCTGTGGTGTTGGCCAACACAAACACAATCAAATGTCCTGGAGCTATTGGAGACAGGGGGCATATAATGGCTCATGGGTGCGGCCCGCACACTCTTCTTGCCAAATCTGCCCAGATTGTTTCTCTGGTGTCTCCCGCACATGATGAAGGCCATGTTTTATGGTCCTGGGTCCTCCCTGGTGAGCATATCTCCTGCATGTGATGGAGAAAATTCAAATTTGACACAGGTTTCTTGGTGTAAAGTGAGCCACAGCCCACATTGTTATCAATTTGGGGTCTTCAATCCCCTCAGGAAACCTTCTTTCTTCATTTAATGTGTTTGGTGAATAGAGTCTAGCCTCAGGTAAAAAAGTTAAAGTAAGTATAGGGCCATGAGCCATATAAACACTCTTGATATTAAGTTATGACTATGTTTTTTGATCATTAAGGAGAGTGGGTCCTTGTCACAATCATGGTCATGGTTTGTGGTCCTGGCACCCTTACTGTCAGCAAAGTACTTGGTCTTGTAAAGAGAGGGTGCAGCCCACACACACTAAAATTTAATCTTGACCTGATTTATTGGTACTCAGGAAGCTGGAAGGACCCCAATATGTCAGTTTATGGCCTTTGTCCTTTCCTCATTCTTCAGACAACCAACTCATGGTGTTATAGTGTGTAGACATTACTGTTGTAGTACAGGTCCTAGGTCAGACCCAAGGTCATACTGTTGTTATTGACCCGGACACAGAGGATTTCCTGGGTGCGGCCCGCACACTCTTCATTCCAAGCTGTGTTCCTGTCATTTGACATTCATTTGTGGTCCAGATTATTTCAAAGTGATGAGGTTGCCTTGACACATTTGTGAGAATTTTGCCTGTGTTGGTACTATCACAAATATAACCCATTAACCAGAATAAAACCAAAAGGAGCTTTAAGATGAACTTCTTCTGGACCAGAGTTCATGGCTTGTGACCTGATGTCCCTCACTGGTGAAGATTCCAGTTGTCTTGGTGAACATGGCATGGCTTGGGTCACAGATGAGGCTATGGTGTGTCCAACAAAATAAACTGACATGAAGATAATGTTTGGCTTCAGTCCTGGTCATTGTTATTGGAAGTTCCTTTCCTTTGATCATTGAGAAGAGGTTTGGTCCAGTTAAGACCTGGTTCCTCTGTGGTGGGATTTTGTCCTGGAATGCATAGAGCAAGGATGCAGCCCATACACCCTTGAAGATGATCGCCCAGAATAATTGGGGTTCAGGAGCGGACAGATTATTTTTGAGGTCTGTTCATGACCTTGCTCCTAGATAGTAATTACATCATCAATTTGTGAATCTTGAAAGATATAATGGGACCAGGAGTCAGTTACTCAGAACAAGACCAGATTTGTGTTAGTCAACAGTTCATAGAAAAACTGTTGTGTGAATTACATTTGAGAACTGTTCATTCATAAAGAAACGTTTGGCCCAGGCCCACATCCTTTCATCATTAAGCCCAGACCTCATGGGGATAATGTTTTGACCCAGGCAAACATCTTCTCTTCTTTGGGACCAGGCCACTTCAGCATAAATGTTAGGCCCAGGACCACAACTTCCATCATTGGGCCTAGGCCTCTTCAGGGTAAGGGTTTGGCCCAGGCCCACATCTTTCCTTAATTGGGCCTAAGCCTCTTCAGGGTAGGGGTTAGGCCCAGTCCCACATTTTCTCTTCATGGGGCCCAGGCCACTTCAGCATAAATGTTAGGCCCAGGCACACATCTTTTCTTCATTAGGCCCAAGGCTCTTCAGGTAAGGGTTTGGCCCAGGCCCATATTTTCTCTTCATTAGGCCCAGGCCATTTCAGAGTAAATGTTAGGCCCAGGCCCACATCTGTTCTTCATTGGGCCCAAGCCAATTCAGAGTAAATGTTTAGGCCCAGACCCACATCTTCTCTTCATTGGGCCCAGGCCACTTCAGTGTAAATGATCGGCCAAGGCCCACATCTTTTCTTCATTGGGCCCAGGCCTTTTCAGGATAATTTTTAGACCCAAGTCCAAATCTTTTTTTCATTGGGCCCAGGCCTCTTCATGGTGTTTGGCCCAGGCCTACATCTTGTTTTCATTGGGCCCATGCCTATTTAGCTTAAGGTTTAGGCCCAGGCCCACGTTTTCTCTTTATTGGGCCCAAGCAAATTCAGCGTAAATTTTAGGCCCAGGACCACATCTTCCCTTCATTGGGCCCAGGACACAGCGTAAATAGTAGGCATAAGCCCCCATCTTTCTCCATTGGGCCCAGGCCACTCCAGCGTAAATGTTAGGCACAGGCCCAAATCTTTTCTTCACTGGGCTCAGGCCTCTTGAGGATACTGGTTAGGCCCAGGCCCAAATCTTTTTTTTTTAATTGTGCCCAGTCCTCTTCAGGTAAGGGGTAGGCCCTGGCCCACATCATTTCTTCATAGAGCCCAGGCCACTTAAATGTAAATGTTAGGCCTAGGCCCACATCTCTCCTTTATGGATCCCAGGCCACCTCAGTGTAAATGTTATGCCCAGGACCAAATCAATCCTTCCTTGGGCCTAGGCCACTTCAGGGTAAAGGTTTGGCCCAGGCCGACATCATTTCTTTATTATGCCCAGCCAATTCCGGGTGACAGTTAGGTCCAGTCCCTCATCTTTCTTTAATGGGCCCAGGCCACTTCAGCGTAAGTATTAGGCCCAGGTGCACATCTTTCTTCATTGGACCTAATCCTCTTCTGGGTAAGGGTTTGGTCCAGGCCCAAAACTTTTCTTCATTGCTCCCAGGCCAATTTATAGTAAGGGTTAGTCCCAGGCCCACATCTTTTCTTCATTGGGCTTAGGCCTCTTCATGTTGTTTGGCCCAGGCACACATCGTTTTTTCACAAGGCCCAAGCGAATTTAGTGTAAATGATAGGCCCAGGCACACATCTTTTCTTCATTGGGCCCAGGCCTCGTCAGGATAATTTCTGGGGCAGAGGACCAAATCTTTTTTTCATTGGGCCCAGGCCTCTTCATGGTGTTTGGCCCAGGCCCACATCTTTTCTTCACTGTTGTCAGGCCAATTTAGCATAAGGGTTAAGCCGAGGCCCAAATCTTTTCTTCATTGGGCCCAGGCCTCTTCATGGTGTTTGGCCCAGGCCCACATCTTTTCTTCACTGTTGTCAGGCCAATTTAGCATAAGGGTTAAGCCGAGGCCCAAATCTTTTTTTCATTGGGCCCAGGCCTCTTCATGGTGTTTGGCCCAGGCCCACATCTTTTCTTCACTGTTGTCAGGCCAATTTAGCATAAGGGTTAAGCCGAGGCCCAAATCTTTTCTTCATTGGGCCCAGGCCTCTTCATGGTGTTTGGCCCAGGCCCACATCTTTTCTTCACTGTTGTCAGGCCAATTTAGCATAAGGGTTAAGCCGAGGCCCAAATCTTTTCTTCATTGGGCCCAGGATTCTTCATGGGGTTTGGCCCAGGCCTACATCTTTTTTTTTCTTTGGGCCCAGTCCAATTTAGTGTAAGACTTAGGTCCAGGCCCATATCTTCTCTAGATTGGGCCCAGGCCACAAAACGTAAGGGTTAGGCCCAGGCCCACATTTTTCTTCATTGGGTCCAGGCCTCGTCAAGATAATTTTGGCACAGGCCCAAATCTTTTCTTTTTTGGGCCCAGAATTCTTCATGCTGTTTGGCCCAGGCCCACATCTTCTCTTCTTTGGGCCCAGGCCACTTCAGCATAAGGGTTAGGCTCAGGCCAACATCTTTTCTTTATTAGGTCCAGGCCTCTTCAAGAAATTTTGAGGCCCAGGCCCAAATCTTTTTTTCATTGGGCCCAGCCTCTTGATGATGTTTGGCCCAGGCCCATATCTTTTCTTCACTGTTGCCAGGCCAATTTTGCATAATGGTTAAGCCCAGACCCAAATCTTTTCTTCATTGGGCCCAGGCCTCTTCATGGTGTTTGGCCCAGGCCTACATCTATTTACATTGGTCCCAGGCCACTTCAGCGTAAATATTAGGCACAGGCCCACATCTTTCTTCATTGGGTCCAGGCCACTTCAGCGTAAAAGTTAGGCCCAGGCCCACATCTTTTCTTCATTGGGCCCAGTCCTCTTGACTGTTTTTGGCCCAAGCCTACATTTTTTCCTCATTGGTCCCAATCCAATTTTTTGTAAGGTTTAGGCCCAGGCCCACATCTTCTCTTCATTGGGCCCAGGCCACTTCAGCATAAGGGTTAGGCCCAGGCCCACATCTTTTCTTCATTGGGCCCGGGCCTCTCCTAAATAATTTTTAGGCCCAGGCCCCAATCTTCTCTTCATTGGAACGAGGCTTCTTCATGGTGTTTGGCCAGGCCTACATCTTTTGTTCATTGGGCCCAGGCAAATTTAGCGTAAGTGTTATGCCCAGGCCCACGTTTTCTCTTCATTGGGCCAAGGCCCCTTCAGCATAAATGTTAAGCCTAGGCCCACATCTTCTCTTTATTGGGCCCAGGCCACTTCAGCGTAAATATTAAGCCCAGGTCAAAATCTTTCATTGGGCCCAGGCCTCTTGCGGATAATTGCTAGACCCAGGCCCTAATCTTTTTTTCATTGGGCCCAGTCCATTGTAGTTTAAGGATTAGGCCCAGGCCCACGTTTTCACTTCATTAGGCCCAGGCCGCTTAGGCGTTAATGTTAGGCCCAGGCCCACACATTTCTTCATTGGGCCCAGGCCATTTCAGCGAAAATGTGACGCTCAGGACCACATTTTCTCTTCATTTGGCGCAGACCACTTCAGCATAAATGTTAAGCCCTGGCCCCCTTCTTTCTTCATTGGGCCCAGGCCATTTCAGCATAAATATTAAGCCGAGGCCCACATCTTTTCTTCATTGTGCTCAGACCTCATCTGGATAATGTTTAGGCTCAAGCCCACATCTTCTCTTCTTTGGGCCTTGGCCACTTCAGCATAAATGTTATGCCCAGCCCTGCATCTTCTCTTCATTGGCCTCAGGCCTCTTCAGCGTAAATGTTAGGCCCAGGCCCACGTCTTTCTTCATTGTCCCCAAGCCACTTAAATGTAAATGTTAGGCCCAGGCACATCTTTTCTTAATTGTGCCCAGGCCTCTTGAGGAGAATTTTTAGGCCCAGGCCCAAATCGTTTCTTTATTGGGCCCTGGCCTCTTCAGGGTAATGGTTTGGCCCAGGCCCACATCTTTACTTCCTTGGGCCCAGTCCAATTTATTGTAAGGGTTTATGCCAGGCCCACATCTTCTATTCATTTGGCCCAGGCCACTTCAGCGTATATGTTAGGCCCAGGCCCACATCTTTTCCTCATTGTGCCCAGGCCCAAATACTTTCTTCTTTGGGCCTACGCCACTTCAGCGTACATGTTAGGCCCAGGCCCACATCTTTCTTTCATTGGGACCAGACTTCTTCAGGGTACGGGTTTGGCCCAGGCCCACATCTTTTCCTCATTGGTCCTGATCCAATTTTTCATAAGGGTTAGGCCCAGGCCCACATCTTCTCTACATTGGGCCCAGGCCACTTCAGCATAAGGGTTAGGCCAAGGCCCACATCTTTTCTTTACTGGGCCCAGGCATCTTCATGTTGTTTGGCCCAGGCCTACATCTTTTTTTCATTGGTCCCAGGTCAGTTTAGCTTAAGGGTTAGTCCCAGACCCACATCTTCTCTTCATTGCACCCAGACCACTTCAGTGAAATTTTTAGGCCCAGGCCCTCAACTTTCTTCATTGGTCCCAAACCACTTCAGCATGAATATTAAGCCCACACCCACATATTTTCTTTATTGGGCCGAGGCCTCTTCAGCGTAAATGTTAGGCCCAGGCCCAAATTTTTCTTCATTGGGCCCAGGCCTCATTAGGGTAATGTTTTGGCCCAGGCCCACATCTTCTCTTCATTGGGCCCAGGCCACTTCAGCGAAAAAATTAAGCCCAGGTCCACAACTTTTCTTAATTGGGCCCAAGCTACTTCAGCGTAATTGTTATGCCCAACCACACATAATCTCTTCATTAGGCCCGGGCCACTTCAGCGTAAATGTTAGGCTCAGACCCACGTCTTCCTTCATTGGGCCCAGGCCACTTCAATATAATTGCTAGGCCCAGGCCCACATATTTTCTTAATTGTGCCCATGCCTCTTGAGGATAATTTTTAGGCCCAGGCCTAAATCTTTTCTTTATTGGGCCCAGGCCACTTCAGGGTAATGGTTTTGACCAGGCCCACATTTTTTGTTCTTTGGGCCCAGGCCACTTCAGCATAAGGGTTAGGCCCAGAACCACATCTTTTCTTTATTGGGCCCAGGACACTTCAAGATAAATTTGAGGCCCAGGCCCAAAATTTTTTAATTGGGACCAGGCATCTTCATGGTGTTTGGCCCAGGCTTACATCTTTTCTTCATTGGGCCCTGGCCAATTTAGCGTAATGTTTAGGCCCAAGCCAACGTCTTATCTTCATTGTGCCCAGGTGGCTTCACCGTAAATGTTAGGCCTAGTTACAAATCTTTTCTTCATTGGGACCAGGGCTCTTCAGTGTAAATATTAGGCCCACGCCCACATCTTTTTTCATTGGTCCAGGCCAATTCAATGTAAATGTTAGACCCAGCCCCACATTTTTCTTAATTGTGCCCAGGCCTCTTGAGGATTATTTTTAGGCCCAGGCCCAAATCTTTTCTTTATTGGGCCCGGGCCTCTTCAGGGTAATGGTTTGGCCCAGGCCCATATCTTCTCTTCATTTGGCCCAGGCCACTTCATCATAAATGTTAGGCCCATGCCCACATCTTTTCTTTTTTGGGCCCAAGCATCTTCATGTTGTTTACCCCAGGCCTACATATTATTTTCATTGGGCCCTGGCCAGTTTAGCTTAAGGGTTAGGACCAGGCCCACGTCTTCTCTTCATTGGGCCCTGGCCTCTTCAGCATAAGGGTTAGGCCCTAGCCCACATCTTTTCTTCATTGTACCCGGGCCTCTTCAGGATAATTTTAAGGCCCAGGCCCAAATCTTTTCTTCATTGGACCCAGGCCACTTCATGGTGTTTGGCCCAGGCCTAAATCTTTTTTTATTGGGCCCAGGCATCTTCATGGTGTTTGGCCCAACCTACATCTTTTCTTCATTGGGCCCAGGCCATTTTAGTGTAAGGGTTAGGCCCGGGCCCACATCTTCTCTTCATTGGGCCCAGGCCCCTTCAGCGTAAATGTTAGATCCAGGCCCACATCTTCTATTTATTGGGCCCAGGCCACTTCAGCATAAATATTAGGCCCAGGCCACATCTTTCTTCATTGGGCCCAGGCCACTTCAGCGTAAATGTTAGGTTCAGGCCCACATCATCTCTTTATTTAGCACAAGCCACTTCAGCGTAAATATTAGCCCCAGGGGAACATCATTTCTTTATTGGACCCAGGCCTCTTCATGTTGTTTGGCCCAGGCCTACATCATTTTTTTCATTGGGCCCAGGCCAGTTTACCTTAAAGGTTAGGCCCAGCCCCACATCTTCTCTTCATTGGGCCCAGGCCTCTTCAGAGTAAATGTTAGGCCAGGCCCAAAACTTTTCTTAATTGTGCCCAGGCCTCTTGCGGATAATTTTTATGCCCAGGCCCAAATCTTTTCTTTATTGGCCCCGGGTCCCTTCATGGTAATGTTTTGGCCCAGGCACACATGTTTTCTTCCTTGGGCCCAGTCCAATTTATTGTAAGGGTTTAGCCCAGGCCCACATCTTCTCTTCATTTGGCCCAGGCCACTTCAGCATATATGTTAGGCCCAGGCCCACATCTTTTCTTCATTGGTCCCTGGTGCAAATATTTTCTTCTTTGGGCCTAGTCCAGTTCAGCATACATGTTAGGCCAAGGCCCACATCTTTTCTTCATTGGGCCCAGACCTCTTCAGGGTACAGGTTTGGCCCAGGCCCACATCATTTCCTCATTGGTCCCAGTCCAATTTTTCATAAGGGTTAGGCCTAGTCCCACATCTTCTCTTCGTTGGGCCAAGCCCCCTTCTGCATAAGGGTTAGGCCCAGGCCCACATCTTCTCTTCATTTGGCCAAGCCCCCTTCAGCCTAAGGGTTAGGCCCAGGCCCACATCTTTTCTTCTTTGGTCCCGGACCACTTCTGGATTATTATTAGGTCCAGGCCCAAATATTTTCTTCATTGCGCCCAGGCCTCTTCAGTGTAAATGTTAGGCCCAAGCCCAAATTTTTCTTCATTGGGCCGAGGCCTCGTTAGGGTAAAGTTTTGGCCCAGGCCCACATCTTCTCTTCATTGGGCCCAGGCCTCTTCAACATAAGGATTAGGTCCAGGCCCACATCTTTTCTTTTTTGGTCCCAGGCCTCTTCAAGAATATCTTGTGGCCCAGGACCAAATCTTCTTTTATTGGGCCCAGGCATCTTCATGGTGTTTGGCCCAGGCCTCTTCAGCGTAAATGTTAGGCCCAGGACCAAATTTTTCTCCATTGGGCCGAGGCCTCTAGGGTAATGTTTTGGCCTAGGCCCACATCTTCTCTTCATTGGGCCCAGGCCACTTCAGCATAAGGGATAGGCCCAGGCCCACATCTTTTATTTATTGGGTACAGGCCTCTTCAAGATAATTTTGAGGCCCAGGCCCAAGTCTTTTTTTATTGGGGCCAGGCAGCTTCATGGTGTTAGGCCCAGGCCTACATCTTTTTTTTCGTTGGGCCCAGGCAAATTTAGCGTAAGGGTTAGGCCCTGGCTGATGTCTTCTCTTCATTGGGCACAGGCCGCTTCAGGATAATTTTTAGACCTAGGCCCAAAACTTTTTTTAATGGGCCCAGGCATCTTCACGGTGTTTGGCCCAGGCCTACATCTTTTTGTCAATAGGCCCAGACTGATTTAATATAAGGGTTAGGCCCAGGCCCACGTCTTCTCTTCATTGGGCCCAGGCCGATACAGTGTAAATGTTAGGCCCAGACCCACATCTTTTCTTCATTGGGCCCAGGCCCAAATATTTTCTTCTTTGGCCCTAGACCACTTCAGCGTACATTTTAGGCCCAGGCACACACTTTTTCTTAATTGGGCCCAGAACTTTTCAGGGTACGGGTTTGGCCCAGTCCCACATCTTTTCTTCATTGTACTCAGACCTCATCTGGATAATGTTTAGGCTTAAGCCCACATCTTCTCTTCTTTGGGCCTTGGACACTTCAGTGTAAATGTTATGCCCAGCCCTACATCTTCTCTTCATTTGGCCAGGCCACTTCAGCGTAAATGTTTGGCCCAGGCCCATGTCTTTCTTTATTGGGCCCAGGCCACTTCAAAGTAAATGTTAGGCCCTGGCCCACATCTTTTCTTAATTGTGCCCAGGCCTCTTGAGAATTATTTTTAGGCCCAGGCCCAAATCTTTTCGTTCTTGGACCTGGGCCTCTTCAGGGTAATAGTTTGGCCCAGGCCCACATCTTTTCTTCCTTGGGCCCATTCCAATTTATTGTAAGGGTTTAGCCCAGGCCCACATCTTCTCTTCATTTGGCCCAGGCCACGTCAGTGTATATGTTAGGCCCAGGCCCACATCTTTTCCTCATTGGTCCCAGTCCATTTTTTCGGAAGGGTTAGGCCCAGGCCCACGTTTTTTCTTTATTTGACCCAGGCCTCTTCATGTTGTTTGGCCAAGGCCTACATCTTTTTTTTCATTGGGCCCAGGCCAGTTTAGCTTAAGGGTTAGGCCCAGACCCACATCATCTCTTCATTGGGCCCAGCCACTTCAGCGTAAATGTTATGCCCTGGCCAACATCTTTTCTTCATTGGGCCCATGCCTCTTCATGGTTTTTGCCCAAGCCTACATCTTTTCCTCATTGGTCCCAATCCAATTTTTCATAAGGGTTAGGCCCAGGCCCACATCTTCTCTTCATTGGGCCCAGGCCACTTCAGCATAAGGTTTAGGCCCAGGCCCACATCTTTTCTTCATTGGGCCTGGGACTCTTCAGGATAATTTTTAGGCCCAGGCTCAAATCTTTTCTTCATTGGACCCAGGCCTCTTCATGGTGTTTGGCCCAGCCCTACATCTTTTTTTCATTGGGAACAGACCAATTTAGTGTAAGGTTTAGGCCCAAACCCACGTCTTCTCTTCATTGTGCCCAGGCCGCTACAGTGTAAATGTTAGTCCCAGGCCCACATCTTCTCTTCATTTGGCCCAGGCCACTTCAGCATAAATATTAGGCCCCGGACCACATCTTTCTTCTTTGGGCCCCAGGTGCTCCAGCGTTAATGTTAGGCCTAGACCCACATCTTATTATCATAGGGCCTAGGCCTCTTCAGGATAATTTTAGGCCCTGGTCCAAAACTTTTTTTATTGGGCCCAGGAATCTTCATGGTGTTTTGCCCAGGCCTACATTTTTTTTTCATTGGGCCCAGGCCAATTTAGCATAACGGTTAGGCCAGGGCCCATGTCTTCTCTTCATTGGTCCCAGGCCGCTACAGTGTAAATGTTAGGCCCAGGCCCACATCTTCTCTTCATTTGGCCCCGGCCACTTCAGCACAAATATTTGGCCCAGGCCCACATCTTCTCTTCATTGGGCCCAGGCCACCTCAGCGTAAATATTAAGCCCAGGCCCACATCTTTTCTTCATTGGGCCCAGGCCACTTCAGCGTAAATGTTAGGCCCAGGCCGATATCATTCTTCATTGGGCCCAGACCACTTCAAAATAAATGTTAGGCCCAGGCCCACATCTTTTCTTAATTTGACCAAGGACTCTTGAGGATAATGGGTAGGCCCAGGCCCACATCTTTTTTTCATTGAGGCCAGGCCTCTTCATGGATTTTGGCCCAGGCCTACATTTTTTTTTCATTAGGCCCAGGCCTCTTCAGCGTAAGGCTATGGCCCAGGCCTATATTGTCTCTTCATTGGGCCCAGGCCACTTCAGTGTAAATGGTAGGCCCAGGCCCACATCTTTTCTTCATAGGCTTCTTCCCCATAATTTTTAGACCTAGGCCCAAATCTATTCTTCATTTGGCCCAGGCCTCTTCAAGGTGTTTTGCCCAGGCCAAAACCTTTTTTTCATTGGGCCCAGACCAGTTTAGTGTAACGGTTAGGCCCAGGTCTAAATTATTTCTTTATTACGCCCAGGCTAATTCCGTTTAACAGTTAGCCCAGGCCCACATCTTTCTTCATTGGGCCCAGGCCTCTTAGGATAAGGGTTTTGCCCAAGCCCATATTATCTCTTCATTGGGCCCGGCCACTTCAGCATAATTATTAGACCAAGGCCCATGTCTTTTTTTCATTGGGCCCGGGCCACTTCAGAGTAAATGTTAGGCCCAGGCCCACATCTTTTCTTCATTATGTTCAGGCCTCTTGAGGATAATCCTCATGCCCAGGCCCAAATGTTTTTTTTTTTCATTTGGCCCAGGCCTCTTCAGGTAATTATTAGGCCCAGGCCCACATCTTTTCTTCATTAGCCCTAGGTCTCTTCATGGTAAGGATTAGGCCCAGGCCCAGATCTTTTCCTCATTGTACCCAGGCCAATTTAGCATAAGGGTTAGCCCCAGGCCCACATCTTCTCTTCATTGGGCCCAGGCCACTTCAGTGTATATTTTTTGGCCCAGGCCCACATATTTCCTTCATTGGGCCAAGGCCTCTTCATGGGAGGGGTTAGGCCCAGGCCCATATCTTTTCTTCAATGGGCCCAGGCCTCTTAATGGTAATTGTTAGGCTCAGACCCACATCTTTTATTCATTGGGCCCAGGCCTATTCCAGGTAAAGGTTAAGCCAAGGCCCACGTCTTCCTTCATTGGGCCCAGGCCTCTTCAGGGAAAGGATGTACCCAGGCCCATATCTTTTCTTCATTGTTCCTGGTCCAATTTAGCATAAGGGTTAGGCCCAGGCGATATCTATTCTTCATTGGACCCAGGCCGATTCAGTGTAACTGTTAGGCCCAGCCCCACATCTTTTTTCTTCATTGGGCCCAGTCCTCTTTAGGGTAATTGTTAGGCCTAGACCCAAATCTTTTCTTCATTGGGCATAGGCCTCTTCAGGGTAAGGTTTTGCCTAGGCCCAAATCTTCTCTTCATTGGGCCTAGGCCACTTCACCATAAATGTTAGGCCCACGTCCACATATTTTCTTCATATGGCCCAGGCTTCTTCCGGGTAAGGGTTTGGCCCAGGGCCACATTCTTTCTTAAATAGGCCCAGGCCTATTCAGGATAAGGGTCAGTCCGAGGATCACATCTTTCTTCATTGCGCCGAGGCCTTTTAAGGGTAAGGGTAGGCTCAGGCCATATCTTAATTCATTTGGCCCAGGCCTCTTTAGGGTAAATGTTAGGCCCAAGCCCAAATATTTTCTTCATTGGTCCCAGAACTCATGGGATAATGTTTAGGCCCAGGCCCACATCTTTTCTTTTTGGGCCCAGGCCACTTCAACATATGTGTTAGGCCCAGGCCCACATCTTTCTTCATTGGACCCACGCAACTTCACCATGAATTTTAGGCCCAGGCTCACATTTTTTCTTCATTTGGCCCAGGCCACATCAGCGTAAATGTTAGGCCCAGGTCCTCATGTTTCTTCATTGTGCCCAGGCCTCTTCAGCGTAAGTGTTAGGCCCAGGCCCACATCTTCTTTTCAATGGGACCAGGACACTTCAGTGTAAATGTTTGGCCCAGGCCCACATCTTTTTTTCATTGGGCTCAGGTCTTTTCAGGGTAAGGGTTAGGCCCAGGATTACATCATTTCTTCAGTGGGCCCAGGCCTCTTCAGGACAATGGTTAGGCCTAGGCCCACATCTTTTCTTCATTAGGCCCAGGCCAATTCAGGGTAAATGTTTGGCCAGGCCCACATGTTTTCTTCATTGGATCCATGCCAATTTAGCTTAAATGTTAGGCCATGCCACATCTTTCCATCATTGGGCACAGTCCTCTTCAGGGTCGGGGTTAGGCCCACATCTTTTCTTCATTGGGCCCAGGCCTATTCAGGGTAATTGTTAGGCCCAGACCCACATCTTTTCTTCATTGGGCCCAGGCTACTTCAGTGTAAGGGTTTGGCCCAGGCCCAAATATTTTCTTTATTGGGCACAGGCCTCTTCAGGGTAAGGGTCAGTCCCAGGCACACATCTTTCTTAATTTGTCCCAGGCCTCTTCAGGGTAAGGGTTGGCCCAGGCCCACATCTTGTCTTCATTTGGCCCAGGCCTATTCAGGTTAAGGGTTTGGCCCAGGTCCACATCTATTCTTCATTGGGCCCAGGCCGCTTAAGGGTACGGGTTTGACCCAGGCACAAATATTTTCTTCAATGGGCCCAGGCCTCTTCAGGGTAAAAGTTAGGCACAGGTCCACATCTTTTCTTCATTGGGCCCAGGCCACATCAGCATAAATGTTAGGCCAAGGCCCACATATTTCTTCATTGTGCCCAGGCTTCTTCAGCGTAAGTGTTAGGCCCAGGCCCACATCTTCTTTTCATTGGGCCCAGGCCACTTCAGTGTAAATGTTTGGCACAGGCCCACATCTTTTTTTCAATGGGCCCAGGCCTCTTCAGGGTAAGGGTTAGGCCCAGACTCACATTTTTCTTCATTGGGCCCTGGTCTTTTCAGGGTAAGTGTTAGGCCCAGGCCTACATCATTTCTTCATTGGGCCCAGGCCTCTTCAGGACAATGGTTAGGCCTAGGCCCCCATCTTTTCTTCATTAGGCCCAGGCCAATTCAGGGTTAATGTTAGGCCAGGCCCACATGTTTTCTTCATTGGGCCCATGCCAATTAAGCTTAAATGTTAGGCCATGACCACATCTTTTCTTCATTGGGCCCAGTCTTCTTCAGGTTCGGGGTTAGGCCCACATCTTTTCTTCATTGGGCCCAGGCCACTTCAGGGTAATTGTTAGGCCCAGACCAACATCTTTTCTTCATTGAGCCCAGGCCTCTTCAGGGTAATTGTTAGGCCTAGACCCACATCTTTTCTTCATTGGGCCCAGGCCTCTTCAGTGTAAGGGTTTGGCCCAGGCCCAAATATTTTTTTCATTGGGCACAGGTCACTTCAGGGTAAGGGTCAGGCCCAGGCCCACATCTTTCTTTATTGGTCCCAGGCCTCTTCAGGGTAAGGGTAGGCCCAGGCCCACATCTTTTCTTCATTTGGCCCAGAGCTATTCAGGTTAAGGGTTTGGCCCAGGTCCACATCTATTCTTCATTGGGCCCAGGCCACTTCAGGGTACGAGTTTGACCCAGGCACAAATATTTTCTTCAATGGGCCCAGGCCTCTTCAGGGTAAAAGTTAGGCATAGGTCCACATCTTTTCTTCATTGGGCCCAGGCAACTTCAGCATAAATGTTAGGCCCAGGCCCACATATTTCTTCATTGTGCCCAGGCTTCTTCAGCGTAAGTGTTAGGCCCAGGCCCACATCTTCTTTTCATTGGGCCCAGGCCACTTCAGTGTAAATGTTTGGCACAGGCCCACATCTTTTTTTCAATGGGCCCAGGCCTCTTCAGGGTAAGGGTTAGGCACAGGCTCACTTCTTTCTTCATTGGGCCCAGGTCTTTTCAGGGTAAGGGTTAGGCCCAGGCCCACATTATTTCTTCATTGGGCCCAGGCCTCTTCAGGACAATGGTTAGGCCTAGGCCCACATCGTTCTTCATTAGGCCCAGGACAATTCAGGGAAAATGTTAGGCCAGGCCCACATGTTTTCTTCATTGGGCCCGTGCCAATTAAGCTTAAATGTTAGGCCATGACCACATCTTTTCTTCATTGGGCCCAGTCCTCTTCAGGTTCGGGGTTAGGCCCACATCTTTTCTTCATTGGGCTCAGGCCACTTCAGGCTAATTGTTAGGCCCAGACCCACATCTTTTCTTCATTGGGCCCAGGCCTCTTCAGGGTAATTGTTAGGCCCAGACCCACATCTTTTCTTCATTGGGCCCAGGCTTCTTCAGTGTAAGGGTTTGGCCCAGGCCCAAATATTTTTTTCATTGGGCACAGGTCTCTTCAGGGTAAGGGTCAGGCCCAGGTCCACATCTTTCTTTATTGGTCCCAGGCCTCTTCAGGGTAAGGGTAGGCCCAGGCCCACATCTTTTCTTCATGGGCCCAGGCCTCTTCAGGGTAAGGGTTGGCCCAGGCCCACCTCTTGTCTTCATTTGGCCCAGGCCTATTCAGTTTAAGGGTTTGGCCCAGGCCCACATCTATTCTTCATTGGGCCCAGGCCACCTCAGGATACGAGTTTGACCCAGGCACAAATATTTTCTTTAATGGGCCCAGGCCTCTTTAGGGTAAAACTTAGGCACAGGTCCACATCTTTTCTTCAATGGGCCCAGACCACTTCAGCATAAATGTTAGGCCCAGGCCCACATCTCTCCTTAATTGGGCCCAGGCCACTTCAGTGTAAATGTTGGGGTCAGGCCCACATCTCTCTTTATTGGGTCCAGGCTACTTCATGATAAAGGTTAGGCCCAGGCCGACGTCATTTCTTCATTATGCCCGGCCAATTCTGGGTAACGTTTAAGTCCAGTCCCACATCTTTCTTCATTTGCCCTAGGTCTCTTCAGGGTTAAGACTTTTCCCAGGCACACATCTTTTCTTCATTGGGCCCAGGCCTCTTCAGGATAATTATTAGGCCCAGGCTCACATCTTTTCTTCATTGGGCCCGGGCCATTTCAACATAAATTTTAGGCCCAGGCCTACTTCTTTTCTTAATTGGGTCCAGGACTCTTGAGGATAATGGGTATGCCCAGGCCCAAATCTTTTCTTCATTGGGCCCGGGATTCTTCAGGGTACAGGTTTGGCCTAGGCCCACGTCTTCTATTCATTGGGCCCAGGCCTCTTCAGGATAAGGGTTTGACCCAAGCCCATATTTTCTCTTCATTGGGCCCCGGCCACTTCAGCATAATTGTTATGCCCAGGCCCACATCTTTTATTCATTGTTCCCAGGACACTTCAGTGTAAATTTTAGGCCCAGGCTCTCATCAGGGTAAATGTTAGGCCCAGGCCAACATATTTCTTCATTTTGCCCAGGCCTCTTCAGCGTAAGTGTTAGGCCCAGGCCCACATCTTCTTTTCATTGGGCCCAGGCCACTTCAGTGTAAATGTTTGGCACAGGCCCACATCTTTTTTTCATTGGGCCCAGGCCTCTTCAGGGTAAGGGTCAGGCCCAGGTCCACATCTTTCTTTATTGGTCCCAGGCCTCTTCAGGGTAAGGGTAGGCCCAGGCCCACATCTTTTCTTCATGGGCCCAGGCCTCTCCAGGGTAAGGGTTGGCCCAGGCCCACCTCTTGTCTTCATTTGGCCCAGGCCTATTCAGGTTAAGGGTTTGGCCCAGGCCCACATCTATTCTTCATTGGGCCCAGGCCACCTCAGGATACGAGTTTGACCCAGGCACAAATATTTTCTTTAATGGGCCCAGGCCTCTTTAGGGTAAAACTTAGGCACAGGTCCACATCTTTTCTTCATTGGGCCCAGGCCACATCAGTGTAAATGTTAGGCCCAGGCCCACATATTTCTTCAATGGGCCCAGACCACTTCAGCATAAATGTTAGGCCCAGGCCCACATCTCTCCTTAATTGGGCCCAGGCCACTTCAGTGTAAATGTTGGGGTCAGGCCCACATCTCTCCTTTATTGGGTCCAGGCTACGTCATGATAAAGGTTAGGCCCAGGCCGACGTCATTTCTTCATTATGCCCGGCCAATTCTGGGTAACGTTTAAGTCCAGTCCCACATCATTCTTCATTTGCCCTAGGTCTCTTCAGGGTTAAGACTTTTCCCAGGCACACATCTTTTCTTCATTGGGCCCAGGCCTCTTCAGGATAATTTTTAGGCCCAGGCTCACATCTTTTCTTCATTGGGCCCGGGCCACTTCAACATATATTTTAGGCCCAGGCCCACTTCTTTTCTTAATTGGGCTCAGGACTCTTGAGGATAATGGGTAGGCCCAGGCCCAAATATTTTTTTCATTGGGCCCGGGCCTCTTCAGTGTATAGGTTTGGCCCAGGCCCACATCTTCTCTTCATTGGTCCCAGGCCACTTCAGCATAAGGGTTAGGCCCAGGCCAAAATCTTCTTTTCATTGATCCAGGCCTCTTCATGGATTTAGGCCAAGGCCCACATCTTTCTTCACTGGGCCCAGGCCTCTTTAGGATAAGGGTTTGGCCCAAGCCCATATTTTCTCTTCATTGGTCCCAGGCCAATTCAGCATAATTGTTAGGCCCAGGCCCACATGTTTTCTTCATTGGGCCCAGGCCACTTCAGAGTAAATTTTAGGCCCAGGCTCACATCTTTTCTTCATTGGGCCCAGGCCACATCAGCGTAAATGTTAGGCCACGGCCCACATATTTCTTCATTGTGCCCAGGCTTCTTCAGCGTAAGTGTTAGGCCCAGGCCCACATCTTCTTTTCATTGGGCCCAGACCACTTCAGTGTAAATGTTTGCCACAGGCCCACATCTTTTTTTCATTGAGCCCAGGCCTCTTCAGGGTAAGGGTTAGGCCCAGGCTCACATCTTTCTTCATTGGGCCAAGGTCTTTTCAGGGTAAGGGTTAGGCCCAGGCCCACATCATTTCTTCATTGGGCCCAGGCCTCTTCAGGAAAATGGTTAGGCCTAGGCCCACATCTTTTCTTCATTAGGCCCAGGCCAATTCAGGGTAAATATTAGGCCAGGCCCACATGTTTTCTAATAGGGCCCAGTCCTCTTCAGGGTCGGGATTTGGCCACCATCTTTTCTTCATTGGGCCCAGGCCACTTCATCGTAATTGTTAGGCCCAGACCCACATCTTTTCTTCATTGGGCCCAGGCCTCTTCAGGGTAATTGTTAGGCCCAGACCCACATCTTTTCTTTATTGGGCCCAGGACTCTTCAAGGTAAGGGTTTGGCCCAGGCCCAAATATTTTCTTCATTGGGCAGAGGCCTATTCAGGGTAAGGGTCAGGCCCAGGCCCAAATCTTTCTTAATTTGTCCCAGGCCTCTTCAGTGTAAGGGTAGGCCCAGGCCCACATCTTTTCTTCATTTGGCCCAGGGCTATTCAGGTTAAGGGTTTGGCCTGGTCCACATCGATTCTTCATTGGGTCCAGGCTTCTTCAGGGTAAGAGTTTGACCCAGGCACAAATATTTTCTTCATTGGTCCCTGGCCTCTTTAGGGTAAAAGTTAGGCACAGTTCCACATCTTTTCTTCATTGGGCCTAAGCCACTTCAGTGTAAATATAAGGACCAGGCCCACATCATTCTTCCTTGGCCCCAGGCTGCTTCACGGTAAGGGTTACGCCCAGGCCCACATCTTTCCTTCATTGGGCTCAGGCCTCTTCAGGGTAATTGTTAGGCCCAGGCCCACATCTTTTCTTCATTGGGCCTAGGCCTCCTCAATTTAAGGGTTAGGCCAAGGCCCACATCTTTCTTCATTGGCCCCAGGCCTCTTAGCAGTAGGGGTTTGGCATAGGCCCATATCTTTTCTTCATTGGGCCCAGGCCTCTTCGTTGTAAATATTAGGTCCAGGCCCACATCTTTCTTTATTGGCGCCAGGTCTCTTCAAGGAAAAGGTCAGGCCGAGGCCCACATCTTTCTTCATTTGGCCCAGGCCTCTTCAGGGTAATGGTTAGCGCCAGGCTCACATATTTCTTCATTGGGGCCAGGCCTTTTCAGGGTAAGTTCTTGGCCCAGGCCCACATCCTTTTTCATTGGGCCCAGGCCTCTTCAGGGTAACGGTTAAGCCCAGGCCCACATATTTTCTTCTTTGGGCCCAGGCCACTTTAGCGTAAATGTTAGGCCCAGGCCCACATCTTCTCTTCATTGATCCCAGGACTTCTTAAGGTAAGGGTTAGGCCTAGGCCCTCATCTTTTGTCATTAGGCCCACGCCAATTCCAGGTAATTATTAGGCCCAGGCCCACCTCTTCTCTTCATTGTCCCAGGCCACTTCAGTGTAAATGTTAGGTCCAGGCCCACATCTTTTCTTCATTAGTCTTAGAGTTTTTCAGGGGAAGTTTAGGACCAGTCCACCATTTCTTCTTCAATCGGCCCTGGCTACTTCAGGGTAATTATTACACCCATTTCCACATGTCTTCTCCATTGTGCCCAGGCCCACATCTCTTCTTCTTTGGCCCTTGAATGTCTGAGGCTAAATGATTGATCCTGAAAAGTCTTGTATTGTAAAAGTTGAACAGTTTTACATTAGTCTTCATATCAGGTTACCTTCTCTGAAAAAGCGAAAGAGAAACATCAAAACAATAGATGTATGCATAGTTATTGAGGAGAATATTGCTGTTCTTTTCTGGTATATTCTTGACCCGTGTTCATGGAAACAAGTACAAACACAGACATCTATTCTCTACCGTCCAGATGATACAAATTATACATGATATGGAAAGAAAGATGAAATATGTAGTGAGGACAGACAGGTAATCCATTACTGTTGTACACATGTGGTTTTTGGCCTTGTACTTACGGAAATACCCACAGACTCCATTTCTGACCATGGCTTGAGGACAAGCTCACATCCATTTCTCTTACTCCTCGAGTGGCCTTCACCTGGCAGGAGCAAGTTCCATGGCCATGAGTCAAACTCATCCAAAATGTGCAAGATACAATGTTTGGGCTACCATTTCTGATTCTAAGGTTGTCAGGAAATTTGTACAGACCTCTGAATTGGACTGTGCCATCTGATAGAATCTGGACACCAAGCTGACTGTTAAATTTGCCCAGTAACCTGTCCCCTCACCACCACTGAACACAGCTTGAGGTTGGATTGCCTAGGAAACAGGATGTCATGACCTTTCCAAACATGACACTGTCATTGTAGTCGATGACTTCTGAGAATGTCAGTCCCTGAAGAATGGAATAACAGCAGAGCTTCCTCCTGTTGACGTTTGGAACCAGGAGTCCTGACACAGGTAGTGGCTGACTCAGCTGATTTCACCTTTTCTCAAAAAAGTACAAGTGTAGATTAGTAGAAATAAAGAACTAACATAGTAGCCTCGCACATGAACATGTTTGTAGAGATTCATGCACAGGTAACAGATATAGTAACACAAGTTTCTTAAGTGAAAATACAAGTGTAAAAAGTTGATATTGGGAGTGTGATATAACTACATATGGCCCAGTAGTGAAGGCCTGGGACCTGAATAAAGATGGTTGTTTTCAGGCAAATTCACATCTGGAGAAGCCTAAGAGAAGGTCCCAGTGAAGCACTTCCTGACCTCCTTGTGCTACTCGTGCCTCCTGAGGGATTGTCACAGTTGATGCTGTATGCTGTGGTTCATTAACTTTCTGTAGGTTCTACCCTTGAGTCTTAGACCAGATCATCTCTAGACCTTTTCTTTCTGCTGTGTATAGGTTTCTGTCCTGGATATTTTGTGTGGCATGTCACTCTGCAGACAGGCTTGTATTCACTGCTCTTTTGGCTTCTTACTAGGATTCCTGTGTGTTAGAGCAGGATACCTCAAGAACTACATTGAGCCCTGTCACCATCATTCAGGTCTTTGCTCCTACACCTACTTGCATGCTTGTAATACCTGAAGGCACATGCCCTCATACATATGTACATATAAACACACAAATACACACATATCCCGATCATACATGTTATAACATAGCATTTAAATATAAATGTCCATAGTGGGCAGGGTTTGGGTTAGGAAGATGGCTTTAGTTCTGTTTCATATCCTGTCTCTAACTTCAGTCATCGTGGGCACAATCCATAGTTAGAAATGAGAAGATTAATGATGGGAAGACACAAAGTCCCTTCAGACCCCTGCAGTGGGAGTCTGTGAAGCATTTCCCACCTGCCCTGGACACTATGGGCTGCCATAGCTGACAGTTGCCAGGACTTAGAGTACAACCACAGGTTTCATCCTGCATCAGTCAGTTATACAGTTTGGGTGATGTCATCTCTGGACCTCATTCTCTGGTGAATTGTGGGTGTCATCTCCATGAATCCTTGTTTGGCAAGTTCCTCAGCTTATATCACAATAGATAAATCATTTCTACTGCTATGGCACAGGTCCTGTTAAAAGGCACCTTGGCCAAGCAGTGGTGGCACACACCTTTAATACCAGCACCCAGACAAGTGGATCTCTGTGCGTTTGAGGCCAACCTTGTCTACAGGACATGACAGGCTCCAAAGCTACACAGGGAAACACTGAATTGAAAAAAAAGGACCCTCAAAACCACATTGTGCCTCATACCCTTTTTCATTTTCTACTTCCCTGCATAGCACAATGATGTTTAATTAGGCCATATTCACAGATATCCTGCATGTATGTCTCCCTCCACATGCCTCAAACCTCACAGAATACCTGTAATTGCTTCTGGAATCCAATCCACCCACATTGACACAGGATTCCCTCCCAACAACTGCACAGCCTTTTCCTTGGATATTTTATGAGGTAACAGAGACCTGACCACACCTCTGTCCAGCTTCTTCCTCTCTGTCTGAGTGTAGCTTGAGGAACAGCCATGCTTTCCCACAATGTACTAAGCAGACTGTCCCAGCAGAGTAGAAGGCTGTCCATGTGGTGTGGTCATCGTTATTAACAAAGTCTGACTAAAAAATCACCCGGACTCTTCCAACAATGTGGATATTTGTAGGGAAGCAATGGGACAACATTCAGTGTCCTCTCTATGTAATTTCCTACCTATCATATAAACCTGCAGACATGAGCACACATGAAGGTAAAAACCATGTACAGGAGAGAATGAGAGGGTAGAGTGCTCTTATGTTTCTTATGACAGTGATAGTAATGTTTGTTCAGAGACTGTGTCAGCTAGGAGTACAAATAAAGACATTGGTACAACAGAAGTCCTTAGTGAAGCTGACATCAGTATCCTAGATGCTTTTCCCCTATCCTGGACAAGCTCTGAGTGAAGGGCTAATGTGAGCATGTGAACTGCAATGTTCCTCCTTCCTTACCTGGTCCAGAGACACCTGTGCAGCTTCCTTCCAAGGCCCCTGTCTCTGGTGAGAGGAGGTTTTCTCTCCCTGTGGTCATTGGGGGCTAGGCTCACTGCTATGAGACTCCTCATCCCTGCTCTTTCTCATCCTGCTTAGAATGAACTATCCTCGGGCAGGAACATTTCCAGTCCCTCATTCTGTTTAGTCTCCATATTTAAGGTTCCGATGAAGAAGTGTCTCCCACTGAGTGAGTCACTCATGTGCTGAATTTCAGGTAGTGTCCCTCCCAGAAAACACCCCAAACTTACCCAGACATTTGGGCTGGCCTCTAATCCCAACTCTCCTTAGTGATTACTGCTGTTCCTAGGGCAGGGCTTTACCTGTGACATCACAGAAGGCTCACCTCACTGCATTCTGGGAATCTCAAAGGACATCATGGCCTCAGGTACTTCCCAGCTTGGTCCCTCCTTATTCTCTCTCAAACTGTGTCAAGCTTCTTTGGAAACACTTAACTTAGGGGTACTAGATGGAAGTTTTTCACAGAGACACCTCCATGGGATTCACCTACATACATGGTCTGTCAGCCCTCAATCTTTTTGAGGTTTCTGCTTGAGAGAAGCATGGTTGACAATGCTGCTTCCTCATCTCAGGTATCTGAGCCCACATTCTTCCTCATCATCTCAGATTCTGGTTTATTGCCGGCACTCACATGCAAGGCACATTCCTCTGTCCGTGTATCTGGCTTTAACAAAACTCACACCTTGTTTTCTACCTTACCTGTCTGCACTAATATTTTAGCATGTAGTGCCCTGTGAATTATTAGCTGAGTCTTTGCCTCAGTGGCCCTTAGTTTTATAAGGAACTTACAGAAATAAATAACTACATGGTGGATAAATACAGAGCATGACTGCATCACATTGGAGGACCCTGCAGGCAGAGTGCAGTGTGAGGTGCAGAGAATCCTGGAGGTGCATGCTTTAACTTGTCCCATCCTAAGTGGACCTTACACCTGGTAAAATGTTTGTAAATCATCACACTGTCCAGGTATGTTTCCAGCCACTATCTCCGTGCACGTGTATGGTGTACAGTGTTGGGAACTGTTTTTGTCAGCCCTTTTCTGACTAGGGACTCTTTCTCATGTCCATTCTTCTGTGCTGGAACTGCGGTCTCTCAACCATCATGTTTCCATTGTTCTTATGAAGGGATGGGGGGTTGGGAAAAATGACTGATACCCAGTGTTGGAGATTGCTGGGCACTCCTGACAATGGGGCCACTGTACATTTTCTACAGGGATTCAGAATGTTGCAAAGGTCAGCAGATGATCATGAAAAGCTTTAAATGTTCGACTGAATTTGCTTGGCTCTGTCCTTGCCAACAGAGTGTCCAGCTACTGCCATGAGGATGTTTTATGGGAGTTACTCTGGATTTCGCATTCATTTAGTTCCTTGTGTTAGGCGACTTATGATCACGAGGAGTTCTGGATGTCATTTTCTGATTGTGGGAAGTCAGAGCCCCTGATGGAAGGACAGGCTTTTACAGCAGGTGAAGGAGTGGCCACTGCTAGGTCCTAAGTCATCTCATATTGCTCCATCCTGTACAGACTCTTGTGGATGAAGCTGGACATCAGAGATAGAACACAGGTTCTATGTGGAAATATTTGGGCACAGAGTGACCTGTGTCATTCATTATTCTGAGAAGTTGTTCCCTCTACTCAAAATATCACCTTCCCTTGTGGGTGAAAGACAAATTCTGGCCAAACCTTATTCAAATCTTGGAATGAGAACTTCAAGGGAATCAAATTTTCAAGGCAGCCATAGTAACATTAATGGGTACACTGTTGTGCAAGTTGTATGTTGAAACTCACACTTAAGTGTGATTTGGATTAAATGACCCCCATAGTGACATTTGTGTATTCTCCCATTAGCCTGTTCTCTCTCATGACCTGTTTCTTTATGTCTTTGACAGTAGAAATAGTCTGAGTCTTGTTGCACTATAGTTTCTGGTGGGGATTCAGATCTCCCACTACCATTTCCAGTCTCTACAGGACACAGATGTTACCCTGCACATCTGCATTAGAACTGACACGTGATACAGCGTAGTTATCGCTGTGATGGACAAGAACAAGAGGGATATTAGTAGAAAGCACAATTTAAGCTATAAATTACTGTTATTTCTGAGGAGAATTTCAACAAATATGTTCCATATTTGCTGTGTTTCGTTTTGTAACTGGAGGCTGAGATGGCTGAGGAGTTTCCCAATGTGTTACTGTTCCATGTCTTTCCTCTCACCAGCAGACCGACATTTGGTGATTCCCAATCCTAGTTTATTGTGAATGTCACAGCTGTGAGCGCGTGAACCAGTTCTGAGCTGCTGGTTCTGTGTCCCTTTGATCTGAGCCCAGGAGTGTTTGCTGTATCTCATGCTGCTGTCTCCTTGTTTCCCAAAGAGCTTCCATGGTTTTTCAAAAATATCTGTATATTCATGTGTGTGATTTTTCTTACTGTTTAATATTGAAAATTAAAGCCAGGCAGTGGTGGCGCACGCCTTTAATCCCAGAACTCGGGAGGCAGAGACAGGCAGATCTCTGTGAGTTCGATGCCAGCCTGGTCTACAAGAGCTAGTTTCAGGACGGGAACCAAAAAGCTACGGAGAAACCCTGTCTCGAAAAATCAAAAAATATATATATATTGAAAATTAATTTAACTAAAAATGTACTGTAAATCTGGTCATGAGCCAGTAGTTGTAGAGCTTGCTGACCCTATGGGTGAACCTACTACTCTTATGATAAATGGACAGAGTCCCAAGCTGCTGCCAAGTTGTTATGTTTACTCTCATGTAATAGCTTAGATCGCCAGTCTCATCTGGCTTTTGTGGAGTATGGCATTGTTAACAGAAAACTCATAATTTTCAAAATACAGAAAATAAATGACAGTGGGATGCTCATCCACAAATGAAATATCTTTATTATACTCCCTCCCCCATGATCAGGGACACCAGAAAAGAACAGAATACTCTAAAAAGCTTTCTAGAAGTTTCATAACTGACAAAGCAGCAAGCTCATCTTGCTCTTCCAATTCGAGCCCAACTCAAGGTGGCCCTCATTGTCCTAAATCTCCCTTGTGAAACTGCTACTAGATACTGACATTAAGCATAGCAAATACCTGATTTCTATATATTCTGTGAATCTAGCTATTGTCAAAAATGAGGCACACTTACTTATTTGAACCCAAGCTTCCTTTTCTTAAAGTTTCTTAAAAAGCAAAATAAAGATTTTCATATGCACAGCTGTTATCTTTCGTAATTTAGAACTAACATTTTTGAAAATCCGTCTTGAAAGCCTAGGGATGTCAGCCACATGTCACATCTCACTTAGTGCATCATGCCATGGTCTGCATGATGACATTCTACCTTTTGTACTAAAATAGCTTTTCAGTGTTAGCAGTCATCGTTGTACGTTATAAATTGTCAATCACATTCCAACTTGAGGTGAGCTAAAATGTGAGAAAAAGAGAATCTTAAATTGAGCACCATGTAATATGAAGAACATTAATTAAGGTAATTTTCTTAACAAAGTAGACCCTGTATCAATTTAAATAAAAACAAAAAAATATCATTTTAGGCACTCTGAAGTATATAAATAACCTTGGAAATCTTTGCAAAGTAAATAATTGATTGTCTTTTACTTAAAATGTTTATGACACTATAATATTAATAATTTAAATGTCTACCACATTAAACTGTTATGCAAAACTCCATCCAGTAACTGCAAAGATTGTCACTGATATATCATAATATGCTAGGATAGCAGTTCCCGTTTTGTTCCCCATTTAAATGATGAGGGAATCACTGCTCTGATAGACTAAAGGACAGCTGGTGCTAATGCAGCATAGAGCAGGATGTGGGGTCAGTAGGAGTTCAACCCAAAGGTCACGCTCTCTCTGTTCATAAAGGCTGCTCTGGGCCAGAGCCTTGGCTCTTGTTAGAACTAGGTGAGTGACAGAGGACTTACCTAATTTGTGACAGCCCTTAGTTTTCTTCCCATTGCCACAAGAGTTCTGAATAAGAGTTTTCTAATAAAGGGAATAATCAGAGCAAATGCACATAATGTTTGGATGAAAGTTAAGTATCTGTTGTTGTGGGGAATCAGAGGAATTGCATGTTGTGTAACAATTGCAGAGCATGTGAGTGATTGTACATGCTGACACAGTAGCCTACACTTTCATAAAAATGCCTCTTGCTCCCACAGATCAGCCCTGCACTTCGCATGTTTCTGCAGACACCTTAGGGTCCTCATTGTTGTCTAGGTTCTCTGGCATCGAGATTTGTGGGCTGGTTTTCTTTGCTTTATGTTTAAAAACCACCTATGTGAGAGTACTTGTGATGTCTTGGTTACCTCACTCAAAATGATGTTTTCTACCTCCATCCATTTGCCTGAAAAATTCAAGAGGCTGGTTTTTTTTTCTGTTGTATAGTACTCCATTGTTTAAATGTACCACATTTTCTTTCTTTCCTTTTTTTTGGTGATTTTTTTTTGGTTATTTTATTTTATTTTTTAGTTGTTGCAAAAAAAATTTCCGCCTCCTCCCCATTTCCCATTTCCCTCCCCCTCCTCGCACACATCACCCCCTCCCCCTACTTCCCCACTTCTCCCCCCACTCCATTCCCCCTCCCTCTCGAGAATGAAGAGCAGTCCAGATTCCCTGCCCTGCGAAGTCCAATGTCCTCCCACTTCTATCCAGGATCAGGAAGGTGAGCATCCAAACAGGCTAGGCTCCCACAAAGCCAATTCATGTATTTGGATCGAAACCTAGTGCCATTGTCCTTGGCTTCTCATCAGCCTTCATTGTCTGCCACATTCAGAAAGTCCGGTTTTATCCCATGCTTATTCAGTCCCAGTCCTGCTGGCCTTGGTGAGCTCCCAATAGATCAGTTCCACTGTCACAGTGGGTGGGTGCACCCCATCGTGGTCCTGACTTCCTTGCTCATGTTCTCCTTCCTTCTACTCCTCATTTGGATCTTAAGAGCTCAGTCCGTGTACCACATTTTCTTATCCATCCCTGTGTCTCAATAAAATACACATACACACACACAGACACACATACAAAGGCACACACACAGGTACACACACGGAGGCCGGGACATAGAAATATAAAATGAGATAAATCTATTTTTAAGTAAATAAATTTTAAGTGTGTTTTCTGTTGCTGTATTTACTATGAACACCTTGAAACTTTATAAAATGTAGAAGTGTATTTAGTTCCTGATGCTATAGGCTGTGACATCCAAGGGTGGAATTTGGTCCCTGGGGATGGTCTGGTATCACGTCCCTTCTGAGAATGCTATACTCTGAGACAGTTCAAGCCTGGTAGCTCAGGTACCTCTCTCTTCCCACAAAGATGTTAAAGCCAGCATTTGGCATCCAAGCCACCACAGCCCACTGCCACCAGAAACTGGGGATAAATTTCTAACATGTGAACTTGTAAGGAAGACATCCACATCACCAAGCCTCTGACTCTGTTGGGATCTTTTACATCATGCATGCCTTCAAATTCAATCCATCTTCCCCACCATCAAAATAAAACAAAATTGAAGAAAAAAGGAAGAAAATAAGAAAGGAAAATCCAGTCCTGGGAGCTCTTGTGTGACACAGTGAGCCATAACCCCTTTATCTATACAATGTTCCAAGTGTGTGTTCATTGCAAGGAATAGCTAGTCTAGTTCAAGGTCCCAGGTCTCAGCTTCACCATTGACACTGGGTCATCATCCTGTTGTTTTGTCCTAGAAATCCCAAAGCCCTGGGTCTGCAGGAACACATAGTCACTCTCCTGTGCTCCAGAAGGTCACAGATGGGGTGAACCTTCCTGCAGGCCAACACTTCCCTGGTTCTGGGCCTGTGCAATTGCGGGGTTGATCAGCCTGACAGCTCTTCCTCATCTTTGCCACCAGAGGGAGCTCTCCAGCACTGTCCTTGCTATTTCACCCCTTGCAGCAATGAGCAAGGGGTGGGGCCAGTTCTCCTGGTTTGAAGTCCTCAGGGTCAGTTCACCTACACCTGCATCTTCAGGTCCAGTTCTGCTGTGTTGCACAGGTGAGGTATAGGGGCTACTCTGCCAAGTACTGCAGCTGATGAGGGACATGGCATTTCTCACTATTCTGACCTCAGGGCAGGCTCTTCCACCTAAGTCAGGAGTGGATGGTGTGAGGTGGGGCATTTTCCTGCCACCCATGCCTACACATGAAGATGATTAATGGGGGAGGGTTGTTCTCCCATACACACAACATCAGGGCTGGCTCACCCACACCTCAGCCAGGAGGAATGATGAATTCTCATTCCTATGAAATGGTAAGTAAAATTAATTTTCTTCAATAATTTTCTTTGTTTAGATATTTCTTATAGCAACATAACAATGAATTTGTGCCTTCTCAGAACACATTCCTGTCTCACACTAGGCACAGAGACCTTGGCACAAGTGCCTCCATGATGGAAGCTCTATTCAGGCCATAACAACTCACCACATTGCTGGCCTCACCTACCAAATCAAAAACAAGTAGCTAATCCATCAGAGTCCATAGTTCTGGGAAAGTCTCTAAATGTATTGACCTTGCTTTTTGGTTTCTCTATTTCTGCCTCTAGCTAACAGTTCTTGCTAAATAGCTGAAGAATTTTGACCCAGAACCTGGTATTTGTACTGACCCTGAGAATGGCTTGGAGCTTCAATGAGATCCCCAAAACCAAGTGTACTCACAGGTTAGCTAACAAAGACTTATTTTCTTCATCTTTGGATTTTGGTTTTTCATGAGACAGGTTCTTCCTATCAAGAAAGGTTCTCACTATACAGCTCTGAAACTCACTATGAAGAGAAGGTTGGTCACAAGCTTACTGAGATCCACCTGGTCTGCCTTCCAAGTGCTGATATACATAGATCTAATCTACATGGGTAGTAGAAAAAGACAAGATCTCCTGAGTAAATTGGAAGCATGGGGACCTTGGGAGAGGGTTGAAGGGGAGGGGAGCAGAGAAAAATGTAGAGCTCAATAACAATCAATTTAAAAAAGAGAATGCACCACCCCACCCGTCTTTTATAAAAACTTTCTCTTAGCTTAAACCTGCGTCTGGTGGTCTTCTCTGGTGGGCACCCCACAACATTCCTTCAGCAATGCATGAGTGCAGGAGAGCACCCCAGTGGAGAGCATTGTGCAGAGCCTGGAGAACAGAAGCATGGATACATTGATGCTCAGTTTCCTAGAGTGTGAATCCTAATGGGATTGTGAGTGAACATAAATGGGCCCCTTGCATCCCGCCCCTTCCTTTAGTCATGAACTCTTCCATTACATGAGATTCAATGTCTCTCTCAGTATCAATTTAGGGCATAGCTGAAGTTCCTGTAGGTTTAAAAACCCAAGAAACAAAGTGCCCCATTACCTCAGGACCAGGCTGTTTCCAAATCTATGTAGCTAGAGTTTATGATCAACGATGGGAACTCAGGGTCAAGGCCTTTCCTGGACAGGCTTTCTGGTGTTTTGGAATAGAAATTTCCCTTGGGGATAAGCATTACAGGACAACATAGGGACAATGTCCAGGTTTTTGCTGCCTGAAGCTGGACTGTTGTGACCCATGACCTTCTTTCAAACTAAGCCACCCATCCTAGAATTTCTGTGAGTCACCTTTCATCTTCTCCAGGAAGCAGTACACTCATAGGGTTCTGAAATAGAGAGCTGGAATAGTCATAGAAGTGGCTGAGGGCTGCTAAGTTCTAGGTACTGGACCTTGAATCAATCCTGCAGGCCCTTGTAGTCCTACTGTAGACCGACAGGCTCTTTCAGAGAAATGGAATTGGACATTGATTGTTTCTTCTCCTGTGCAACAGCGTCTGTCCTCGGATGGTCATGACCATGACAGAAGGAATGAGTTGAGTGTGACTTTCTCACACATGAATCCCATTCCTTAGGGTGAAACTTGAACACACTGTCCTGTATTCAAGGATCACTGAGGGCAGAGTTATCCTACAAGCACTTCTGAATGAGTTTTTGGATGCTTTATATAATTTTTTGTTACTCAGAACCTCAAATGTGTGAAGCAAACACTATACCCCTGATGATGTCTCTGGCACAACACCCACATCTGCATGCTGGATATCATCTTTGAAAAAAAATTCTTTCTTATAAACACTTATTATTACGGATAATTCAAAATGTATGCTAACTCCAAATCTATCTCTGCTAGCCGACATTTCTCTTATGTTCAGACCTTGACACCTTCACACTTTTCCCAATTGGCTTTGAAGAGTAGACTGGGCACTGTTGAGGAATCCTCATGGTTTCAACTTACAGTCTATTTCATCTTTGGAAAGGTGTCATCTGAGTATCAACCATCGCTTATATGGCTCCTATTGTAATTTTAATCATACATTGCATGTGGAAATGTTTATAACCTTCATTTATGTGTACAGTTGGCAAATATGTATACAGACTTACTAGAGCTGTGAAGGCTGGGTTTTCTTTTCTTTTCTTTTTCTTAAGAAAGAAAGAAAGAAAGAAAGAAAGAAAGAAAGAAAGAAAGAGAGAGAAAGAAAGATATTAAGACTTCCTAGAATCAATGACAATGAAGACACAATGTACCCAAACCTGTGGGACAATATGAAAGCAGTGCTAAGAGGAAAGTTCATTGCACTAAGTGCCTATGTAAAGAAAGTGGAGAAAGTCTCCATTACCAATTTAACAGTACACCTTAAAACTCTAGAACAAAAAGAAGGAGATGCACCCAGGAGGAGTAGATGACAGGAAATAATCAGACTTAGTGTTAAAACCCATATAATAGAAACAAAGAAAACAATACAAAGAATCAATAAAACAGAGATTTGAAAAAAATAAAGAAGATAGAAAAACCCTTCTTCAAACTATGCAAAAGGCAGGGAGAGAAACTCCAAATTGAAAAATCAAAAAATGAAAATGGGACATAAAAACAGAAACTGAGAATTCAGTGAATTCAGAGAATCCTTAGTTTATACTACAAAACCTGTACTTCACAAAATTGCAATTTGTAAACGAAATGGACAATTTTCTAGGTAGATACCATATACCAAAATTAAATCATACCAGGTAAACAATTTAGATAAATCTATAAACTGCAAGGAGAAAGAAGCTGTCATCAAAAGCCTCCCCACCAAAAACTGCCCAGAGACAGATGGTTTTAGTGTAGAATTCTATCCAAACTTCCCAGAGTAGCTTATACTCCTCAAAGTGTTTCACAGAAGGAACATTGCCAAACTCTTTTTATGATGCTACAGTTACCCTGATACCAAAACCACACTAAGATTCAACAAAGAAAGAAAATTATAGACCAATCTCACTCGTGAACATAGCAAAAGAACTCAAAAAATACTGGCAAACCAAATCCAAGAACACATAAAAAGATTATCAAATCAGCTTCATCCCAGAGATGCAGGGATGGTTAAACATATAAAAATCTACCAGTGTAATCCATCATATAAATAAACAGAAAGAAAAAAATTCATATGATCATTGAACCTGCAAAGCATTTGATAAAATTCAATACCCCTTCATAATAAAGGTCTTGGAGAGATCAGGGATACAAGGAACATATCTGAACATAATAAAAGCAATACACAGAAAGCCAACAGCCATCAAATTAAATGGAGAGAAACTAAAAGCAATTCCACTAAAGTCAGGAACAAGACAAGGCTGTCAACTCTCTCCATACTCTTCAAGATAGTTTTTGAAGTTCTCGCTATAGCAATAAGACAAGAAAAGGAGATCAAAGGGATTAACATTGGAAAGGAAGACATCAAACATTTCTTATTTGCAGATGATATGATAGTATAGGTAACTGACCCCCAAAACTTTACCAGGGAACTCCTAAAGCTGAAAAATAGCTTTAGTAATGCAGCAAGATACAAGAATAACTAGAAATAAAATCACTAATCCTCCTATACATAAATAATAAAGAAGCTGAGAGGGAAATCAGAGAAACATCATCTTTCCCAACAGCCACAAATCACATAAAATATCTTGGAGGTAACACTAACCAAAGAATGAAAGACCTATTCGACAATAAATTTAAGTCTTTGAAAAGAAATTGAAAAAGATACCAGAAAATGGAAAGATCTCCCATGCTCTTCCATATGTAGAAACAAAATAATAAAAATGACAATCCTACAAAAAGCAATCTATAGATTCAATGCAAGCACCATCAAAATCCCCACAAAATTTATCATAGACCTTGAAATGACAATAATCAATTTCATATGGAAAAACAACAACAATAAAACCCCAGGTTGGCAAAACAATACTGTACAATTAAGAAACTTCCAGAGGTGTCACCATCCCTGATATCAAACTCTAATACAAAGCTATTGAATAAAAAAAACATAGTATTGGCATAAAAACAGAGAGGTTGACCAGTGGTATCAAATTGAAGATATTGGTCCATACTCCTATGAACAGGTAATTTTTGACAAAAATTAAAATTATACAATGGAAAAATAAAGTATCATCAAGAAATGTTGCTGCCATAACTGGATGTCAACATGTAGAAGAATGAAAATAGATCCATATCTATCACCATGCATAAAACTCAAATCCAAGTGCATCAAAACCCTCAATATAAATCTGACCACACTGAATTGATAGAAGAGAAAGTAAGAAGTAGCCTTCAATGTTTTGGCATAGGAGACCACTTCCTAAATATAACCCCAGTAGTACAGTCACTGAGATCAATAATCAATAAATTTGAACCCTATGAAAATGAGAGGTTTATGTAAAGGAAAGGACACAGTCAATAAGACAAAAAGGCAGCATAATGAATGTGAGAAGATCTTCACCAACCCCACATCAGATAAAGGGTTGACCTCAAAAACATATAAAGAACTCGAGAAATTAGACATCAAAATTCTAAATAACCCAATGAAAAAGTGGGGTACAAAAGTAAACAGAAATTCTAAACAGAAGAATCTCAAATGCCCGAAAGACACTTAAGGAAATGGTCAAAATCTTTACCCGTTAGGGAAATGCAAATCAAAACAACTCTGAGATGCCACCTTACACCTGTCAGAATGGCTAAGATCAAAAACACCAATGATAGCTTATGCTGGAGAGGATGTGGAGTAAGGGGAACACTCATCCACTGCTGGTGGGAATGCAAACTTGTACAACCATTCTGGAAATCAGTAAGATGGTTTATCAGAAAATTGGGAATCTAACTACCTCAGGATCCTGCAATATCGCTCTTAGGCATATACCCAAAAATGCTCAATCATGCTTCAAGAACATTTGTTCAACTATGTTCATAGTAGCATTATTTGTAAAGCCAGAACTTGGGAACAAACTAGATGCCCCTCAACCGAAGAATGGATAAAGAAATGTGGCACATTTAAACATTAGAATACTAGTCAGCAGTAAAAAAAAAAAATGACATCTTGAAATTTGCATGCAAATGAATAGAAGTAGAAAACACTATCCTCAGTGGGGTTACCCACATCCAAAAAGATGAATAGAGTATGTACTCAAACTTTTTTTTTTTTGGTTTTTCGAGACAGAGTTAAGCCCAGGCCCAAATATTTTCTTGACTGGGCCCAGGATTCTTCATGGGGTTTGGCCCAGGCCTACATCTTTTCTTCTTTGGGCCCAGGCCAATTTAGTATAAGGCTTAGGTCCAGGCCCATATCTTCTCTAGATTGGGCCCAGGCAACACAGCATAAGGGTTAGACCCAGGCCCACATTTTTCTATATTGGGACCAGGCCTCTTCAAGATAATTTTTAGGCACAGGCCCAAATCTTTTCTTTTTTAGGCCCAGGATTCTTCATGGTGCTTGGCCCAGGCCCAAATTTTCTCTTCTTTGATCCCAGGCCACTTCAGCATAAGGGTTAGGCCCAGACACACATCTTTTCTTTATTAGGCACAGGCCTCTTCAAGAAATTTTGAGGCCCAGGCCCAAATATTTTTTTCATTGGGCCCAGGACTCTTGATGGTGTTTGGCCCAGGCCCACATCTTTTCTTCACTGTTGCCAGGCCAATTTAGCATAAGGGTTAAGCCCAGGACCATATCTTTTCTTCATTGGCCCAGGCCTCTTCATGGTGTTTGGCCAAGGCCTATATATCTTAATCATTGTGCCCAGGCCAATTTAGCATAAGAATTAGACCCAGGCCCAAGTTTTCTTTTCATTGGGCCCAAGCCGCTTCAGCGTAAATGTTAGGCCCAGGCCCACATCTTTCTTTATTGGGCCAAAGCCACTTCAGCGTAAATGTTAGGCCTAGGACAAAATCTTTTCTTCATTGGTCCCAGGCCTCTTCAGAGCAATGGTTAGGCACAGGCCCACATCTTCTCTTCATTGGGCCCAGGCCTCTTGAGGATAATGGTTAGGCCCAGGCCCTAACCTTTTTTTATTGGGCCCAGTCCAATTTAGCATAAGGGTTAGGCCCAGGCCCACATCTTTTCTTCATTGGGCCCAGGCACAAATATTTTCTTCTTTGGGCCTAGGCCACTTCAGCGTACATATTAGGCCCAGTCCCATATCTTTTCTTCTTAGGGCCCAGGCCTCTTCATGGTTTTTGGCACAAGCCTACATCTTTTCCTCATTGGTCCCATTCCAATTTTTCACAAGGGTTAGGCCCAGGCCCACATCTTCTCTTCATTGGGCCCAGGCCACTTCAGCATAAGGGTTAGGCCCAGGCCCACATCTTTTCTTCATTGGACCCAGGCCTCTTCATGGTGTTTGTCCCAGGCCTATATATTTTTTGATTGGGCCCAGGCCAATTTAGTGTAAATGATAGGCCCAGGCCCATGTCTTTCTTCCTTATGCCCAGGCCACATCAATGTAAATGTTAGTCCCAGGCCCACATCTTTTCCTAATTGTGCCCAGGCCTCTTAAAGATAATTTGTAGGCCGAGGCGCAAATCTTTTCTTTATTGGGCACAGTCCAATTTTTGTAAGGGTTTATCCCAGGCCCACATCTTCTCTTCATTTGGCCCAGGCCACTTCAGCGTATATGTTAGACCCAGGACCACATTTTTTCTTCATTGGGCCCAGGCCCAAATATTTTTTTCTTTGGGCCTACGCCACTTCAGAGTACATTTTAGGCCCAGGCCCACATCTTTTATTCATTGGGCCCAGACCTCTTCAGGGTACGGGTTTGGCCAAGGCTCACATCTTTTCCTCATTGGGCCCAGTCCGATTTTATGTAAGCGTTAGGCCGAGGCCCACATCTTCTCTTCATTGGGCCCAGGCCACTTCAGCATAAGGCTTAGACCCAGGCCCACATCTTCTCTTCATTGGGCCCAGACAACTTCAGCATAAGGGTTAGGCCCAGGCCCACATCTTTTCTTTATTGGGCCCAGGACTCTTCATGTTGTTTGGCCCAGGCCTACATATTTTTTTCATTGGGCCCAGGACAGTTTATCTTAAGAGTTAGGCCCAGACCCACATCTTCTCTTCATTGTGCCCAGGCCACTTCAGCGTAAGTATTAGGCCCAGGCCCACATCTTTCTTCATTGGGTCCAGGCCACATCAGCGTAATGTTAGGCCCAGGCCCACATCTTTTCTTCATTGGTCCCAGGCCTCTTCATTATTTTTGGCCCAAGCCTACATTCTTGCCTCATTGGTCCCAATCCAATTTTTCGTAAGGGTTAGGCCCAGGCCCACATCTTCTCTTCATTGGGCCCAGGCCACTTCAGCATAAGGGTTAGACCCAGGCCCACATCTTTTCTTCATTGGGCCCAGTCCTCTTCAAGATAATTTTGAGCCCCAGGCCCCAATTTTTTTATTGGGCATAGGCATCTTCATGGTGTCTGGCCCAGGCCTGCATCTTTTCCTCATTGGTCCCAGTCCAATTTTACACAATGGTTAGGCCCAGGCCCACATCTTCTCTTCATTGGGCTCAGGCCACTTCAGCATAAGGGTTAGGCCCAGGCCCACATTTTTTCTTCATTGGGCCCGGGCCTCTTCAGGATAATTTTTAGGCGCAGGCCCTAATCTTTTCTTCATTAGACCCAGACCTCTATATTGTGTTTGGCCCAGGCCTACACCTTTTTTCATTGGGCCCAGGCCAATTTAGCGTAAGGGTTTGGCCCAGGCCCACATTTTCACTTCATTGGGCCCAGGCCACTTAGGCATTAATGTTAGGCCCAGGCCCACATCTTTCTTCATTGGGCCCAGGCCACTTCAGCGTAAATGTTAGTCCCAGGCCCACATCTTCTATTCATTTGGCCCAGGCCACTTCAGCATAAATGTTAGGTCCAGGCCCACATCTTTCTTCATTGTGCTCAGACCTCATCTGGATAATGTTTAGGCTCAAGCCCACATCTTCTCTTCTTTGGGCCTTGGCCACTTCAGCATAAATATTAAGCCCAGCCCCACTTGTTCTCTTCATTGGGCCCAGTCCTCTTCAGCGTAAAACTTAGACCAACGCCCATGTCTTTCATTATTGGGCCCAGGACACTTCAATGTAAATGTTAGACCCAGGCCTACATCTTTTCCTAATTGTGCCCAGGCCTCTTGACAATAATTTTTAGGCCCAGGCCCAAATTTTTTCTTCTTGGGGCCCAGGCCCAAATATTTTATTCTTTGGACTTTGCCACTTCAGAGTACATGTTAGGCCCAGGCCCACATCTTTTCTTCATAGGGCCCAGACCTCTTCAGGGTACAGGTTTGGCCCAGGCTCACATCTTTTTCTCATGGGGCCCAAACCAATTTTATGTTAGGGTTAGGCCCAGGCCCACATCTTCTCTTCATTGGGCCCAGGCCACTTCAGCATAAGTGTTAGGCCCAGGCCCACATCATTTCTTTTTTGGGCCCAGGCATCTTCATGTTGTTTGGCCCAGGATACATCATTTTTTCTTTGAGCACAGGCCAGTTTAGCTTAAGGGTTAGGCCCAGGCCCACATCTTTCTTCATTGGGTCCAGGCCACTTCAGTGTAAATGTTAGGCCCAGGTCCACATCTTTTCTTCATTGGGCTCAGACCTCTTCATGGTTTTTGGCCTAAGACTACATCTTTTCCTCATTGGTCTCAATCCAATTTTTTTGTAAGGGTTAGGCCCAGGCCCACATCTTGTCTTCATTGGGCCCGGGGCCTCTTCAGGATTTTTTTTTAGGCCCCGGTCCAAATCTTTTCTTCTTTAGACCCAGGCCTCTTCATGGTGTTTGGCCCAGGCCTACATGTTTTTTTATTGGGTCCAGGCCAATTTAGCGTAAGGGTTAGGCCCAGGCCCACATTTTTTCTTCATTGGGCACAGGCCACTTCAGCGTAAATTTTAGGCCCAGGCCCACATCTTCTCTTTATTGGGTCCACGCCACTTCAGTGTAAATATTAGGCCCAAGCCCACATCTTTCTTCATTGGGCCCAGGACACTTCAGTGTAAATATTAGGCCCAGGCCCACATCTTTCTTCATGGGCCCTGGCCACTTCAGTGTAAATGTTAGGCCCAGGACCACATCTTTTCTTCTTTGGGCCAAGGCCTCTTGAGGATAATGCTTAGGCCCAGGCCCAAATATTTTCTTCTTTGGGACTAGACCACTTCAGCATAAATGTTACGCACATCCCCATATCATTTCTTCATTGGGCCCAGACCTCCTCAGGATATGGGTTGGGCCCAGGCCCACATCTTTTCCTCATTGGTCCCAGATCAATTTTTCGTAAAGATTAGGCCCAGGCCCACACCTTCTATTCGCTGGGCCCAGGGCACTTCAGCATAAGGGTTAGGCCCAGGCCCACATCTTTTTTTAATGGGCCCAGGCCTCTTCAAGATAATTTTGAGGCCCAGGCCCAAATCTTTTATTATTGGGCCTAGGCATCTTCATGTTGTTTCGCCCAGGCCTACATAATTTTCTCATTGGGCCCAGGCCAATTTAGCATAAGGGTTAGGGCCAGGCCCACATTTTCTCTACATTGGGTCCAGGCAGCTTCAACGTAAATGTTTGGCCCAGGCCAACATCTTCTTTTCATTGCCCCAGGCCACTTCAGCGTAATTATTAAGCCCAGGCCCACAACTTTCTTCATTGTTCCAAGGCCACTTCACATAAATGTTAGGCTCAGGCCCACATCTGTTTTTCATTGGGCCCAGGCCAGTTTAGCTTAAGGGTTAGGCCCAGACCCACATCATCTCTTTATTGGACCCAGGCAACTACAGCATAAATATTAGCCCCAGGCCCACTCTTTCTTCTTTTGTCCCAGACCACTTCAGCGTGAATATTAAGCCCATGCCCACATCTTTTCTTAACTGGACCCAGGCCTCTTTAGGGTAATGTTTTAGCCCAGGCCCACATCTTCTCTTCATTGGGCCAAGGCCATTTCAGCATAAGGGTTAGGCCCAGGCCCACATCTCTTCTTTATTAGGCCCAGGCCTCTTTAAGACAATTTTGAGGCCCAGGCCCAAATATTTTTTTATTGAGCATAGGCATCTTCATGGTGTTTGGCGCAGGCATACATCTTTTTTTCATTTGGCCTAGGCCAATATTGCGTAAGGGTTAGGCCCTGGCTGATGTCTTCTCTTCATTGGGCCCAGGCCGCTTCAGCCTAAATGTTAGGCCTAGGCCCACATCTTATTACTATAGGGCCCAGGCCTCTTCAGGATAATTTTGAGGCCCAGGACCAAACATTTTTTATTGAGCCCAGGAAACTCCATGGTGTTTTGCCCAAGCCTACATCTTTTTTTTTTCATTGGGCCCAGGCTAATTTAGCGTACGGTTAGGCCTAGGCCCACGTATTCTCTTCATTGGGCCCAGGCCGCTACAGTGTATATGTTAGGCCCAGGCCCACATCTTCTCCTCATTGGGCCCAGGCCACTTCAGCATAAATATTAGCCCCAGTCCCACATCTTTCTTCATTGGGCCCAGGCCACTTCAGCGTAAATGTTAGGCCCAGGCACACATCTCCTTTCATTTGGCCCAGGCCACTTCAGCATATTAGGCCCAGGCCCACATCTTTCTTTATAGGGCCCAGGCCACCTCAGCGTAATTATTAAGCCCAGGCCTACATCTATTCTTTTTTCTGCTCAGACCTCATCTGGCTAATATTTAGACTCAAGCCCACATCTACTCTATTTAGGCCTTGGCCTCTTCAGCGTAAATGTTATGCCCAGCCCCACATCTTCTCTTCATTTGGCCCAGGCCCCTTCAGCGTAAATGTTAGGCCCAGGCCCATGTCTTTCTTCATTGGGCACATGCCACTTCAATGTAAATGTTAGGCCCAGGCCCACATCTTTCTTAATTGTGCCCAGGCCTCATGAGGATTATTTTTAGGCTTAGGCCCAAATCTTTCCTTTATTGGGCCTGGGCCTCTTCAGGGTAATGTTTTGGCACAGGCCCTGATCTTTTCTTCCTTGGGCCCAGTCCAAATTATTGTAAGGGTTAAGCCCAGGTCCACATCTTCTCTTCAATTGGCCCAGGCCACTTCACCGTATATGTTAGGCCCAGGCCCACATCTTTTCTTCATTGGGCCCAGGCCCAAATATTTTCTTCTTTGGACCTAGGCCACTTCAGCATACATGTTAGGCCCAGGCCCACATCTTTTCTTCATTGGGCCCATACCTCTTCAAGGTACAGGTTTTGACCAGGCCCACATCTTTTCCTCATTGTTCTCAATTAAATTTTTCATAAGGGTTAAGCCCAGGCCCACATCCTTTTTCATTGGGCCTGGGCCTCATCAAGTTAAATTTTATGCTCAGGCCCAAATCATTTCTTCATTGGACCCAGGCCTCTTCATGGTGTTTGGCCCAGGCCTACATCTTTTTTTCATTGGGCCCACGCCAAATTAGCGTAAGGGTTAGGCCCATGCACAAGTCTTCTCTTCATTGGGCTAGGCCGCTACAGCGTAAATGTTAGGCCCAGGCCCACATCATCTCTTCTTTGGGCCCAGGCCACTTCAGCGTATATGTTAGGCCTAGGCCCACTTCTTTCTTCATTGGGCCCAGGGCTCCTCAGCATAAATATTAAGCCCATGCCCACATCTTTCCTTCATTGTGCTCAGACCTCATCTGGATAATGTTTAGGCTCAAGCCCTCATCTTCTCTTCTTTGGGCCTTTGCTACTTCAGCGTAAATCTTATGCCCAGCCCCACATCTTCTCTTCATTTGGCCCAGGCTTCTTCAGTGTAAATGTTAGGCCCAGGCCCATGTCTTTCTTCATTGGGCCCAGGCCACTTCATGTAAATGTTAGGCCCAGGCCCACATCTTTTCTTAATTGTAACCAGGCCTCTTGAGGATAATTTTTAGGCCCAGGCACAAATATTTTCTTTATTCGGCCCAGGCCTCTTCAGGGTAATGGTTTGGCCCAAACCCACATCTTTTCTTCCTTGGGCTTAGTCCAATTTATTGTTAGGGTTTAGCCCAGGACCACATCTTTTCGTTATTTGGCCCAGGCATCTTCAGCGTATATCTTAGGCCCAGGCCCACATCTTTTCCTCATTGGGCCCAGGTCCAAATATTTTCTTCTTTGGGCCTAGGCCACTACAGCGTACATGTTAGGCCCAGGACCACATCTTTTCTTCATTGGGCCCAGACCTCTTCAGGGAATGGGTTTGGCCCAGGCCCATATTTTTCTTCATTCATCCCAGTCCAATTTTCGTAAGGCTTAGGAACAGGCCCACATCTTCTCTTCATTGGGCCCGGCCACTTCAGTATAAGGGTTAAGCCCAGGCCAAAATCTTTTCTTTATTTGGCCCAGGCATTATCATGTTGTTTGGCCCAGGCCTACATCTTTTTTTAATTGGGCCCATTCCAGTTTAGCTTAAGGTTTAGGCCCATACCCACATCTTCTCTTCATTTGGCACAGGCCACTTCTGCGTAAATGTTAGGCCCAGGTCCATACTTTTCCTTCATTGGGCCCAGGCCTCTTCATTGTTTCTGGCCCAAGCCTACATCTTTTCCTCATTGTTCCCAATCCAATTTTTCATAAGGGTTAGGCCCGGGCCCACATCTTCTCTTCATTGGGCCCAGGCCACTTCAGCATAAGCGTTAGGCCCAGGCCCACATCTTTTCTTCATTGGGCCCAAACCTCTTCAGGGTAATGGTTTGGACCAGGCCCACATCTTCTCTTCATTGGGCCCGGGCCTCTTGAGGATAATTTTTAGGCCCAGGCCCTAATCATTTTTTCATTGGGCCCAGTCCATTTTAGCATAACGGTTAGGCCCAGGTCCAAGTATTCACTTCATTGGGCCCAGGCCGCTTAGGCGTTAATATTAGGCTCAGGCCCACATCTTTCTTCATTGGGCCCAGGCCACTCAGTGTAAATGTTAGTCCCTGGCCCACATCTTCTCTTCATTTGGCCCAGGCCACTTCAGCGTAAATATTAATCCCAGGCCCACATCTTTTCTTCATTGTGCTCAGACCTCATCTGGATAATATTTAGGCTCAAGCCCACATCTTCTGTTTTTTGGGCGTTGGCCACTTCATCGTAAATGTTATGCCCAGCAACACATCTTCTGTTTTTTGGGCCCAGGCCTCTTCAGCGTAAATGTTATGCACAGGCACACGTCTTTCTTCATTGGGCCCTGGCCACTTCAATGTAAATGTTAGGCCAAGGCACATATTTTCTAAATTGTGCCCAGGCCTCATGAGGATAAATTTTAGGCCCAGGCCCAATTCTTTTTTTATTGGACATAGGCATCTTCATGGTGTTTGGCGCAGGCATACATCTTTTTTCATTGGGTCCAGGCCAATTTATCATAAGGGTTAGGCCCTGGCCGATGTCTTCTCTTCATTGGGTCCAGGCCGCTTCAGCGTAAATGTTAGGCCTAGGCCCACATCTTATCATAGGACCCAGGCCTCTTTAGGATAATTTTTAGGCCCAGGCCCAAATCATTTTTTATTGGGCCCAGGAAACTTCATGGTATTTTGCCCAGGCCTACATCATTATTTCATTGGGCCCAGGCCAATTTAGCGTAAGGGTTAGGCCCAGGCCCAAGTCTACTCTTCATTGGGTCCAGGCAGCTACAGTGTAAATGTTAGTCCCAGGCCCACATTTTCTCTTTATTGGGTCCAGGCCACTTCAGCATAAATATTAGGCTTAGGCTCACATCTTTCTTCATTGGGCACAGGCCACTTCAGCATAAATGTTAGGCCCAGGCCCACATCTTTCTTCTTTGAGCCCAGGCCACCTGAGCGTAAATATTAAGCCCAGGCCCACATCTTTTCTTCATTGTGCTCAGACCTCATCTGGATAATGTTTAGGCTCAAGCCAACATTTTCTTTCTTTGGGCCTTGGCCACTTTAGCGTAAAATTATCCCCAGCCCCACATATTCTCTTCATTTGGCCCAGGCCCATTCAGCTTAAATGTTAGGCCCAGGCCCATGTCTTTCTTCTTTGGGCTCAGTCCACTTCAATGTAAATGTTAGGACCAGGCCCACATCTTTCTTCTTTGAGCCCAGGCCACCTGAGCATAAATATTAAGCCCAGGCCCACATCTTTTCTTCATTGTGCTCAGACCTCATCTGGATAATGTTTAGGCTCAAGCCAACATTTTCTTTCTTTGGGCCTTGGCCACTTCAGCGTAAAATTATTCCCAGCCCCACATATTCTCTTCATTTGGCCCAGGCCCATTCAGCTTAAATGTTAGGCCCAGGCCCATGTCTTTCTTCTTTGGGCTCAGTCCACTTCAATGTAAATGTTAGGCCCAGGCCCATATATTTTCTTCATTGGGCCCGGTCCTCTTCATGATTATTTTTAGGCCCAGGCCCAAATCTTTTCTTTATTGGGCCTGGGCCTCAGGGTAATGGTTTGGCCCTGGCCCACATCTTTTCTTACTTGGGCCCAGTCCAATTTATTGAAAAGATTTAGCCCAGACTCACATCCTCTCTTCATTTGGTCTGGGCCACTTCAGCGTTTATGTCAGGCCCAGGCCCACATATTTTCTTCATTGGGCCCAGTCCCAAATATTTTCTTCTTTGGGCCTAGGCCACTTCAGCATACATGTTAGGCCCAGGCCTACATCTTTTCTTCATTGGGCCCAGACCTCTTAAGGGTACGGGTTTGGCCCAGGCCCACAACTTTTCCTCATTGGTTCCAGTCCAATTTTTCATAAGGGTTAGGCCCAGGCCCACATATTTTCTTTATTGGATCCAGGCCTCTTCATGTTGTTTGGCCGAGGCCTACATCATTTTTTTATTGGGCCCTGGCCAGTTTAGATTAAGGGATAGGCCCAGGCCCACATCTTTCTTCAATGGGTCCAGGCCACTTTGTCGTAAATGTTAGGCCCAGGCCCACATCATTTCTTCATTGGACCAGGCCTCTTCATGGTGTTTGGCCCAGGCATACATCTTTTTTTCATTCTGCCCAGACCTATTTAGCGTAAGGGTTAGGCCCAGGCCCAAATTTTCTCATTATTGGGCCCAGGCCGCTTCAGCGTAAATGTTATGCCCAGGCCCACAATTTCTCTTTATTGAGCCCAGGCCACTCAGCATAAATATTAAGCCCAGGATAATCTTTATTCATTGGGCCCAGGCCACTACAACGTAAATGTTAGGTCCAGGCCCAAATCTTTCTTCATTGGGCACAGGCCTCTTCAGGGTAATTGTTTGACCCAGACCCACATCTTCTCTTCATTGGGCCCAGAAATCTTGATGATAATTGTTAGGCACAGGCCCTAATCTTTTTTTCATTGGGCCCTGTCCCTTGTAGCGTAAGGAATAGGCCCAGGGCCACGTTTTCACGTCATTGGGCCCAGGCGGCTTAGGCGTTAATGTTAGGCCCAGGCCCACATCTTTTTTTATTGGGCCCAGGCCTCTTCAAGATAATTTTGAGGCCCCGGCCCAAAGCTTTTATTATTGGGCCCAGGCATCTTCATGTTTTTCCCCCAGGCCTACATATATTTTTCACTGGGCCCAGGCAAGTTTAGCTTTTATTTTCTGCGATGTGCCCAGGCCTCTTCATGGTTTTTGACCCAAGCCTACATCTTTTCCTCATTGTTCCTAGTCCAATTTTATGTAAGGTTTAGGCCTAGGCCCATATCTTCTCTTCATTGGGCCAAGGCCACTTCAGCATAAGGGTTAGTCCCTGGCCCACATCTTTTCTTCATTGGACCCAGGCCTCTTTAGGTGTTTGGCCCAGGCCTATATCTTTTTTTCATTGGGCCCAGGCTGCTTCAGCATAAGTGTTAGGCCTAGGCCCACATCTTATTATCATAGGGACCAGGCCTTGTCAGGATAATTTTTAGGCCCAGGCCCAAAACATTTTTTTTATTGGGCCCAGGAAACTTCATCGTGTTTTGCCCAGGCATACATCTTTTTTTTCATTGGGCCAGGCCAATTTAGCGTAACGGTTATGCCCAGGCCAACATCTTCTCTTCATTGGGCCCAGGCTGCTATAGTGTAAATGTTAGGCCCAGGCCCACATCATCTCTTTATTGGGTCCAGACCACTTCAACATAAATATTGGACCATGCCCACATCTTTCTTCATTGGGCTCAGGCCATTTCAGTGTAAATGTTAGGCCCAGGCCCACATGTTTTCTTCCTTGGGCCCAGTCCAATTTATTGTAAGTGTTTAGACCAGACACACATCATCTCTTCATTTGGCCCAGGACACTTCAGCATTTAAGTTAGGCCAAGGACCACATCTTCTCTTCATTGTGCTCAGACCTCATCTGGATAATGTTTAGACTCAAGCCCACATTTTCTCTTCTTTGGGCCTTGGACACTTCAGCGTAAAATTATGCCCAGCCCCACACTTTCTGTTAATTTGGCCTAGGCCCATTCAGTGTAAATGTTAGGCCCAGGCCCATGTCTTTTTTCATTGGGCCCAGGCCACTTCAATGTAAATGTTAGGCCCAGGCTCACATCTTTTCTTCCTTGCACCCGGGTCTCTTCAGAATTATTTTTAGGCCCAGGCCCAAATCTTTTCTTTATTGGGCCCAGACCTCTTCGGGGTACGGGTTTGGCCCAGTCCCACATATTTTCCTCATTGGTCCCAGTCCAATTTTTCGTAAGGGTTATTCCTAGGCCCACATTTTTTCTTTATTGGACCCAGGCCTCTTCATCTTGTTTGGCCCAGGCCTACATCTTTTTTTCATTGGGCCCTGGTCAGTTTATCTTAACGGATAGGCCCAGACCGACATCTTCTCTTCATTGTGCCCAGGCCACTTTAGTGTAAATATTAGGCCCAGGCCCACATCTTTCTTCAATAGGTCCAGGCCACTTCAGCATAAATGTTAAGCCGAGGCCCACATCTTTTCTTCATTGTGCTCAGACCTCATCTAAATAATGTTAGGCTCAAGCCCACATCATCTCTTCTTTTGGCCTGGCCACTTCAGCGTAAATGTTATGCCCAGCCCCACATCTTCTCTTCATTTGGCCCAGGCCACTTCAGCATAAATATTAGGCCCAGGCCCACATCTTTCTTCATTGGGCTCAGGCCATCTCAGCATAAATATTAAGCCCAGGCCCACATCTTTTCTTCATTGTGCTCAGACCTCATCTGGATAATGTTTAGGCTCAAGCCCACATCTTCTATTCTTTGGGTCTTGGCCACTTCAGCGTAAATGATAGGGCCAACCACACGTCTTCTCTTCATTTGTCCCAGGCCCATTCAACGTAAATGTTAGGCCCAGGCCCATGTCTTTTATCGTTGGGGTCAGGCCACTTCAATGTAACTGTTAGGACCAGGTACATCTTTTCTTAATTTTGCCCAGGCCTCTTGAGGATTCTTTCTAGGCCCAGGCCCAAATGTTTTATTTATTGGGCCCGGGCCTCTTCATGGTAATGGTTTGGCCCACGCCCACATTTCTCTGCCTGGGCCCAAATCCAATTTATTGTAAGGGTTTAGCCCAGACCCACATCTTCTCTTCATTTGGCCCAGGCCACTTCAGCATATATGTTAGGCCCAGGCCCACATCTTTTCTTCATTGGGCCCAGGCCCAAATATTTTCTTCTTTGGGCATAGGCCTCTTTAGCATACATATTTGGCGCAGGCCCACATCTTTTCTTCATTGGGCCCAGACCTCTTCGGGGTACGGGTTTGGCCCAGGCCCACATCTTTTCCTCATTGGTCCCAGTCCAATTTTTCGAAAGGGTTAGGCCCAGGCACACATCTCTTCTTTTTTGGGCCCATGCATCTTCATATTGTTTTGCCCAGGCCTACATCTTTTTTTTTTTATTGGGCTCAGGCCAGTTTAGCTTAAGGGTTAGGCCCAGACCCACATCTTTTCTTCATTGGGCCCAGGCCACTTCAGCGTAAATATTATTCCCAGGCCCACATCTTTCTTCATTGGTCCTGGCCACTTCAGTGTAAATGTTAGACCCAGGCCCACATCTTCTCTTCATTTGGCCCAGGCCTCTTGAAGATAATTGTTATGCCCAGGTCCTAATCTTTTTTTGATTGGGCCCAGTCCATTTTAGCGTAACGGTTAGGCCCAGGCCTACGTTTTCACTTCATTGGGCCCAGGCCGTTTAGGAGTTAATGTTAGGCCCAACTCCACATCTTTTTTCATTGTGCTCAGACCTCATCTGGATAATGTTTAGGCACAAGCCCATATCTTCTCTTCTTTGGGCCTTGGCCACTTCAGCGTAAATGTTAGGCCCAGTCCCACATCTTCTCTGCATTTGCCCCAGGCCACTTCAGCATAAATAATAGGCCCAGGCCCACATATTTCTTCATTGGGCCCAGGCCACCTCAGCATAAATATTAAGACAGGCCCACATCTTTTCTTCATTGTGCTCAGACTTCATCTGGATAATATTTACGCTCAAGCCCACATTTTCTCTTCTTTGGGCCTTAGACACTTCAGTGTAAAATTATGCCCAGCCCCACATCATCTGTTCATTTGTCCCAGGCCCATTCAGCGTAAATGTTAGGCCCAGGCCCATGTCTTTCTTCATTGGGCCCAGGCCACTTCAATGTAAATGTTAGGCCCAGGCCCACATCTTTTCTAAATTTTGCCCTGGCCTCTTGAGAATTATTTTTAGTCACAGGCCCAAATCTTTTCTTTATTGGGCCAGAGCCACTTCATGGTAATGATTTGGCCCAGGCCAACATCTTTTCTGTCTTTGGCCCAGTCTAATTTATTGTAAGGGATTAGCCCAGGCCCACATCTTCTATTCATTTGGCCCGGGCAACTTCAGCGTATATGTTAGGCCCAGGACCACATCTTTACTTCATTGGGCCCAGGCCCAAATATTTTCTTCTTTGGGCCTAGGCCGCTTCAGCATACATGTTATGCCCAGGCCCACATCTTTTCTTCATTGGACCCAGACCTCTTCAGGGTACAGGTTTGGCCCAGGCCCACATCTTTTCCTCATTGGTCCCAGTCCAATTTTTTGTAAGGATTAGGCCCAGGCCCACATCTCTTCTTTATTGAACCCAGGCCTCTTCATGTTGTTTGGCCCAGGCCTACATCTTTAATTCATTGGGCCCAGGCCAGTTTAGCTTAAGGGTTTGGCCCAGACTCACATCTTCTCTTCATTGGGCCCAGGCCACTTCAGCGAAAATATTAAGCCCAGGCCACATCTTTCTTCATTGGGCCCAGGCCACTTCAGCGTAAAAGTTAGGCCCAGGGCCAAATCTTTTCTTCATAGGGAACAGGCCTCTTCAGGGTAATTGTTTGGACCTGCTCACATCTTCTCTTCATTGGTCCCAGGCCTCTTGAGGATAATTGTTAGGCCCAGGCACTAATCTATTTTCATTGATCCCAGTCCATTTTAGCGTAAGGGTTAGGACCAGGCCTATGTTTTCACTTCATTGGGCCCAGGCCGCTTTGGCGTTAATGTTAGGCCTAGGCCCACATCTTTTTTTATTGTGCTCAGACCTCATCTGGATAATGTTTAGGCTCAAGCCCATATTGTCTCTTCTTTGGGCGTTGGCTACTTCTTCGTAAATGTTAGGCCCAGGCCCACATCTTCTATTCATTTGCCCAAAGCCACTTCAGCATAAATATTAGGCCCAGGCCCACATCTTTCCTCATTGTTCCCAGGCCACCTCAGCGTAAATATTAAGCCCAGGCCCACATCTTTTCTTCATTGTGCTCAGTCCTCATCTGGATAATGTTTAGGCTCAAGCCCACATTTTCTCTTCTTTGGGACTTGGACATTTCAGCGTAAAATTATGCCCAGCCCCACACCTTCTGTTCATTTGGCTAAGGCCCATTCAGCGCAAATGTTAGGCCCAGGCCCATGTCTTTCTTCATTGGGCCCAGGCCACTTCAATGTAAACGTTAGGCCCAGGCTCACATCTTTTCTTCCTTGCACCTGTGCGTCTTCAGGATTATTTTTAGGCCCAGGCCCAAATCTTTTCTTTATTGGGCCCGGTCCTCTTCAGGGTAATGGTTTGTCCCAGGCCCACATCTTTTCTTCCTTGGGCCCAATCCAATTTATTGTAATGGTTTAGCCCAGACCCACATCTTCTCTTAATTTGGCCCAATCCACTTCAGCGTATATGTTAGGCCAGGTCCACATCTTTTCTTCATTGGTCCCAGGCCCAAATATTTTCTTCTTTGGTCCTAGGCCACTTCAGCATACATGTTCGGCCCAGGCCCACATCTTTTCTTCCTTGGGCATAGACCTATTCAGGGTACGGGTTTGGCCCAGTCCCACATCATAACCTCATTGGTCCTGGTCCAATTTTTCGTAAGGGTTAGGCCCAGGTCCACATTTTTTCCTTATTGTACCCAGGCCTCTTCATGTTTTTGGCCCAGGCCTAAATCTTTTTTCATTGGTCTCAGGCCAGTTTAGCTTAAGGGTTAGGCCCAGACCCACATCATCTCTTCATTGGGCCCAGGCTACTTCAACGTAAATATTAGGCCCACTCCCACATCTTTCTTCATTGGGTCCAGGCCACTTCAGCGTAAATGTTAGGCCCAGGCCCACATATTTTCTTCATTTGGCTCAGTCTTCTTCATGGTTTTTGGAACAAACCTACGTCTTTTCCTCATTTAACCCAATACAATTTTTCCTAAGTGTTAGGCCCAGGCCCAATCTTCTCTTCATTGGGTCCAGGCCACTTCAGCCTAAGTGTTAGGCCCAGGCCCACATCTTTTCCTCATTTGGCCCATGCCCCTTCAGGATAATTTTTAGGCCCGGGCACAAATCTGTACTTCATTGGACCCAGGACTCTTCATGGTGTTTGGCCCAGGCCTACATCTTTTTTTCATTTGGCCCAGGCCAATTTAGCATAAAATTTAGGCCCAGGCCCACATTTTCTCTTCATTGGGCTCAGGCCGCTTCAGCATAAATGTTAGGCCCAGGCCCACATATTCTCTTTATTGGGCCCAGACCACTTCAGCGTAAATAATAAGCCCAGGCCATATCTGTCTTCATTGGGCCCAGGCCAATTCAGCGTAAATGTTAGGCCCAGGCCCAAATCTTTTTTTCATTGTGCACAGGCCTCTTCGGGGTAATGGTTTGGCCCAGGCCCACATCTTCTCTTCATTGGTCCCAGGCCTCTTGAGGATAATTGTTATGCCCAGGCCCTAATCTTTTTTTTTCATTAGGCCCAGTCCATTGTAGCGTAAGGGTTAGGCCCAGGCCCACATTTTCACTTAATTGGGCCCAGGCCGCTTAGCCGTTAATGTTAGGCCCAGGCCCACATCTTTCTTCATTTTGCTCAGACCTCATCTAGATAATGTTTAGGCTCAAGCCCACATCTTCTCTTCTTTGGGACTTGGCCACTTCAGCCTAAATGTTATGCCCATCCCCGCATCTTCTCTTCATTTGGCCCAGGCCACTTCAGCATAAATATTAGGCCCAGGCCCACATCTTTCTTCATTGGGTCCAAGCCACTTCAGTGTAAATGTTAGGCCCTGGCCCACATCTTCTCTTCATTTGGCCCAGGCCACTTCAGCATACATGTTAGGCCCAGGCTCACATCTTTCATCATTGGTTCCAGACCTCTTCAGGGTACTTGTTTGACCCAGGACCACATCTTTTCCTCATTGTCCCAGTCCAATTTTTCATAACAGTTAGGCCCAGGCCCACATTTTTTCTTTATTAGACCCAGGCCTCTTCATGTTGTTTGGCACAGGCCTACATCTTTTTTTCATTGGGCCCACGCCAGTTTAGCTTAAGGGTTATGCCCAGACCCACATCTTCTCTTCATTGGGCCCAGGGCACTTAAGCTTATATATTATTCCCAGGCCCACATCTTTCTTCATTGGGTCCAGGCAACTTCAGCGTAAATGTTAGGCCCAGGCCCACATCATTTCTTCATTGCGCTCAGGCCTCTTCATTGTTTTTGGCCCAAGCCTACTTATTTTCCTCATTCGTCCCAATCCAATTTTTCGTTTGGGTTAGGCCCAGGCCCAATCTTCTCTTCATTGTGCCCAGGCCACTTCAGTATAAGGGTTAGGCCCAGGCCCATATCTTCTCTTCATTGGGTCGGGCCCCTGCATGCTGTTTGGCCCAGCCCTACATCATTTATTCATTGGGCCCAGGCCAATTTAGCATAAGGGTTATGCCCAGGCCCACATTTTCTCTGAATTGGGCACATTCCGCTTCAGCGTAAATATTAAGGTCAGGCCACATCTTTCTCATTATGCCCAGGCCACTTCAGCGTAAATGTTAGGCCCAGGTCCACATCTTACTTCATTGTGCTCAGACCTCATCTGGATAATGTTTAGGATCAAGCACACATCTTCTCTTTTTTGGGCCTTTGCCACTTCAGCGTAAATGTTATGCCCATCCCCACATCTTCTCTTCATTTGGCCCAGGCCCATTCAGCGTAAATGTTAGGCCCAGGCCCATGTCTTTCTTCATTGGGCCCAGGCCACTTCATTGTAAATGTTAGGCTCAGTCCCATATCTTATCTTAATTTTGCCCAGGCCTCTTGAGAATTATTTTTAAGCCCAGGCCCAAATCATTTCTTTATTGGGCCTGGGCCTCTTCATGGTAATGTTTTGGCCCAGTCCAAAATCTTTTCTGCCTTGGACCCAGTCTAATTTATTGTAAGGGATTAGCTCAGGCCCACAACATCTATTAATTTGGCCCAGGCCACTTCAGCGTATATGTTAGGCCCAGGACCACATCTTTTCTTCATTGGGCCCAAACCTCTTCAGGGTATGGGTTTGGCCCAGGCCCACATCATTTCCTCATTGGTCGCAGTAAATTTTTCATAAGGATTAGGCCCAGGCCCACATCTCTTCTTTATTGGACCCAGGCCTCTTCATGTTGTTTGGCCCAGGCCTACATCTTTTGTTCATTGGGCCCAGGCCTGTTTAGCTTAAGGGTTAGGCCCAGACCCACATCTTCTCTTCATTGGTCCTAGGCCACTTCAGCGTAAATATTAAGCCCAGACCACACCTTCTTCATTGGGTTCAGGCCACTTCAGCGTAAATGTTAGGCCCAGGCCCAAATCTTTTCTTCATTGTGCACAGGCCTCTTCTGGGTAATGGTTTGGCCCAGGCCCACATCTTCTCTTCATTGGGCCCAGGCCTCTTGAGGATAATTGTTAGGCCCGGGCCCTAATCTTTTCTTCAACGGGCCCAGTCCATTTTAGTGTAAGGGTTAGGCCAGGCCCACATTTTCACTTCATTGGGCCCAGGCCGCTTAGGCGTTATTGTTAGACCCAGGCCCACATCTTCTCTTCATTATGCTCAGACCTCATCTGGATAATGTTTAGGCTCAGGCCGACATCTTCTCTTCTTTGGGCCTTGGCCATTTCAGCGTAAATGTTATGCCCAGCCCCACATCTTCTCTTCATTTGGCCCAGGCACATTCAGCATAAATGTTAGGCCCAGGCCCAAATCTTTTCTTTATTGGTCCCAGGCCAATTCATTGTAATGGTTTGGCCCAGGCCAACATCTTTTCTGCCTAGGGCCCAGTCTGATTTATTGTAAGGGATTAGCCCAGGCCCACATCTTCTATTCATTTGGCCTGGGCCACTTCAGCGTATATGTTAGGATAAGGCCCACATCTTTTCTTCATTGGTTCCAGACCTCTTCAGTTTATGGGTTTGGTCCAGGCCCACATCTTTTCCTCATTGGTCCCCAAACCATTATTCGTAAGGGTTAGGCCCAGGCCCATATCTTCTCCTTATTGGGCCCAGGCCACTTCAGCATGAGGGTTATGCCCAGGCGCATATATATTCTTTTTTGGGCCCAGGAATATTCATGTTGTTTGGCCCAGGTCTACATCATTTTTTCATTGGGCCATGAAGTTTAGCTTAAGGGTTAGGCCCAGACCCACATCTTCTCTTTATTGGGCCCAGGCCACTTCACTGTAAATATCAGGCTGAAGCCCACATCTTTCTTCATTGGCCTCAGGCCACCTCAGCATAAATATTAAGCCCAGGCCAATATCTTTTCTTCATTGGGCCAAGGCCACTTCAGCATAAGGGTTAGACCAGGCCCACATCTTTTCTTTATTGGGCCCAGGCCTCTTCAAGATAATTTTGAATCCCAGGCCCAAATCATATTTTATTGGGCATAGGCATCTTCATGGTGTTTGGCCCAGGCCTACATCTTGTTTCATTGGGCCCAGGCCAATTTAACGTAAGGGTTAGGCCCTGTCTGATATCTTCTCTTCATTGGGCCCAGGCCTCTTCAGCGTAAATGTTAGGCCTAGGCCCACATCATTTTATCATAGGGCTCACGCCTCAACAGGATAATTTTTAGGACCAGGCCCAAAACATTTTTAATGGGCCCAGGAAACCTCATGGTGTTTTGCCAAGGCCTACATCTTTTTTTCTTTGGGACCAGGCCAATTTAGCGTAAGTGTTAGGCCAAGGCCCACCTCTTCTCTTCATTGGGCACAGGCTGCTACAGTGTAAATGTTAGGCCCAGGCTCAAATCATTTCTTTATTGGGCCCAGGCCAATTCAGCATAAATATTGGCCCAGGCCCACATCATTCTTCATTGGGTCCGGGCCACTTCAGCGTAAATGTAGGCCCAGGCCCACATCTTCTCTTCATTTGGCCCAGGCCACTTCAGCATAAATATTAGGCCCAGGCCAACATCTTTCTTCATTGGCCCCAGACCACCTCAGCGTAAATATTAAGCCCAAGCCCACATCTTTTCATCATTGTGCTCAGACCTCATCTGGATAATGTTTAGGCTCAAGCCCACATTTTCTCTTCTTTGGGCCTTGGCCACTTCAGCGTAAAATTATGCCTAGCCCCACACCTTCTGGTCATTTGGCCCAGGGCCCTTCAGCGTAAATGTTAGGCCCAGGCACATGTCTTTCTTCATTGGGCCCAGGCCACTTCAATGTAAATGTTATGCCCAGGCCCACATCTTTTCTTCATTTGGCACGGGCGTCTTCAGAATTATTTTTAGGCTCAGGCCCAAATCTTTTCTTTATTGGGCCCGGGACTCTTCAGGGTAATGGTTTGACCCAGGCTCACATCTTTTCTTCCTGGGCCCAGTCCAATTTATTGTAAAAGTTTAGCCCAGACCCACATCTTCTCTTAATTTGGCCCAGGCCACTTCAGCGTATACATTAGGCCCAGGCCCACATCTTTTCTTCATTGGGACCAAACCTCTTCAGGGTAATGGTTTGGCCCAGGCCCACATCTTCTCTTCATTGGGCCCGGGACTCTTAAGGATAATTAGTAGGCCAGGGCCTTCTCTTTTTTTCTTTGGGCCCAGTCCATTGTAGCGTAAGGGTTAGGCCCAGGCCCATATTTTCACTTCATTGGATCCAGGCCGCTTAGCCGTTAATGTTAGGCCCAGGCCCACATCTTTCTTCATTGTGCTCAGACCTCATCTGGATAATGTTTAGGCTCAAGCCCATATTTTCTCTTCTTTGGGCCTTGGCCACTTCAGCATAAATATTAGGCCCAGGCCCACGTCTTTCCTCACTGAGCCCAGGGCACTTCAGTGTAAATGTTAGGCCCTGGCCCACATCTTCTCTTCATTTGGCCCAGGCCACTTCAGCATAAATTTTAGGCCCAGTCCCACATCTTTCTTCATTGGGCCCAGGCCACTTCAGTGTAAATGTTAGGACCAGGAATACATCTTTTCTTCATTGGGCTCAGTTATCTTCTTGGTTTTTGGAACAAGCCTACATCTTTTCCTCATTTGACCCAATTCTATTTTTCGTAAGGGTTAGGCCCTGGCCCAATCTTCTTTTCATTGGGTCCAGGCCACTTCTGCCTAAGTGTTAGGCCCAGGCCCACATCATTTCTTGATTGGTCCCAGGCCTCTTTGGGATAATTTTTAGGCCCAGGCACAAATCTGTACTTCATTGGACCCAGGACTCTTCATGGTGTTTGGCCCAGGCCTACATCTTTTTTTTCATTTGGCCCAGGCCAATTTAGAATAAAAGTGAGGCCCAGGCCCCCATTTTCTCTTCATTGGGCACAGACCACTTCAGCGTAAATATTAAGCCCAGGCCACATCTTTCTTCATTGGGCCCGGGCCACTTCAGCGTAAATGTTAGGCCTAGGCCGACAACTTTTCTTAATTTTGCCCAGGCGTCTTTAGGATTATTTTTAGGCCCAGGCCCAAATCTTTTATTCATTGGATCCAGGCCTCTTCATAGTGTTTGGCATGGGCCTACATCTTCTTTTAATTTGGCCCAGGCCAATTTAGCATAAGGGTTATGCCCAGGCCCACATTTTCTCATCATTGGGCCCAGGCCACTTCTGCATAAGGGTTAGACCCAGGCCCACATATTTTCTTTTTGGGGCCCAGGTATCTTCATGTTGTTTGGCCCAGGCCTACATCATTTTTTCATAAGACCCAGGTCAATTTAGCGTAAGGGTTAGGCCCAGGCCCACATCTTCTCTTCATTGGGCCTAGTCCGCTACAGTGTAAATCTTAGGCCCAGGCCCAATCTTCTCTTCATTGGGCCCAGGACACATCAGCATAAGGGTTAGGCCCAGGCCCACATCTTTTTTTATTGGGCCCAGGCCTCTTCAAGATAATATTGAGGCTCAGGCCCAAAGCTTTTATTATTGGGCACAGGCATCTTCATGTTGTTTCTCTCAGGCCTACATATTTTTTTCATTGGGCCCAGGCCAGTTTAGCTTAAGGGCTAGGCCCAGACCCACATCTTTTCTTCGTTTCGCCCAGGCCTCTTCATGGTTTTTGGCCCAAGCCTACATCTTTTCCTCATTGGTCCTAGTCCAATTTTGTGTAAGTGTTAGGCCTAGGCCCTCATCTTCTCTTCATTGGGCCCAGGCCACTTCAGCATTAGGGTTAGTCCCTGGCCCATATGTTTTCTTCATTGGACCCAGGCCTCTTTATAGTGTTTGGCCCAGGCCTACATCATTTTTTCATTGTGCCCAGGCCAATTTAGCGTAAGGGTTAGGCCCAGGCCCATGTTTTCTCTTCATTGGGCCCAGTCCACTTCAGCTTAAATGTTAGGACCATGCCCATATTTTCTCTTCATTGGGCCCAGGCCACTTCAGCATAAATATTAAGCCCAGGCCCACATCTTTCTTCATTGTTATAAGGCCACTTCAGCGTAAATGTTAGGCTCAGGCCCACATCTTATTTTCATTGGGCCTAGACCTCTTCAGGGTAGGGATTTGGTCCAGGCCCACATCTTTTCCTCATTGGTCCCCGTCCAATATTTAATAAGGGTTAGGCGCAGGACCACATCTTCTCCTCATTGGGCCCAGACTACTTCAGAGTGAGTGTTAGGCCCAGGCCCACATATTTTCTTTTGTCGGCCCAGGTATGTTCATGTTGTTTGGACCAGGCCTACATCATTTTTTCATTGGGCCCATGCCAGTTTAGCTTAAGGGTTAGGCGCAAACCCACATCTTCTCTTCATTGGGTCCAGGCCACTTCAGCGTAAATGTTAGGCCCAAGCCCACATCATTTCTTCATTGGACCAGGCCTCTTCATGGTGTTTGGCAAAGGCCTACATCTTCTTTTCATTGGGCCCAGACCAATTTAACGTAACCGTTAAACCCAGGCCCACATCTTCTCCTCATTGGGCCCAAGCCGCTACAGTGTAAATGTTAGGCCCGGGCCCACATCTTCTCTTTTTGGGCCCGGGCCACTTAAGAATAAATATTGGCCCAGGCCCACATCTTTCTTCATTTGGCCCAAGCCCCTTCAGCGTAAATGTTAGGCCCAGGCCCATGTCTTTCTTCATTGGGCCCAAGCCACATCAATGTAAATGTTAGGCCCAGGCCCACATCTTTTCTTCATTTGTCCCGGCCGTCTTAAGGATAATTTTTAGGCCCAGGTTCAAATCTTTTCTTTATTGCCCCGGGCCTCTTCAGGGTAATGGTTTGACCCAGGCCCACATCTTTTCTTCTTGGGCCCAGTCCAATTTATTGTAAGGGTTTAGCCCAGACCCACATCTTCTATTCATTTGGCCCAGGCCACTTCAGCGTATACGTTAGGACCAGGCCCACATCTTTTCTTCATTGGGCCCAGGCCCCTTCAGCGTAAATGTTAGGCCCTGGCCCACATCTTCTCTTCACTTGGCCCAGGCCACTTTAGCGTAAATATTAAACCCAGGTCCACATACTTTCTTCATTGTGCTCAGACCACATCTGGAAAATATTTAGGCTCAAGCCCACATCTTCTCTTATTTGGGCCTTGGCCACTTCAGCGTAAATGTTATGCTCAGCCCACATCTTCCCTTTGAGGGCCCAGGCCTCTCCAGTGTAAATGTTAGGCACAGGTACACGTCTTTCTTCATTGGGCCCAGGCCACTTCAATGTAAATGTTATGCCCAGGCACATCTTTTCTTAATTGTGCCCAGGTCTCTTGAGGATAAATTTTTGTCCCAGGCCCAAATCTTTTTTTATTGGTCATAGACATCTTCATGGTGTTTGGCTCATGCTGACATCTTTTTTCATTCGTCTCAGGCCAATTTAGCATAAGGGTTAGGCCCTGGCCGATGTCTTCTCTTCATTGGGCCCAGGCCGCTAAAGCGTAAATGTTATGCCTAGGCCCACATCTTATTATCATAGGGCCCAGGCCTCTTCAGGATAATTTTTAGGCCCAGGCCCTAAACTTTTTTATTGTGCCCAGGAAACTTCATGGTGTTTTGCCAAGGCCTACATCATTTTTTCATAGGGCCCAGGCCAATTTAGCATAAGGGTTAGGCCCATGCCCACGTCTTCTCTTCATTGGGCCAGGCCGCTAGAGTGTAAATCTTAGGCCCAGGCCCAATCTTCTCTTCATTGGGCTCAGGCCACTTCAGCATAAGGGTTAGGTCCAGGCCCACATCTTTTTTTTTTGTCCCAGGCCTCTTCAAGATAATTTTGAGGCCCAGGCCCAAAGCTTTTATTATTGGGCCCAGGCATCTTTTCTTCGTTGCATCCAGGCCTCTTCATGGTTTTTGGCCGAAGCCTACATATTTTCCTCATTGGTCCTATTCCAATTTTGTGTAAGTGTTAGGCCTAGGCCCTCATCTTCTCTTCACTGGGCCCAGGCCACTTCAGCATAAGGGTTAGTTCCTGGCCCCCATCTTTTCTACATTGGACCCAGGCCTCTTTATGGTGTTTGGCCCAGGCCTACATGATTTTTTCATTGTGCCCAGGCCAATTTAGCGTAAGGGTTAGGCCCAGGCCCACGTCTTCTCTTCATGGGGCCCAGGCTGCTACAGTGTAAATATTAGGACCACGCCCATATTTTCTCTTCATTGGGCCCAGGCCACTTCAGCGTAAATATTAAGCCCAGGCCCACATCTTTCTTCATTGTTATAAGGCCACTTCAGCGTAAATGTTAGGCTCAGGCCCACATCATATTTTCATTGGGCCCAGACCTCTTCAGGGTAGGGATTTGGTCCAGGCCCACATCTTTTCCTCATTGGTCCCCGTCCAATTTTTAATAAGTGTTAGGCGCAGGACCACATCTTCCTCTCATTGGGCCCATACTACTTCAGCATGAGTGTTAGGCCCAGGCCCACATATTTTCTTTTGTGGGCCCAGGTATGTTCATGTTGTTTGGACCAGGCCTGCATCATTTTTTCATTGGGCCCATGCCAGTTTAGCTTAAGGGTTAGGCCCAAATCCACATCCTCTCTTTATTGGGCCCAGGCTATTTCAGCATAAATATTAGGACTAGGCCCACATCTTTCTTCAATGGGTCCAGGCCACTTCAGCATAAATGTTAGGCCCAAGCCCACATCATTTCTTCATTGGACCAGGCCTCTTCATGGTGGTTGGCCAAGGCCTGCATCTTCTTTTCATTGGGCCCAGACCAATTTAGCGTAACGGTTAAACCCAGGCCCACGTCTTCTCTTCATTGGGCCCAGGCCGCTACAGTATAAATGTTAGGCCCAGGACCACATCTTCTCTTTATTGGGCCTGGGCCACTTCAGCATAATATTCTCCCAGGCCGACATCTTTCTTCATTGGGCCCAGGCCACTTCACCGTAAATGTAGGCCCAGGCCCACATTTTTCTTCATTGTGCTCAGATCTCATCTGGATAATGTTTAGGCTCAAGCCCACATCTTCTCTTCTTTGGGCATTGGCCACTTCAGCGTAAATGTTATGCCCAGCCCCACATCTTCACTTCATTGGGCCCAGGCCTCTTCAGCGTAAATGTTAGGCCCAGACCCACGTCTTTCTTCATTGGGCCCAGGCCACTTCATTGTAAATGTTAGGCCCAGGCACATCTTTTTTAATTGTGCCCAGGCCTCTTGAGGATAATTTTTAGGCCCATGCCCAAATCTTTTCTTTATTGGGCAAGGGCCTCTTCAGGGTAATCGATTTGCCCATGCCTTAATCTTTTCTTTCTTGGGACCAGTCCAATTTATTGTAAGGATTTAGCCCAGGCCCACATCTTCTCTTCATTGGGTCCAGGCCACTTCAGCATATATGTTAGGCCCAGGTCCACATCTTTTCTTCATTGGGCCCAGGACCAAATATTTTCTTCTTTGGGCCTAGGCCACTTCATCGTACATGTTAGGCCCAGGCCCACATCATTTCTTCATTGGGCCCAGACATCTTCATGGTACAGGTTTTGCCCAGGCCCACATCTTTTCCTCATTGGTCCCAGTATAATTTTTTGTAAGGCTTAGTCCCAGGCCCACATTTTCTCTTCATTGAGCCCAGGCCACTTCACCATAAGGGTTAGGCCCAGGCCCATATCATTTTTTATTGGGCCCAGGCATCTTCATGTTGTTTGGCCCAGGCCTACATCTTTTATTCATTGGGCCCAGGCCAGTTTATCTTAAGGGTTAGGCCCAGCCCCACATCTTTTCTTTATTGGACCCAGGCTTCTTCAAGATAATTTTGAGGCCCAGACCCAAATCTTTTTTTAATGGGCCCGGGCATCTTCATGGTGTTTGGCCCAGGCCTACATCTTTTTTTCATTGGGCCCAGTCCAATTTAGCAGAAGGTTTACACCCATGCCCACGTCTTCTCTTCATTGGGCCCAGGCCATTACAGCGTAAATGTTAGACTCAGGCCCATATCTTCTCTTTATTGGGCCCAAGCCACATCAGCATAAATATTAGGCCCAGCCCCACATCTTCTATTCATTGTGCCCTGACCACTTCAGCGTTAATATTAGGTTCAGGCCCACATCTTTCTTCATGGGGTCCAAGCCACTTCAGCGTAAATATTGGGAGCAGGCCCACATCTTTCTTCCTTGGGCCCAGGCCACTTCAGTGTAAATGTTAGGCTCAGGCACCCATCTTCTCTTCATTTGGCCCAGGCCACTTCAGCGTATATGTTAGGCCCAGCCCACATCTTTCTTCATTTGGCCCACGCCACCTCAGCATAAATATCAAGTCCAGGCCCACAACTTTTCTTCATTGTGCTCAGACCTAATCTGGATAATGTTTAGGCACAAGCCCACATTTTCTCTTCTTTGGGCCTTGGCCACTTCAGCGTAAATCTTATGCCCAGACCCACATCTTCTCTTCATTTGGCTCAGGCCTCTTCAGCGTAAATGTTAGGCCCAGGCCCATTTCTTTCTTCATTGGGCCTAGGCCACTTCAATGTAAATGTTAGGCCCACGCCCACATCTTTTCTTCATTGTGCCCATGCCTCTTGAGGATAATTTTTAGGCCCAGGCCCAAATCATTTCTTTATTGGGCCCGGGCCTTTTCAGGGTAATGGTTTGGCCCAGGACCACATCTTATCTTCCTTGGGCCCAGTCAAATTTATTGTAAGGGTTTAACCCAGGCCCCCATCTTCTCTTCATTTGGCACAGGCCTCTTCAGCGTATATGTTAAGCCCAGGCCCACATCTTTTCTTCATTGGGCCCAGACCTCTTCAGGGTACAGGTTTGGCCCAGGCCCCACATCTTTTCCTCATTGGTCCCTGTCCAATTTTTCATAAGGGATAGGAACAGGCCCATATCTTCTCTTCATTGGGCCCAGGCCACTTCAGCATAAGGGTTAGGCCCAGGCCCACATCTTTTCTTTATTGGGCCCAGGCCTCTTCATGTTATTTGGTCCAGGCCTACATCTTTTTTTAATTTGGCCCAGGCCAGTTTAGCTTAAGTGTTAGGCCCAGGCACATGTTTTCTCCTCTTTGCGCCCAGGCCGCTTCAGCGTATATGTTAGGCCCAGGCCCACATCTTCTCTTTATTGGGTCAAGGGCACTTCAGCGTAAATATTAAGCCCGGGCCCCACCTTTCTTCATGGGCCCAGACCACTTCAACGTAAACGTTAGGCCCAGGCCCAAATCTTTTTTTCATTGGGCCCAGGCCTCTTCAGGGTAATGGTTTGGCCCAGGCCCACATCTTCTCTTCATTGGGCCCAGGCATCTTGAGGAAAATTGTTAGGCCCTGGCCCTAATCTTTTTTTCATTGGGTCCAGTCCATTTAGCGTAGGAATAATGCCCAGGCCCACATTTTCACTTCATTGGGACCAGGCCGCTTAGGTGTTAATGTTAGGCCCAGGCCCACATCTTTCTTCATTTGACCAGGCCACTTTAGTGTAAATGTTAGGCCTAGGTCCACATCTTATCTTCATAGGGCCCAGGCCGCTTCAGGATATTTTTAGGCCCAGGCCCAAAACTTTTCTTACTGGGCCCAGGAATCTTCATGGTGTTTGTCCCAGGCATACATCTTTTTTTTTCATTGGGCCCAGGTCAATTTAGCGTAAGGGTTAGCCCAGGCCTTCGTTTTCTCTTCATTGGTCCCAGGCCGCTTCAGAGTAAATGTTAGGCCCAGGCCCACATCTTCTCTTCATTGGGCCCAGGCCACTTCAGCATTAGGTTTAGGACAAGGCCCTAATTTTTCTTCATTGGGCCGAGGCCTCTTCAGGATAATTTTTAGTCCCAGGCCCAAATCTTTTCTTCATTGGACCCAGGCCTCTTCATGGTTTTGGTCCAGGCCTACATCTTTTCCTCATTGGTCCCAGTCCAACTTTTCCGTAAGGGTTATGCCCAGGCCCACGTCTTATCTTCTCTGGGCCCAGGCCGCTTCAGCGTAAATGTTAGGCCAAGGCACACATCTTCTATTTATTGGGCCCAGGCCACTTCAGCATAAATATTAGGCCCAGACCCAAATCTTTTCTTCATTAGGCCCAGGTCACTTCTGCGTAAATGTTAGGACCAGGCGCACATTTTCTCTTCATTTGGCCCAGGCCACTTCAGCATAAATGTTAGGCCCAGGCCGACATCTTTCTTCATTGTGCTCAGACCTCATCTGGATAATGTTTAGGCTCAAGCCCACATCTTCTCTTCATTAGGCGTAGGCCACTTCAAGGTAAATGTTATGCCCAGCCCCACATTATCTCTTCATTGGGCCCAGGCCTCTTCAGCATAAATGTTTGCCCAGGCTACGTCTTTCTTCATTGGGCCCCACCCACTTCAATGTAAATGTTAGGCCCAGGCCCACACCCTTTCTTAATTGTGCCCAGGCCTCTTGAGGATAATTTTTAGGCCCAGGCCCACATCTTTTCTTCTTTGTTCCCAGTACAATTTTGCATAAGGATTAGGCCCAGGCCCTCATCTTCTTTTCATTGGGCCCAGGCCACTTCAGCATAAGGATTAGGCCCAGGCCCACATCTTTTCTTAATTGGGCCCAGGCCTCTTGAAGATAATAGTTAGGCCCAGGTCCAAATCTTTCTTTATTGGGCCGGAGCCTCTTTAGAGCAATGGTGTGGCCCTGTCCTACATCTTTTCTTCTTTGGGCCCAGTCCAATTTAGTGTAAGGTATGGCTCAGGCCCACATCTTCTCTTCCTTTGGCCCAGGCCACTTCAGCATATATGTTAGGCCCAGGCCCACATGTTTTCTTCATTGGGCCCAGGCCTCTTGAGGATAATGTTTAGGCCCAGATCCAAAACGTTTTTTTCATTTGCCCCAGGCCTCTTCAGGAAATGGTTAGAGCCAGCCCCACATCTTTTCTTCATTAACCTTAGGTCTCTTCAGGGTAAGGATTTGGCCCAGGCCCACATTTTTCTTCATTAGGCCCAGGCCTCTTCAGGGTAAGGGTTAGGCCAAGGCCCACATCTTCTCTTCATTGTGCCCAGGCCTCTTTAAGATAAGTTTTAGGTCCTGGCCCAAATATTTCCTTCATTGTGCCTAGGCCACTTCAGTGTAAATGTTAGGCCCAGGCCCACATCTTTTCTTCATTGTGCAAAAGCCTCTTCAGGGTAAGCATTAGGTCTTGCCCATATCTTTCTTTCATTGGGCCCAGAACTCTTTAGGGTAAGGGTTTGTCCCAGGCCCACATCCTTTCTTTATCGGGACCAGGCCATTTAGTGTAAGGGTTAGGTCCAAGCCCACATCTTCCATTTATTGGGCCCAGGCCTCTTCAAGATAATTTTAGGCCCAGGACCAAATCTTTTCTTCATTGGTCCCAGGATTCTTCATAGTGCTTGGCCCAGGTCAACATTTTTTTTTTCTTTGGGACCAGGACAATTTAGCGTTAAGGGTTAGTCCCAGGCCCACGTTTTCTCTTCACTGGGCCCAGGCCACTTCAGCGAAAATGTTAGGCCCAGGCCCACATCTTCTCTTTATTTTGCCTAGGCCTCTTCAGGGTAAAGGTTAGACCCAGGCCCACATCTTTCCTTCTCTCGGCCAAGACCTCTTCAAGGTACAGGTTTGGCCCAGGCCCACATCTTTTACTCATTGGTCCCAGTCCAATTTTGCATAAGGGTTAGGTCCAGGCCCACATCTTCTCTTCATTGGGCGCAGGACACTTCAGCATAAGGGTTAGGCCCAGGCCCAAATCTTTTTTTATTGGGCCCAGGCATCTTCATGGTGTTTGACCTAGGCCTACATCTTTTTATCATTGGGCCCAGGCCAGTTTAGCTTAAGGGTTAGGCCCAGACTCACATCTTCTCTTAATTGGGCCCTGGCTACTTCAGCATAAATATTAGGCCCAGGCCCACATCTTTCTTCATTGGTTTGATGCCACTTCAGCATAAATGATAGGCCCAGGCCCACATCTTTCTTATTAGTCCCAGACCCCTTCAGCGTGAATATTAAGCCCAGGCCCACATATTTTCTTCATTGGGCTCAGGCCTCTTCATGTTTTTTGGCCCAAACCTTCATCTTTTTTTCATTGGGCCCAGGCCAGTTTACCGTAAGTTTTAGGCCCAGGCCAACATCATCTCTTCATAGGGCCCAGGCCACTTCAGCGTAAATGTTATACCCAGGTAAACATCTTCTCTTCATTGGGCCCAGGCCACTTCAGCATAAATGTTATGCGCAGGCCCACATCTTTCTTCATTGGGCCCAGGCCACTTCAGGGTAAACGTTAGGCCCAGTCCATAAATCATTTCTTTATTACACCCGGCAATTCCAGGTAACGATTAGGTCTAGTCTCACATCTTTCTTCATTGGGCCCTGTCCTATTCAGGGAACGGGTTATGCCCAGGCCCACATCTTTTCTTCATTGGTCCCCGGGCTCTTCAGGGTAACGGTTAGACCCAGGACCACATATTTTCTTCATTTGGCCCAGGCCACATCAGGATAATTTTTGGACCTGGCCCAAATATTTTCTTCTTTGGGCCTAGGCCACTTCAGCGTAAATGTTAGCCCCAGGCCAACATCTTTTCTTCATTGAGCCCAGACCTCTTCAGGGTACCGTCTTGGCCAGGCCCACATCTTTACCTCATTGGTCCCAGTCTTATTTTGTGTAAGGGTTAGGCCCAGGCCCACATCTTTTCTTTGGGTAAGGCCAGTTTACCATAAGGGTTAGGCCCAGGCCCACGTCGTCTCTTCTTTTGGCCCGGGCCACTTCAGCGTAAATGTTAAGCCCAGGGCCATATATCTCCTTCATTGGGCCCATGCCACTTCAGCATAAATGTTAGGCCCAGGCCCACATCTCTTCTTCACTGGGCCCAGGCCACTTCAGGGTAAAGGTAAGGCCCAGGCCAACAACATTTCTTCATTACACCTGGCCAATTCCTGGTAACAGTTAGGTAAAGTCTCACATCTTTCTTCAATGGGCCCAGGCCTCTTCATGGTAAGAGTTTGGCACAGGCCCACATTTTCTCTTCATTGGGCCCATGCCACTTCAGCATAAATGTTAGGCCCAGGCCCACGTATTTTCTTCATTAGGCCCATGCCTCTTCAGGGTAAGGGTTTGGGCCAGGCCCATATTTTCTTTTCATTGTAAATTTTAGGCCCAGGCCCACATCTTTCCTTCATTGGGCCCGGGCCTCTACAGAGTATGGGTTCGTCCCAAGGCCCACATCTTCTCTTCATTGGGCCCAGGCCTTTTGAGGATAAGGGTTAGGCCCAGGCCCAAATCTTTTCTTCATTGGGCCCATGTCACTTCAGTGTAAATATAGACCCAGGCCCAAATTTTTTTTTAATTGGGCCCAGGCCTCTTCAAGGTGTTTTGCCCAGGCCAACATATTTTTTTCATTGGGTCCAGGCCAATTTTGTATAAGGGTTAGGCCCAGGACCACGTTTTCACTTCAATGGGCCCAGCACTCTTCTGTGTAAATATTAGGCCCACGCCCACATATTATCTTCATTGGTCCCAGGCCACTTCAGTGTATGTTATGCCCAGGCCCATATCATTCTTCATTTGGCCCAGGCAAATTCAACAAAAACATTAGGCCCAGGCGACATCTTTTCTTCTTTGGGCCCAGTCCACTTTAGCATAAGTGTTAGTCCCAGGCTCACATCTTCCTTTTATTGGGCCCAGGCCTCTTCAGGATAAAGGTTTGTCCCAGGCCCAAATCTTGTCTACATTGGGCCCAGGAATCTTCATGGTGTGTGGCCCAAATTCACATCTTCTCTTCTTTGGGCCCAGGCAAGTTGAGAATAAAGGTTAGGCCCAGGTCCACATCTTTTCTATTTGGGATCAGGCAATTTAGCATAATGGTTACGCCCAGTCCCACATCTTCTCTTCATTGGTCCAGACAACTTCAGCATAAGTATTAGGCCCAGGTCTACGTATTTCTTCATTGGGCTCAGGTCTCTTCAGGATAATGGTTAGGCCCAGGCCCAAATCTTTTTTTCATTGGGCCCAAGCTCTTCTGGTAAGGGTTAGGCCCAGGCCCATATCTCTCCTTAATTGGGCCCAGGCCAATTCAGGGTAAAGGTTTGGCCCAGGCCCATATTTTCTCTTCATTGGACCCATACATTTCAGCGTAAATGTGAGGCCCAGGCCCACATCGTTCCTTCATTGGGGCCAGGCCTCTTCACGGTAAGGGTTCGGTCCAGACCACATCTTCTCTTTATTGGGCCTAGGCCAATTCAGCGTAAATGTTAAGCCCAGGCCTACATCTTTTCTTCATTGGTACCAGGCCACTTCAGTGTAAATGATAGACCCAGGCCAACATCTTTCTTCATTGGGCCCAGGCCTCTTCAGGATAATATTTAAGCCCAGGCCCAAATATTTTCTTCATTGGGCCCATGCCTCTTCAGGATAATTTTTAGGTTCTGGCCCAAATATTTTCTTCACTGAACCTAAACCAATTCAGCCTGAATGTTAGGCCCAGGCCCAAATTTTTTTTCATTGGTCACGGGCCTCTTCAGGGTAATGATTTGGTCCAGGCCCACATCTTTTCCTTTTTGGACCCAGGCCACTTCAGCATAAGTATTAGGCCCAGGCCCACATCTTTCTTCATTGGGCCCACGCCACATCAGAGTAAATGTTAGGCCCAGGCCCACATCTTTTCTGTTTGGGTCCATGCCTTTTGAGGATAATGGTTAGACCCAGGCACACATGTTTTTTTTTTCTTTCGACCCAGGCCTCATCAGCTAAGGGGTATGCCCAGGTCCACATCTCTTCTTCATTGGGACCAGGCCAAGTTAGTGTAAGAGTTAGGACCAGGCCCACATCTTCTCTTCATTGGGTCCAGGCCCCTCAGCATGAAGGTTAGGGCCAGGCCCACATTGTCTATTCATTGGGCCCAGGCCTCTTCAGCATACATATTAGGTCCAGGACCACATCTTTCTTCATTGGGCCCAGGCTTCTTCAAGGTAAGGGTTTGGCCCAGGCCCATATGTTCTCTTCATTGGGCCCAGGCCATTTCATCGTAAATGTTAGGCCCAGGCCTACATCATTCCTTCATTGGGCCCAGACCTCTTCAGGGTAAGGGTTCGGTTTTCCATATCTTCTCTTCATTGGGCCTAGGCCACTTCAGTATAAATGTTAGTTCCAGGCCCACATATATTCATCATTAGGCTCAGGCCTCTTCAAGGTAAGGGTGTGGGCCAGGCACATATTTTCTCTTCATTTGGTCCAGGCCATTTCTGCGTAAAGTTAGGTCTAGGCCCAAATCTTTTCTTCATTGGGCCCAGGATTTTTCATGGTTCTTGGCCCAGGCCCACATCTTTTGTTCATTGGGCCCAGGCCTCTTCAGGGTAAAGGTTAGACCCAGGCCCACATATTTTCTTCATTAGGCCCAGGCCACTTCAGTGTAAATATTAGGTCCAGGCCCATATCTTTATTCACTAGGCCCATGCTGCTTCAGTGTAAATGTTAGGCCCAGGCCCAAATCTTTTCTTCATTGGCCCCAGGTTTCTTGAGGATAATGGTTAGGCCCAGGCCCAAATCTATTTTTCATTGGGCCCAGGCATCTTCAGGTAAGGGTCAGGCCCACATCATTTCTTCATTGGGCCCAGGCCACTTCAGCGTAAATGTTAGGCCCAGGCCCACATCTCTTCTTCCTTGGGCCCAGGCCTCTTGAAGATAATGGTTAGGCCCAGGCCCAAATCATTTTTTCATTGGGCTCAGGCCTCTTCAGCTAAAGGTCAGGCCAAGGCCCAAATCTTTTCCTCATTGGTCTCAGGCAAATTTATTGTAACGGTTAGGCCCAAGCCTACATCTTCACTTCATTGGGTTCAGACCACTTCAGTGTAAATGTAGGGCCCAGGCTCACATCTTTTTTTCTTGGGCCCAGGCCAATTTAGCATAAGGGTTAGACCCAGGCCCACATCTTCTCTTCATTGTGTCCAGGCCACTTCACAGAAAGGGTTAGGGCCAGGCACACATTGTCTCTTCATTGGGCCCAGGCCACTTCAGCGTAAATATTAGGTCCAGGCCCACGTCTTTCTTCATTAGGTCCAGGCCTCTTCAGGGTAAAGGTTTGGCCCAGGCCCAGATCTTTTCTTTATTGGGCCCAGGATATTTCATGGTGTTTGGCCCAGGCCCATATCTTTTTTATTGGGCCCAGGCCTCTTAAGTGTACTGGTTAGGCCCTGGCCCACATCATTTATTCATTGGGCCTAGACCTCATCTGTATGATGTTTAGGCCCAGGCCCACATCTTCTCTTCTTTGGGCCCAGGCCACTTCAGCGTAAATGTTAGACCCAGGCCCACGTGTTTTGTTCATTGGGCCGAGGCCACTTCAGCGTAAATGTTAGGCCCAGGCCCACATCATTTACTCATTGGGCATACACCTCATCTATACAATGTTTAGGCCCAGGCCCACATCTTCTCTTCTTTGGGCCCAGGCCACTTCAGCGTAAATGTTTGGCCCATTCCCACATTTCTTCTTCATTGGGCCGAGGCCAAGTCAGCATAAATATTAGGCCCAGGCCCACACTTTTCTTCATTGGGACCAGGCCACTTCAGCGTAAATGTTAGGCCCAGGCCCAAATCTTTTTTTTTTTTTATTTTTCCCAGGCCTCTTCCGGTAAGCGTCAGGCCCAGGGCCACATCTTTTCTTCTTTGGGCCCAGGCCACTTCAGCGTAAATGTTAGGCCTAGGACCACATCTCTCCTTCATTACACCCGGCAAATTCCAGGTAACATTTATGTCCAGTCCCACATCTTTCTTCATTGGGCTCAGGCCTCTTCAGTGTAAGGGTTAATCCCAGGCCCATATCTTTTCTTCATTGGGCCCAAGACTCTTCATGGAAAGGGATATACCCAGGCCAACATCTTCTCTTCATTAATCCTAGGTCTCTTCAGGGTAAGGATTTGGCCCAGGCCCATATTTTCTCTTCATTGGTCCTAGGCCACTTCAGCATAAATGTTAGGTCCAGGGCTGCATATTTTCTTCATTAGGCCCAGGCCTCTTCAGGTTAAGGGTTTGGCCCAAGCCCAAATCTTCTTTTCATTGGTCCCAGGCCTCTTCATGGTGTTAGGCCCAGGCCTGCATTTTTTTCATTAGGCCCAGGCCTCTTTAGGGTAAGGGTTTGACCCAATCCCACATCTTTTCTTCATAGGGCCCAAGCCTCTTCAGAATAATTTTTAGGCCCAGGCCCACATCTTCTCTTCTTTGGGCCCAGGCCACTTCAGCGTAAATGTTCGGCCCATTCCCACATTTCTTCTTCATTGGGCCGATGCCAAGTCAGCATAAATATTAGGCCCAGGCCCACACTTTTCTTCATTGGGACCAGGCCACTTCAGCGTAAATGTTAGACCCAGGCCCAAATCTTTTTTTTTATTTTTCCCAGGCCTCTTCCGGTAAGCGTCAGGCCCAGGGCCACATCTTTTCTTCTTGGTGCCCAGTCCACTTCAGCGTAAATGTTAGGCCTAGGACCACATCTCTCCTTCATTACACCCGGCAAATTCCAGGTAACATTTATATCCAGTCCCACATCTTTCTTCATTGGGCTCAGGCCTCTTCAGTGTAAGGGTTAATCCCAGGCCCATATCTTTTCTTCATTGGGCCCAAGACTCTTCATGGAAAGGGATATGCCCAGGCCAACATCTTCTCTTCATTAATCCTAGGTCTCTTCAGGGTAAGGATTTGGCCCAGGCCCATATTTTCTCTTCATTGGTCCTAGGCCACTTCAGCGTAAATGTTAGGTCCAGGGCTGCATATTTTCTTCATTAGGCCCAGGCCTCTTCAGGTTAAGGGTTTGGCCCAAGCCCAAATCTTCTTTTCATTGGTCCCAGGCCTCTTCATGGTGTTAGGCCCAGGCCTACATTTTTTTCATTAGGCCCAGGCCTCTTTAGGTTAAGGGTTTGACCCAATCCCACATCTTTTCTTCATAGGGCCCAAGCCTCTTCAGAATAATTTTTAGGCCCAGGCCCAAATCTTTTCTTTATTGGGCGTTGGCCTCTTCAGGGTAATTGTTTAGCCCAGGCCGACATCTTTTCTTCCTTGCGCCCAGTCCTATTTATTGTAAGGGTTTCACCCAGGCCCACATCTTCTCTTCATTGGGCCCAGGACACTTCAGTGTATGTTAGGCCCAGGCCCACATCTTTCCTTCATTGGGCCCAGACCTCTTCAGGGTACGAGTTTGGCCCAGGCCCAAATCTTTTCCTCATTGGTCCCAGTCCAACTTTTGTAAGGGTTAGGCCCAGGCCCACATTTTTTCTTAATTGTATCCAGGCCACTTCAGCATAAGGGTTAGGCCCAGGCCCACATCTTTTCTTTATTGGGCCCAGGCATCTTCATGTTGTTTGGCCCAGGCCTACATCTTTTTTTCATTGGGCCCAGGCCAATTTCCATTAAGCTTTAGGCTCTGACCCACATCCTCTCTTCATTGGGCACAGGCCACTTCAGCGTAAATATTAGGCCGAGGCCCACATCTTTCTTAATTGGGTCCAGTTCACTTCAGCGTAAATATTAGGGCCAGGCCTACATCTTTCTTCTTTGAGTCCAGGCCACATCAGCATAAATGTTAGGTCCAGTCCCACATCTTTTCTTTATTGGGCCCAAGCCTCTTCATGGTTTTTGGCCTAAGCCTACATCTTTTCTTCATTGGTCCCAATCCAATTTTTCGTAAGGGTTAGGCCCAGGCCCATATCTTCTCTTCACTGGGCCTTGGCCACTTCAGCGTAAATGTTATGCCCAGCCCCACATCTTGTCTTCATTTGGCTCAGGCCTCTTCAGCGTAAATGTTAGGCCCAGGCCCATTTCTTTCTTCATTGGGCCTAGGCCACTTCAATGTAAATGTTAGGCCCACGCCCACATCTTTTCTTCATTGTTCCCATGCCTCTTGAGGATAATTTTTAGGCCCAGGCCCAAATCATTTCTTTATTGGGCCCAGGTCTTTTCAGGGTAATGGTTTGGCCCAGGACCACATCTTATCTTCCTTGGGCCCAGTCAAATTTATTGTAAGGGTTTAGCCCAGGCCCCCATTTTCTCTTCATTTGGCCCAGGCCACTTCATCGTATATGTTAGGCCCAGGCCCAAATCTTTTCTTCATTGGGCCCAGGCCCAAATATTTTCTTCTTTGGGCCTAGGCCCCATCAGCGTACATGTTAGTCTCAGGACCACATCTTTTTTTCATTGGGCCCAGACCTCTTCAGGGTACAGGTTTGGCCCAGGCCCCACATCTTTTCCTCATTGGTCCCTGTCCAATTTTTCGTAAGGGATAGGAACAGGCCCATATCTTCTCTTCATTGGGCCCAGGCCACTTCAGCATAAGGGTTAGGCCCAGGCCCACATCTTTTCTGTTTGGGTCCATGCCTTTTGAGGATAATGGTTAGACCCAGGCACACATGTTTTTTTTTTCTTTCGACCCAGGCCTCATCAGCTAAGGGGTATGCCCAGGTCCACATCTCTTCTTCATTGGGACCAGGCCAAGTTAGTGTAAGAGTTAGGACCAGGCCCACATCTTCTCTTCATTGGGTCCAGGCCCCTCAGCATGAAGGTTAGGGCCAGGCCCACATTGTCTATTCATTGGGCCCAGGCCTCTTCAGCATACATATTAGGTCCAGGACCACATCTTTCTTCATTGGGCCCAGGCTTCTTCAAGGTAAGGGTTTGGCCCAGGCCCATATGTTCTCTTCATTGGGCCCAGGCCATTTCATCGTAAATGTTAGGCCCAGGCCTACATCATTCCTTCATTGGGCCCAGACCTCTTCAGGGTAAGGGTTCGGTTTTCCATATCTTCTCTTCATTGGGCCTAGGCCACTTCAGTATAAATGTTAGTTCCAGGCCCACATATATTCATCATTAGGCTCAGGCCTCTTCAAGGTAAGGGTGTGGGCCAGGCACATATTTTCTCTTCATTTGGTCCAGGCCATTTCTGCGTAAAGTTAGGTCTAGGCCCAAATCTTTTCTTCATTGGGCCCAGGATTTTTCATGGTTCTTGGCCCAGGCCCACATCTTTTGTTCATTGGGCCCAGGCCTCTTCAGGGTAAAGGTTAGACCCAGGCCCACATATTTTCTTCATTAGGCCCAGGCCACTTCAGTGTAAATATTAGGTCCAGGCCCATATCTTTATTCACTAGGCCCATGCTGCTTCAGTGTAAATGTTAGGCCCAGGCCCAAATCTTTTCTTCATTGGCCCCAGGTTTCTTGAGGATAATGGTTAGGCCCAGGCCCAAATCTATTTTTCATTGGGCCCAGGCATCTTCAGGTAAGGGTCAGGCCCACATCATTTCTTCATTGGGCCCAGGCCACTTCAGCGTAAATGTTAGGCCCAGGCCCACATCTCTTCTTCCTTGGGCCCAGGCCTCTTGAAGATAATGGTTAGGCCCAGGCCCAAATCATTTTTTCATTGGGCTCAGGCCTCTTCAGCTAAAGGTCAGGCCAAGGCCCAAATCTTTTCCTCATTGGTCTCAGGCAAATTTATTGTAACGGTTAGGCCCAAGCCTACATCTTCACTTCATTGGGTTCAGACCACTTCAGTGTAAATGTAGGGCCCAGGCTCACATCTTTTTTTCTTGGGCCCAGGCCAATTTAGCATAAGGGTTAGACCCAGGCCCACATCTTCTCTTCATTGTGTCCAGGCCACTTCACAGAAAGGGTTAGGGCCAGGCACACATTGTCTCTTCATTGGGCCCAGGCCACTTCAGCGTAAATATTAGGTCCAGGCCCACGTCTTTCTTCATTAGGTCCAGGCCTCTTCAGGGTAAAGGTTTGGCCCAGGCCCAGATCTTTTCTTTATTGGGCCCAGGATATTTCATGGTGTTTGGCCCAGGCCCATATCTTTTTTATTGGGCCCAGGCCTCTTAAGTGTACTGGTTAGGCCCTGGCCCACATCATTTATTCATTGGGCCTAGACCTCATCTGTATAATGTTTAGGCCCAGGCCCACATCTTCTCTTCTTTGGGCCCAGGCCACTTCAGCGTAAATGTTAGACCCAGGCCCACGTGTTTTGTTCATTGGGCCGAGGCCACTTCAGCGTAAATGTTAGGCCCAGGCCCACATCATTTACTCATTGGGCATACACCTCATCTATACAATGTTTAGGCCCAGGCCCACATCTTCTCTTCTTTGGGCCCAGGCCACTTCAGCGTAAATGTTTGGCCCATTCCCACATTTCTTCTTCATTGGGCCGAGGCCAAGTCAGCATAAATATTAGGCCCAGGCCCACACTTTTCTTCATTGGGACCAGGCCACTTCAGCGTAAATGTTAGGCCCAGGCCCAAATCTTTTTTTTTTTTTATTTTTCCCAGGCCTCTTCCGGTAAGCGTCAGGCCCAGGGCCACATCTTTTCTTCTTTGGGCCCAGGCCACTTCAGCGTAAATGTTAGGCCTAGGACCACATCTCTCCTTCATTACACCCGGCAAATTCCAGGTAACATTTATGTCCAGTCCCACATCTTTCTTCATTGGGCTCAGGCCTCTTCAGTGTAAGGGTTAATCCCAGGCCCATATCTTTTCTTCATTGGGCCCAAGACTCTTCATGGAAAGGGATATACCCAGGCCAACATCTTCTCTTCATTAATCCTAGGTCTCTTCAGGGTAAGGATTTGGCCCAGGCCCATATTTTCTCTTCATTGGTCCTAGGCCACTTCAGCATAAATGTTAGGTCCAGGGCTGCATATTTTCTTCATTAGGCCCAGGCCTCTTCAGGTTAAGGGTTTGGCCCAAGCCCAAATCTTCTTTTCATTGGTCCCAGGCCTCTTCATGGTGTTAGGCCCAGGCCTGCATTTTTTTCATTAGGCCCAGGCCTCTTTAGGGTAAGGGTTTGACCCAATCCCACATCTTTTCTTCATAGGGCCCAAGCCTCTTCAGAATAATTTTTAGGCCCAGGCCCACATCTTCTCTTCTTTGGGCCCAGGCCACTTCAGCGTAAATGTTCGGCCCATTCCCACATTTCTTCTTCATTGGGCCGATGCCAAGTCAGCATAAATATTAGGCCCAGGCCCACACTTTTCTTCATTGGGACCAGGCCACTTCAGCGTAAATGTTAGACCCAGGCCCAAATCTTTTTTTTTATTTTTCCCAGGCCTCTTCCGGTAAGCGTCAGGCCCAGGGCCACATCTTTTCTTCTTGGTGCCCAGTCCACTTCAGCGTAAATGTTAGGCCTAGGACCACATCTCTCCTTCATTACACCCGGCAAATTCCAGGTAACATTTATATCCAGTCCCACATCTTTCTTCATTGGGCTCAGGCCTCTTCAGTGTAAGGGTTAATCCCAGGCCCATATCTTTTCTTCATTGGGCCCAAGACTCTTCATGGAAAGGGATATGCCCAGGCCAACATCTTCTCTTCATTAATCCTAGGTCTCTTCAGGGTAAGGATTTGGCCCAGGCCCATATTTTCTCTTCATTGGTCCTAGGCCACTTCAGCGTAAATGTTAGGTCCAGGGCTGCATATTTTCTTCATTAGGCCCAGGCCTCTTCAGGTTAAGGGTTTGGCCCAAGCCCAAATCTTCTTTTCATTGGTCCCAGGCCTCTTCATGGTGTTAGGCCCAGGCCTACATTTTTTTCATTAGGCCCAGGCCTCTTTAGGTTAAGGGTTTGACCCAATCCCACATCTTTTCTTCATAGGGCCCAAGCCTCTTCAGAATAATTTTTAGGCCCAGGCCCAAATCTTTTCTTTATTGGGCGTTGGCCTCTTCAGGGTAATTGTTTAGCCCAGGCCGACATCTTTTCTTCCTTGCGCCCAGTCCTATTTATTGTAAGGGTTTCACCCAGGCCCACATCTTCTCTTCATTGGGCCCAGGACACTTCAGTGTATGTTAGGCCCAGGCCCACATCTTTCCTTCATTGGGCCCAGACCTCTTCAGGGTACGAGTTTGGCCCAGGCCCAAATCTTTTCCTCATTGGTCCCAGTCCAACTTTTGTAAGGGTTAGGCCCAGGCCCACATTTTTTCTTAATTGTATCCAGGCCACTTCAGCATAAGGGTTAGGCCCAGGCCCACATCTTTTCTTTATTGGGCCCAGGCATCTTCATGTTGTTTGGCCCAGGCCTACATCTTTTTTTCATTGGGCCCAGGCCAATTTCCATTAAGCTTTAGGCTCTGACCCACATCCTCTCTTCATTGGGCACAGGCCACTTCAGCGTAAATATTAGGCCGAGGCCCACATCTTTCTTAATTGGGTCCAGTTCACTTCAGCGTAAATATTAGGGCCAGGCCTACATCTTTCTTCTTTGAGTCCAGGCCACATCAGCATAAATGTTAGGTCCAGTCCCACATCTTTTCTTTATTGGGCCCAAGCCTCTTCATGGTTTTTGGCCTAAGCCTACATCTTTTCTTCATTGGTCCCAATCCAATTTTTCGTAAGGGTTAGGCCCAGGCCCATATCTTCTCTTCACTGGGCCTTGGCCACTTCAGCGTAAATGTTATGCCCAGCCCCACATCTTGTCTTCATTTGGCTCAGGCCTCTTCAGCGTAAATGTTAGGCCCAGGCCCATTTCTTTCTTCATTGGGCCTAGGCCACTTCAATGTAAATGTTAGGCCCACGCCCACATCTTTTCTTCATTGTTCCCATGCCTCTTGAGGATAATTTTTAGGCCCAGGCCCAAATCATTTCTTTATTGGGCCCAGGTCTTTTCAGGGTAATGGTTTGGCCCAGGACCACATCTTATCTTCCTTGGGCCCAGTCAAATTTATTGTAAGGGTTTAGCCCAGGCCCCCATTTTCTCTTCATTTGGCCCAGGCCACTTCATCGTATATGTTAGGCCCAGGCCCAAATCTTTTCTTCATTGGGCCCAGGCCCAAATATTTTCTTCTTTGGGCCTAGGCCCCATCAGCGTACATGTTAGTCTCAGGACCACATCTTTTTTTCATTGGGCCCAGACCTCTTCAGGGTACAGGTTTGGCCCAGGCCCCACATCTTTTCCTCATTGGTCCCTGTCCAATTTTTCGTAAGGGATAGGAACAGGCCCATATCTTCTCTTCATTGGGCCCAGGCCACTTCAGCATAAGGGTTAGGCCCAGGCCCACATCTTTTCTTTATTGGGCCCAGGCCTCTTCATGTTATTTGGCCCAGGCCTACATCTTTTTTTAATTGGGCCCCGGCCAGTTTAGCTTAAGTGTTAGGCCCAGGCTCATGTTTTCTCTTCTTTGCGCCCAGGCCGCTTCAGCATATATGTTAGGCCCAGGCCCACATCTTCTCTTTATTGGGTCAAGGGCACTTCAGCGTAAATATTAAGCCCGGGCCACATCTTTCTTCATGGGCCCAGACCACTTCAACGTAAACATTAGTCCCAGGCCCAAATCTTTTTTTCATTGGGCCCAGGCCTCTTCAGAGTAATGGTTTGGGCCAGGCCCACATCTTCTCTTCATTGGGCCCAGGCATCTTGAGGATAATTGTTAGGCCCAGGCCCTAATCTTTTTTTTTCATTGGGCATAGTCCATTTAGCATAAGAATTATGCCCAGGCCCACATTTTCACTTCATTGGGACCAGGCCGCTTAGGTTTTAATGTTAGGCCCAGGCCCACATCTTTCTTCATTTGACCAGGCCACTTTAGCGTAAATGTTAGGCCTAGGTCCACATCTTATCTTCATAGGGCCCAGGCCTATTCAGTATATTTTTAGGCCCAGGCACAAAAGTTTTCTTATTGGGCCCAGGAATCTTCATGGTGTTTGTCCCAGGCCTACAACTTTTTTCATTGGGCCCAGGTCAATTTAGCATAAGTGTTAGGCCCAGGCCCTCGTGTTCTCTTCATTGGTCCCAGGCCGCTTCAGCGTAAATGTTAGGCCCAGGTCCACATCTTCTCTGCAATGGGCCCAGGCCACCTCAGCGTAAATATTAATCCCAGGCCCACATCTTTTCTTCATTATGCTCAGACCTGATCTGGATAATGTTTAGGCTCAAGCCCACATCTTCTCTTCTTTAGGCGTAGGCCACTTCAAGGTAAATGTTATGCCCAGCCCCACATTATCTCTTCATTGGGCCCAGGCTTCTTCAGCATAAATGTTAGGCCCAGGCCCACATCTTTTCTTTATTGTGCCCAGGCCTCTTGAGGATAATTTTTAGGTCCAGGCCCATATCTTTTCTTTATTGGGCCCGGGCCTTTTCAAAAAAATGGGTTGGCCCAGTCCCACATCTTTTCTTCTTTGTTCCCAGTACAATTTTGCATAAGGATTAGGCCCAGGCCCTCATCTTCTTTTCATTTGGCCCAGGCCACTTCAGCATAAGGATTAGGCCCAGGCCCACATCTTTTCTTAATTGGGCCCAGGCCTCTTGAGGATAATGGTTAGGACCAGGTCCAAATCTTTCTTTATTGGGCCGGGGTCTCTTTACGGTAATGGTGTGGCCCTGTCCCACATCTTTTCTTCTTTGGGCCCAGTCCAATTTAGTGTAAGGTTTGGCCCAGGCCCACATCTTCTCTTCTTTTGGCTCAGGTCACTTCAGCGTATATGTTAGGCCCTGGCCCACATGTTTTCTTCATTGGGCCCAGGCCTCTTGAGGATAATGTTTAGGCCCAGATCTAAAACGTTTTTTTCATTTGCCCCAGGCCTCTTCAGGAAAGGGTTAGAGCCAGCCCCACATCTTTTTTTCATTAACCTTAGGTCTCTTCAGGGTAAGGATTTGGCCCAGGCCCACATTTTTCTTCATTAGGCCCAGGCCTCTTCAGGGTAAGGGTTAGGCCAAGGACCACATCCTTTCTTCATTGTGCCCAGGCCTCTTTAGGATAAGTTTTAGGCCCTGGCCCAAATATTTCCTTCATTGGGCCTAGGCCACTTCAGCGTAAATGTTAGGCCCAATCCCACTTCTTTTCTTCACTGTGCCCAGGCCTCTTCAGGGTAAGCATTAGGTCTTGCCCACATCTTTCTTTCATTGGGCCCAGAACTCTTTAGGGTAAGGGTTTGTCCCAGGCGCACATCTTTTCCTTATCGGGACCAGGCCAATTTAGTGTAAGGGTTAGGTCCAAGCCCACATCTTCCATTTATTGGGCCCAGGCCTCTTCAAGATAATTTTAGGCCCAGGACCAAATCTTTTCTTCGTTGGTCCCAGGATTCTTCATGATGCTTGGCCCAGGTCAACATTTTTTTTTTCTTTGGGACCAGGACAATTTAGCGTTAAGTGTTAGTCCCAGGCCCACGTTTTCTCTTCACTGGGCCCAGGCCACTTCAGCGTAAATATTAGGCCCAGGCCCACATCTTCTCTTTATTTTGCCTAGGCCTCTTCAGGGAAAAGGTTGGATCCAGGCCCACATCTTTCCTTCTCTGGGCCAAGACCTCTTCAAGGTACGGGTTTGGCCCAGGCCCACATCTTTTACTCATTGGTCCCAGTCCAATTTTGCATAAGGGTTAGGTCCAGGCCCACATCTTCTCTTCATTGGGCGCAGGACACTTCAGCATAAGGGTTAGGCCCAGGCCCAAATCTTCTTTTATTGGGCACAGGCATCTTCCTGGTGTTTGACCTAGGCCTACATCTTTTTCTCATTGGGCCCAGGCCAGTTTAGCTTAAGGGTTAGGCCCAGACTCACATCTTCTCTTAATTGGGCCCTGGCTACTTCAGCATGAATATTAGGCCCAGGCCCACATCTTTCTTCATTGGTTTGAGGCCACTTCAGTGTAAATGATAGGCCCAGGCCCACATCTTTCTTATTAGTCCCAGACCCCTTCAGCGTGAATATTAAGCCCAGGCCCACATCTTTTCTTCAATGTGCTCAGGCCTCTTCATGTCTTTTGGCCCAAACCAACATCTTTTTTTCATTGGGCCCAGGCCAGTTTACCGTAAGTTTTAGGCCCAGGCCAACATCATCTCTTCATAGGGCCCAGGTCACTTCAGCATAAATGTTATATCCAGGTCCACATCTTCTCTTCAATGGGCCCAGGCCACTTCAGCGTAAATGTTATGCACAGGCCGACATTTTCTCTTCATTGGGCCCAGGCCACTTCAGCGTAAATGTTATGCGCAGGCCCACATCATTCTTCATTGGGCCCAGGCCACTTCAGGGTAAACGTTAGGCCCAGTCCATAAATCATTTCTTTATTATACCCAGCAATTCCGGGTAACGATTAGGTCTAGTCTCACATCTTTCTTCATTGGGCCCAGTCCTATTCAGGGAACGGGTTAGGCCCAGGCCCACATCTTTTCTTCATTGGTCCCGGGGCTCTTCAGTGTAAAGGTTAGGCCCAGGACCACATCTTTTCTTCATTGGGCCCAGGCCTCTTCAGGATAATTTTTGGACCTGGCCCAAATATTTTCTTCTTTGGGCCTAGGCCACTTCAGCGTAAATGTTAGCCCCAGGCCAACATCTTTTCTTCATTGAGCCCAGACCTCTTCAGGGTACCGTCTTGGCCAGGCCCACATCTTTACCTCATTGGTCCCAGTCTTATTTTGTGTAAGGGTTAGGCCCAGGCTCACATCTTCTCTTCATTGGGCCCAGGCCAGTTTACCGTAAGGGTTAGGCCCAGGCCCACGTCATCTCTTCTTTGGTTCCGGGCCACTTCAGCGTAAATGTTAAGCCCAGGCCCATATATCTCCTTCATTGGGCCCAGGCCACTTCAGAATAAATGTTAGGCCCAGGCCCACATCTCTTCTTCAATGGGCCCAGGCCACTTCAGGGTAAAGGTAAGGCCCAGGCCAACAACATTTCTTCATTACACCCAGCCAATTCTTGGTAACAGTTAGGTAAAGTCTCACATCTTTCTTCATTGGGCCCAGGCCTCTTCAGGGTAAGAGTTTGGCCCAGGCCCAAATCTTTTTTTCATTGGGCCCAAGCTCTTCAGGTAAGGGTTAGGCCCAGGCCCACATCTATATTCATTGGGCCCAGGACACTTCAGCGTAAATGTTAGGCCCAGGCCCACCTCTCTCCTTCATTGGGCCCAGGACACTTTAGTGATAATGTTATGCCCAGGCCCACCTCCCTCCTTCATTTGGCCCAGGCCACTTCAGGGTAAAGATTAGGCCCAGGTCAACATCATTTCTTAATTACGCCCGGCAAATTCTAGGTAATGTTTGGTTCAGTATCACATCTTTCTTCATTGGTCCCAGGCCTCTTCAGGGTAAGGGTTCGGTCCAGGACCACATCTTCCCTTCATTGGGCCTAGGCCAATTCAGCGTAAATGTTAAGCCCAGGCCCACATCTTTTCTTCATTGATACCAGGCCACTTCAGCATAAATGTTAGGCCCAGATCCACATCTTTTCTTCTTTGGGCCCAGGCCAATTTAGCGTAAGGGTTAGGCCCAGGCCCCCATCTTCTCTTCATTGGGCCCAGGCCACTTCAGCATAAATACTAGGTCAAGGCCTACATCTTTCTTCATGGGGCCCAGGCCACTTCAGCGTAAATGTTCGGCCGAGGCCCACATCTCTCCTTCATTATGCAGAGCAAATGACAAGTAACGTTTAGATCCAATCCCACATCTTTCTTCATTGGGCCAAACCTCTTCAGGGTAAGGGTTTGTCCGAAGTCATATCTTTTCTTCATTGGGCCCAGTCCTCTTTATGGGTTAAGCCCAGGCCTACCTCTTTTCTTCATTAGTCCTAGGTCTCTTCAGGGTAAGGATTTGGCCCAGGCTCATAATTTCTCTTCATTAGGCCTAGGCCACTTCATTGTAAATTTTAGGCCCATGCCCACCTCTTTTCTTCATTAGGCCCAGGCCTCCTTGGTGTAAGCGTTTGGCCCAGGCCCATATTTTCTCTTCATTGGACCCAGGCCATTTCAGCGTAAATGTTAGGTCCAGGCCCACATCTTTTCTTCATTGGGTCCAAGATCTTCATGGTATTTGGCCCAGGTCCATATCTTTCTTCACTGAGCCCAGGCCTATTCGGGGTAAGGGTTAGACCCATGTCCACATCTTCTGTTCTTTGGGACCAGTTCAGTTCAACATAAATGTTAGGCCCAGGCCCACATCTTTTCTAATTTGCACTCAGGCAATTTAGAGTAATGGTTACGCCCAGTCCCACATCTTCTCTTCATTGGGTCCAGACCTCTTCAGCATAAGTATTAGTTCCAGGCCTACATATTTCTTCATTGGGCCCAGGCCACTTCAGTGTAAATGTTAGGCCCAGGCCGTAATCATTTTTTCATTGGGCCCAGGCCACTTCATTGTAAGTGTTAAGCCTAGGCCCACATCTTTTCTTCATTGGGCCCAGGCCTCTTGAGGATAATGGTAAGGCCCAGGCCTAAATCTTTTTTTCATTGGGCCCAAGCCTCTTCAGGTAAGGGTTAGGCCCAAGCCTACATCTTTTCTTCATTGGGCCCAGGCCACTTCAGTGTAAATGTTAGGCCCAGGCCCACATCTCTCCTTCATTGGGCCCAGGCCACTTTAGCGATAATGTTTTACCCAGGCCCACCTCCCTCATTCATTGGGCCCAGGCCACTTCAGGGTAAAGATTAGGCCCAGGTCAACATCATTTCTTCATTACACCCAGCAAATTCCTGGTAATGGTTAGGTCCAGTCCCACATCTTTCTTTATTGGGCCCAGGCCTCTTCAGGGTAAGTGTTAAGCCTAGGCCCACATCTTTTCTTCATTGGGCACAGGCTTCCTGAGGATAATGGTAAGGCCCAGGCCCACATCTTTTTCATTATTCCTAGGTCTTTTCAGGGTAAGGATGTGGCCCAAGCCCATATTTTCTCTTCATTGGGCCTAGGCCACTTCATTGTAAATGTTAGGCCCAGGCCCACATATTTTCTTCATTAGGCCCAGGCCTCTGCAGGGTAAAGGTTAGGTCCAGACCCACATCTTCTCTTCATTGGGCCCAGGCCAGTTCAGTGTAAATGATAGGCCCAGGCCCACATCTTTTCTTCATGGGGCCCAGGCCTCTTCAGGATAATATTTAGGCCCAGGCCCAAATCTTTCTTCATTGGTCCCAGGCACTTCAGTGTAAATGATAGGCCAAGGCCCACATCTTTTCTTCATTTGTCCCAGGTTTCTTGAGGATAATGTTTAGGCCCAGGCCCAAAACTTTTTTTCATTGGGCCCAGGACTCTTCAGGTAAGGGTCAGGCCCAGGCCCAAATCTTTTCCTCATAGGGCCCATGCATCTTCATGGTGTTTGACCCAGGTATACATCTTTTTTCATTATGCCCAGGCCAATTTAGCGTAATGGTTAGACCCAGGCCCACGTTTTCTCTTCATTGGGCCTAGGCCACTTCATCGTAAATGTTAGGCCCAGGCCCACATATTTTTATCATTGGGCCCAGTCCTCTTGAGGATAATGCTTAGGCCCAGGCCCACATCCTTTGTTCATTAGCCCTAGGTCTCTTCATGTTAAGGATATGGCCAGGCCCACATCTTTTCCTCATTGGGCCTAGGCCAATTTAGCGTATGGTTAGGCCCAGGACCATGTTTTCATTTCATAGGGTCCAGGCCTCTTCAGCGTAAATGTTAGGCCATGGCACACATTTCTCTTTCATTGGGCCCAGGCCACTTCAGCAGAAATGTTTGGCCCAGGTCCACATCTCTCCTTCATTGGGACCAGGCCACTTAGTGCAAAGCTTAGGCCCAGGCCAACATCATTTCTGCATTACGGCCTCCCAATTCTGGGTAACATTTAGGTCCAGTCCCTCATCTTTCTTCATTAGCCCTAGGTCTCTTCAGGATTAGGATTTTACCCAGGGCCACAAATTTTCTTGATTGTGCCTTGGTCAATTCAGCATAAATGTTATGCCCCGGCCCATATATTTTCTTCTTTGGGCCTAGGCCAATTCAGCGTAAATGTTAGGTCCAGGCCCACATCTTTTCTTCATTGGGCCCAGACCTCTTTGGGGTACGGGTTTGGCCCAGGCCCACATCTTTTCCTCATTGGTCCCAGTCCAATTTTGCGTAAGGGTTAGGGCCAGGCCCACATCTTTCTTCATTGGGCCCACACCACTTCAGTGTAAATGTTAGGCCCAGGCCCATATCTTTTCTTCATTGGGCCCAGGCCTCTTAAGGGTACTGGTTAGGCCCATGCCCACTTCATTCCTTCATTCGGCCTAGACCTCATCTGAATAATGTTTAGGCCCAGGCCCATATCTTCTCTTCTTTGGGCCCAGGCAACTTCAGCGTAAATGTTAGGCCCAGGCCCACATCTTTTGTTCTTTGGGCCCAGGCCAATTTAACGTAAGGGTTAGGCCCAGGCCCACATCCTCTCTTCATTGGGTCCAGGACAACTCCATGTTTGGATTAGGTCCAGGCCCACATCTTTCTTCCTTGTGCCCAGGCACTTCAGTGTAAATGTTAGGTCAAGGCCCACATCTTTTCTTCATTGTGCCCAGGCCTCTTGAGGATAATCGTTAGACCCAGGCCAAAATATTTTTTTCATTGGGCCCAGGACTCTTCAGGTAAGGGTCAGGCCCAGGCCCATATCTTTTCTTCATTGGACCCAGGGCACTTCAGCATAAATGTTAGTCCGAGGCCCACATCTCTCTTTCATTACACCCGGCAAATCGGGGTAATGTTTAGGTACAGTCCCACATTTTCTTCATTGGGCCCAGGCCTCTACAGTGTAAGGGTTTGTCCCAGGCCCCTATCTTTGCTTCATTGGGCCCAGGCCTCTTCATGGTAAGGGTTAGGCCCTGGCCCGCATCTTTTCTTCATTAGTCAAAAGTCTCTTCAGGGTAAGGATTTGGCCCAGGCCCATATTTTCTCTTCACTGGGCCTAGGCCACTTCAGCATAAATGTTAGGCCCAGGTCCACATATTTTCTTCATTAGGCCCAGGCCTCTTCAGGGTAAAGGTTTGGCCCAGGCCCATATTTTCTCTTCATTGGGCCTAGGCCATTTCAGCATAAATGTTAGGCCCAGGCCCACATATTTTCTTCATTAGGCCCAGGCCTCTTCAGGGTAAGGGTTCGGTCCAGGACCACATCTTCTCTTTATTGGGCCTAGGCCAATTCAGCGTAAATGTTAAGCCCAGGACTACATCTTTTATTCATTGGTACCAGGCTACGTCAGTGTAAATGATAGACCCAAGCCAACATCTTTCTTCATTGGGCCCAGGCCTCTTCAGGATAATATTTAAGCCCAGGCCCAAATATTTTCTTCATTGGGCCCATGCCTCTTCAGGATAATTTTTAGGTTCTGGCCCAAATATTTTCTTCATTGAACCTAAACCAATTCAGCCTAAATGTTAGGCCCAGGCCCAAATTTTTTCTTCATTGGTCACAGGCCTCTTCAGGGTAATGATTTGGCCCAGGACCACATCTTTTCTTCTTTGGACCCAGGTCAATTTAGCATAAGGGTTAGGCCCAGGCCCACATCTTCTCTTCATTGGGTCCAGGCCACTTCAGCATAAGTATTAGGCCCAGGCCCACATCTTTCTTCATTGGGCCCACGCCACATCAGAGTAAATGTTAGGCCCAGGCCCACATCTTTTCTGTTTGGGTCCATGCCTTTTGAGGATAATGGTTAGACCCAGGCACACATGTTTTTTTTTTCTTTCGACCCAGGCCTCATCAGCTAAGGGGTATGCCCAGGTCCACATCTCTTCTTCATTGGGACCAGGCCAAGTTAGTGTAAGAGTTAGGCCCAGGCCCACATCTTCTCTTCATTGGGTCCAGGCCCCTCAGCATGAAGGTTAGGGCCAGGCCCACATTGTCTATTCATTGGGTCCAGGCCCCTTCAGCATAAATATTAGGTCCAGGACCACATCTTTCTTCATTGGGCCCAGGCTTCTTCAAGGTAAGGGTTTGGCCCAGGCCCATATGTTCTCTTCATTGGGCCCAGGCCATTTCATCGTAAATGTTAGGCCCAGGCCTACATCATTCCTTCATTGGGCCCAGACCTCTTCAGGGTAAGGGTTCGGTTTTCCATATCTTCTCTTCATTGGGCCTAGGCCACTTCAGTATAAATGTTAGTTCCAGGCCCACATATATTCATCATTAGGCTCAGGCCTCTTCAAGGTAAGGGTGTGGGCCAGGCACATATTTTCTCTTCATTTGGTCCAGGCCATTTCTGCGTAAAGTTAGGTCCAGGCCCAAATCTTTTCTTCATTGGGCCCAGGATTTTTCATGGTTCTTGGCCCAGGCCCACATCTTTTGTTCATTGGGCCCAGGCCTCTTCAGGGTAAAGGTTAGGCCCAGGCCCACATATTTTCTTCATTAGGCCCAGGCCACTTCAGTGTAAGGGTTAAGGCCATGCCCACATCGTCTCTTCATTGGGCCCAGGCCACGTCAGCGTAAATATTAGGTCCAGGCCCATATCTTTCTTTACTGGGCCCATGCTGCTTCAGTGTAAATGTTAGGCCCAGGCCCAAATCTTTTCTTCATTGGCCCCAGGTTCCTTGAGGATAATGGTTAGGCCCAGGCCCAAATCTATTTTTCATTGGACCCAGGCATCTTCAGGTAAGGGTCAGGCCCACATCATTTCTTCATTGGGCCCAGGCCAATTCAGCATAAATGTTAGGCCCAGTCCCACATCTTTTCTTCATTGGGCCCAGGCCTCTTGAAGATAATGGTTAGGCCCAGGCCCAAATCTTTTTTTCATTGGGCTCAGGCCTCTTCAGATAAAGGTCAGGCCAAGGCCCAAATCTTTTCCTCATTGGTCTCAGGCAAATTTATTGTAACGGTTAGGCCTAAGCCCACATCTTCACTCATTGGGTTCAGACCACTTCAGTGTAAATGTAGGGCCCAGGCTCACATTTTTTCTTGGGCCCAGGCCAATTTAGCATAAAGGTTAGACCCAGGCCCACATCTTCTCTTCATTGTGTCCAGGCCACTTCAGCATAAATGTTAGGCCCAGTCCCACATCTTTTCTTCATTGGGCCCAGGCCTGTTGAAGATAATGGTTAGGCCCAGGCCCAAATCTTTTTTTCATTGGGCTCAGGCCTCTTCAGATAAAGGTCAGGCCAAGGCCCAAATCTTTTCCTCATTGGTCTCAGGCAAATTTATTGTAACGGTTAGGCCTAAGCCCACATCTTCACTCATTGGGTTCAGACCACTTCAGTGTAAATGTAGGGCCCAGGCTCACATTTTTTTCTTGGGCCCAGGCCAATTTAGCATAAAGGTTAGACCCAGGCCCACATCTTCTCTTCATTGGGTCCAGGCCACTTCAGAGAAAGTGTTAGGACCAGGCACACATTGTCTCTTCATTGGGCCCAGGCCACTTCAGCGTAAATATTAGGTTCAGGCCCACATCTTTCTTCATTGGGCCCTGGACATTTCAGCGTAAATGTTAGGCTCAGGCCCATATCTTTTCTTCATTAGGCCCAGGCCTCTTCAGGGTAAAGGTTTGGCCCAGGCCCAGATCTTTTCTTCATTGGGCCCAGGATTTTTCATGGTGTTTGGCCCAGGCCCATATCTTTTTCATTGGGCCCAGGCCTCTTAAGTGTACTGGTTAGGCCCTGGCCCACATCATTTATTCATTGGGCCTAGACCTCATCTGTATAATGTTTAGGCCCAGGCCCACATCTTCTCTTCTTTGGGCCCAGGCCACTTAGGCGTAAATGTTAGACCCAGGCCCACGTGTTTTGTTCATTGGGCCGAGGCCACTTCAGCATAAATGTTAGGCCCAGGCCCACATCATTTACTCATTGGGCATACACCTCATCTATACAATGTTTAGGCACAGGCCCACATCTTCTCTTCTTTGGGCCCAGGCCACTTCAGCATAAATGTTCAGCCCATTCCCACATCTCTTCTTCATTGGGCCGAGGCCAAGTCAGCATAAATATTAGGCCCAGGCCCACACTTTTCTTCATTGGACCAGGCCACTTCAGTGTAAATGTTAGGCCCAAGCCCACATCTCTCCTTCATTGGGCCCAGGCAACTTGAGGGTAATGGTTAGGCCCAGGCCGACATCATTTCTTCATTATGCCCGGCCAATTCCTGGTAATGGTTAGGTCCAGTCCCACATCTTTCTCCATTGGGCCCCTGCCTCTTCAGTGTAAGGGTTAGGCCCAGGCCCACATCTTTTCTTCATTAGCCCTGGTCTCTTCAGGGTAAGGATTTGGCCCAGGCCCACATCTTTTCTTCATTGGGCCCATGCCTCTTCAGGATAATTTTTGGCCCTGGCCCAAATATTTACTTCATTTTGCCTAGGCCACTTCAGCATAAATATTAGGCCCAGGCCCACATCTTTTCATTATTGTGCCAAGGCCTCTTCAGGGTAAGGGTTAGACTCAGGCCCATACCTTTTCCTCATTGTGCCTAGACCTCTTCAGTGTAAGGTTTTGGCCCAGGCCCACATCTTTTCCTCATTGGTCCCAGGCCAATTTTGTGTAAGGGTTAGGCCCAAGTCCACATCTTCTCTTCATTGTACCCAGGCCACTTCAGCATAAGGGTTAGGCCCAGGCCCACATCTTTTCTTCATTGTGCCCATGGCTCTTCATGGTGTTTGGCCCAGGCCTACATCTTTTGTTCATGGGGCCCAGGCCAATTTAGCATAAGGGTTAGGCCCAGACCCACATCTTCTCTTCATTGGGACCAGACCTCATCGGGATAATGTTTAGGCCTGGGCCACTTCAGCATAAAGGTTATCCCCAGGCCGACATAGTCTCTTCATTGGGCCCAGGCCACTTCAGCGTAAATATTAGGCCCAGGCCCACATCTTTTCTTAATTGGGCCTAGGCCTCTTTAGGGTAAGTGTTAGGCCCAGGACCACATCTTTTCTTCATTGGGCCCAGGCCTCTTCAGAATAATTTTGAGTCCCAGGCCCAAATCTTTTCTTCATTGTGCCCAGGTCTCTTCATGGTGTTTGGCCCAGGCCCTTATTTTCTCTCATTGGGCCCAAGCCACTTCAATGTAAATGTTAGGCCCAGGCCCACATCTTCTCTTCATTGGTCCCAGTCCACTTCAGCGTAAATGTTAGGCCCAGGACAACATCTCTTCTTAATTGGGCCCGGGCTTCTTCAGGTTAATTTTTAGGCCCAGGCCCAAATCTTTTTTTCATTGGACCCCGGCGTCTTCAAGGTGTTTGGCCCAGGCCTACATCCTTTCTTCTTTTGCCTTGGATATCTGAGTCTAAGTGATTGATCCTGAAAAGAAATGCGTTGTAAAAGATCAAAACTTTTACCTTAGTCTTCATATCAGGTAACCTTCTATGAAAAAATGAAAGAGAAACATCAAAACAATGATGTATGCATAATTATTTAGGAGAATATTGCTGTTCTTTTCTGGTATATTCTTGACCCGTGCTCATAGAAACAAGTACAAACACAGACATCTATTCCCCATCATCAAGATGATATAAATTATACAGGATATGAATAGAAAGATGAAATATGTAGTGAGGAGAGACAGGTAATCCATTACTGTTGTACACATGTAGTTTTTGGCCTTGTACTTACCAAAGTACCCACAGACTCCATTTCTGACCATGGCTTGGGGACAAGCTCACATCCCGTCCTCCTCCTCCTCGATTGGACTTCACCTGGCAGGAGCAAGTTCCATGGCCATGAGTAAAACTCATCCAAAATGTGCAAGATATAATGTTTGGTCTATCATTTCTGATTCTAAGGTTGTCAGGAAATTTGTATAGACCTCTGAATTGAACGTTGCCGTCTGATAGAACCCGGACAGCAAGTTGACTGTTAAATTTGCCCTGTAACCTGTCCCCTCACCACCACTGAACACAGCTTGAGGTAGGATTTCCTAGGAAACGGATATCATGACCTTTCCAAACATGACCCTGTCATTGTAGTCGATGGCTTCTGAGAATGTCAGTCCCTGAAGAACAGAATAACTGCAGAGCTTCCTCCTGTTGAAGTTTGGAACCAGGAGTCCTGACACAGGTAGTGGCTGACTCAGCTGATTTCACCTTTTCTCAAAAAGCACAGGTGTCGATTAGTAGAAATAAAGAACTAACATAGTAGCCATACACATGAACTTGTATGTAGAGATTCATGCACAGGTAACATATATAGTAACACAAGTTTTTTAAATGAAAATACAAGTGTAGAAAGTCGATATTGAGAGTGTGATATAACTACATATGGCCCAGTAGTGAAGTCCTGGGACCTGAATAAAGATAGTTGTTTTCAGTCAACTTCACATCTGGAGAATCCTAAGAGAAGGTCCCAGTGAAGCACTTCCTGTCTTCCTTGTGTTGTTTGTGCCTCCCGCGGGATTGTCACATTTGATGCTGTACGCTGTTGATTATTAACCTTCTGTAGGTTCTATGCTTGAGCCTTAGACCAGGTTATCTCTAGACCTTTTCTTTCTGCTGTGTATAGGTTTCTGTCCTGGATATTTTGTGTGGCATGTCACTCTGCAGACAGGCTTGTATTCACTGCTCTTTTGGCTTCTTACTCGGATCCCTGTGTGTTAGATCAGGATACCTCAAGAACTACATTGATCCCCTGTCACCATCATTCAGGTCTTTGCTCCTACACTTACTTGCATGCTTGTAATACCTGAAGGCACATGCCCTCATACATATGTACATACAAACACACACATACACACATATCCAGATCATACATGGTATAACATAGCATTTAAATATAAATGTCCATAGTGGGCAGGGTTTGGGTTAGGAAGATGGCTTTAGTTCTGTTTCATATCCTGTCTCTAACTTCAGTCATCGTGGGCACAATCCATAGTTAGAAATGAGAAGATTAATGATGGGAAGACACAAAGTCCCTTCAGACCCCTGCAGTGGGAGTCTGTGAAGCATTTTCCACCTGCCCTGGACACTATGGGCTGCCATAGCTGACAGTTGCCAGGACTTAGAGTACAACCACAGGTTTCATCCTGCATCAGTCAGTTATACAGTTTGGGTGATGTCATCTCTCGACCTCATTCTCTGGTGAGTTGTGGGTGTCATCTCCATGAATCTTTGTTTGGCAAGTTCCTCAGCTTATATCACAATAGATAAATCATTTCTACTGTTATGGCACAGGTCCTGTTAAAAAGAAACCTTGGCCAAGCAGTGGTGGCGCACACCTTTAATACCAGCACCCAGACAAGTGGATCTCTGTGCGTTTGAGGCCAACCTGGTCTACAAGAATTATTTCCAAGACAGGCTCCAAAGCTACACAGGGAAACCCTGAATTGAAAAAAAAGGATCCTCAAAACCACATTGTGCCTCATACCCTTTTTTCATTTTCTACTTCCCAGTATAGCACAATAATGTTTAATTAGGCCATATTTGATGGAGATGGGTGTTGTATCTTATCTGTTGCTTTCATAGGTTAAGTAATAAAGAAAACTGCTTGGCTCTCCTATAGGGTAGAATTTAGGTAGGCAGAGAAAATAGCAGAATGCTGGTAGAAAGAAGCTGAGTCAGTGAGTCACCATGATTCTCCCATTCCAGGCAGACGCACGTTAAGATCCTTCCTGGTAAGCGAGCTCGTGGAGCTACACAGATTAATAGAAATGGGTTAGATCGACATGTAAGAGCTAGCCAGTAAGAGGCCAAGCAGTGTTTAAAAGAATACAGTTTCCGTGTAATTATTTCGGGGTATAAAGCTAGCCAGGTGGTGGGAAGCAGCCCGCCTCTCCTTGTTACAACACATATTCACAGATATCCTGCATGTATGTCTCCCTCCACATGCCTCAAACCTCACAGAATACCTGCAATTCTTCTGGAATCCAATCCACCCCCATTGACACAGGATTCCCTCCCATCAACTGCACAGCCTTTTCTTTGGATATTTTATGAGGTAATATAGAACTGACCACAAATCTGTCCAGCTTCTTCCTCTCTGTCTGAGTGTAGCTTGAGGAACAGCCATGCTTTCCCACACTGTGCTGAGCACACTGTCCCAGCAGCGTAGAAGACTGCCCATGTGTTGAGGTCATCGTTATTAACAAAGTCTGACTAAAAAAATCACCCTGACTCTTACAACCATGTGGATATTTGTAGGGAAGCAATGGGACAACATTCAGTGTCCTCTCTATGTAATTTCCTACCTAGCATATAAACCTGCAGAAATGAGCACACATGAAGGTCAAACCCATGTACAGGAGAGAATTAGAGGGTAGAGTCTGTCGTGATGTTTCTTATGACAGTGACAGTAATGTTTGTTCAGAGACTGTATCAGCTAGGCGTACAAATGAAAACATTGGCACAACAGAAGTCCTTAGTGAAGTTGACATCAGTATCTTAGATGCTTTTCCCCTATCCTGGACAAGCTCTGAGTGAAGGGCTAATGTGAGCATGTGAACTGCAATGTTCCTCCTTCCTTACCTGGTCCAGAGACACCTGTGCAGCTTCCTTCCAAGGCCCCTGTCTCTGGTGAGAGGAGGTTTTCTCTCCCTGTGGTCGTTGGGGACTAGACTCACTGCTATGAGACTTCTCATCCCTGCTCTTTCTCATCCTCCTTAGAATGAACTATCCTCGGGCAGGAACATTTCCAGTCCCTTACTCTGTTTAGTCTCCATATTTAAGGTTCCAATAAAAAAGTGTCTCCCACTGAGTGAGTCACTCATGTGCTGAATTTCAGGTAGTGTCCCTCCCAGAAAACACCCCAAACTTACCCAGACATTTGGGCTGGCCTCTAATCCCAACTCTCCTTGGTGGATACTGCTGTTCCTAGGGCAGGGCTTTATCGGTGACATCACAGAAGGCTCACCTCACTGCATTCTGGGAATCTCAAAGGACATCATGGCCTCAGGTACTTCCCAGCTTGGTCCCTCCTTATTTTCTCCCAAACTGTGTCAAGCATCTTTGGAAACACTTAACTTAGGGGTACTAGATGGAAGTTTTTCACAGAGACACCTCCATGGGATTCACCTACATATATGTTCTGTCAGCCCTCAATTTTTTGAGGTTTCTGCTTGAGAGAAGCACTCTTGACAATGCTGCTTCCTCATCTCAGGTATCGGAGCCCACACTCTTCCTCATCATCTCAGATTCTGGTTTATTGCCGGCACTCACGTGCAAGGCACATTCCTCTGTTCCTGTATCTGGCTTTAACAAAACTCACACCTTGTTTTCTCCCTTACCTGTCTGCACTAATATTTTAGCATGTAGTGCCCTGTGAATTATTAGCTGAGTCTTTGCCTCAGTGGCCCTTAGTTTTATTAGGAACTTACAGAAATAAATAACTACATGGTGGATAAATACAGAGCATGACCACATCACAGTGGAGGACCCTGCAGGCAGAGTGCAGTGTGAGGTGCAGAGAATCCTGGAGGCGCATGCTTTAACTTGTCCCATCCTAAGTGGACCTTACACCTGGTAAATTGTTTGTAAATGATCACACTGTACAGGTATGTTTCCAGCCACTATCCCAATGCACGTGTATGGTGTGCAGTGTTGGGAACTGTTTTTGTCAGCCCTTTTCTGACTAGGGACATTTTGTTCTCCTGTGCTGGAGCTGCGATCTCTCAACCTCCATGTTTCCAGTGTTCTCATGAAGGGATGGGGGGATGGAAAACATGACTGATACCCAGTGTTGGAAATTGCTGGGCACTCTGGACAATGGGGCCACTGTACATTTTCTACAGGGATTCAGAATGTTGCAAAGTTCATCTGATCATGAAAAGCTTTAAATGTTCAACTGAATTTGCTTGGCTCTGTCCTTGCCAACAAAGTGTCCAGCTTCTGCCATGAGGATGTTTTATGGGAGTTACTCTGGGTTTCACATTCATTTAGTTCCTTGTGTTACGTGACTCATGATCATGAGGAGTTCTGGGTGTCATTTCGAGATTGTGGGAAGTCAGAGCCTCTGATGTAAGGACAGGCTTTTACAGCAGGTGAAGGAGTGGCCATTGCTGGGTCCTAAGTCATCTCATATTGCTCTGTCCTGTACAGACTCTTGTGGATGAAGCTGGACATCAGAGATAGAACACAGGTTCTATGTGGAAATATTTGGGCACAGAGTGATCTGTGTCATTCATTATTCTGAGAAGTTGCTCCCTCTACTCAAAATATCACCTTCCCTTGTGGGTGAAAGGACAAATTCTGGCCAAACCTGATTCAAAACTTGGAATGAGAACTTCCAGGGAAGTAAATTTTCAAGGCAGCCATAGTAACATCAATGGGTACACTGTTGTGCAAGTTGTATGTTGAAACTCACATTTAAGTGTGATTTGGATTAAATGACCCCAATTAGTGTATTCTCCCATTAGTCTGTTCTCTCTCATGACCTGTTTCTTTATGACTTTGACAGTAGAAATAGTGTGAGTCTTGTTGCACTATGGTTTCTGGTGGGAATTCAGATCACCCACTGCCATTTCCAGCCTCTACAGGAACCAGATTTTACCCTGCACATCTGCATTAGAACTGACACGTGATGCAGCGTAGTTATCGCTGTGATGAACAAGAACAAGAGGGATATTAGTAGAAAGCACAATTTAATCTATAAATTACTGTTATTTCTGAAGAGAATTTCAACAAATATGTTCCGTATTTTCTGTGTCTCATTTTGTAACCAGAGGCTCAGATGGCCGAGGAATTTCCCAGTTTGTTGCTGTTCCATGCCTTTCCTATTCACCAGCAGACCGACATTTGGTGATTCCCAATCCTAGGTTATTGTGAATGGCACAGCTGTGGTCTTGTGAACCAGTTCTGAGCTGCTGGCTCTGTGTCCCTTGGATCTGAGCCCAGGAGTGGTTGCTGCATCTCATGCTGCTGTCTCTTTGTTTCCCAAAGTGCTTCCATGTTCTTACTGTTTAATATTGAAAAATTTAATATTGTAAAAAGTACTGTAAATCTGGCCTTGGGCCAAGATTTGTAGAGTTCGCTAGTCCTGTTGATGAACCTACTATTACTATGCTAAATGGACAGAGTCCCAAGCTGCCACCAAGTTGTTGTGTTTACTCTCATGTAACAGCTCAGATCTCCAATCTCACCAGGCTTTTGTGGAGTGTGGCATTGTTAACAGAAAACTCATAATTTTCAAAATACAGAAAATAAATGACGGTGGGATGCTCATCCACAAATGAAATATCTTTTATTGTACTCCCTCCCCCATGATCAAGGACACCAGAAATGAACAGAGTATTCCATAAAGCTTACCAGAAGTTTGATAACTGACAAAGCAGCAAGCTCATCTTGCTTTTCCATATTGAGCCCAACTCAAGGTGTCCCACAGTGTCCTGAATCTCCCTTGTGAAGCTGCTACTAGATACTGACATTAGCATAGCAAATATCTGATTTCTATATATTCTGTGAATCTAGCTATTGTCAAGAATAAGCTACACTTAGTTCTTTGAACCCAAATTTCCTTTGGCCTAACATTTTGTAAAAAGCAATGATTGCTATGCATTTACATTTTGTTGTAGATTTTTTTTACAGCTCTTATCTATAGTACATTTAGAACTAGCATTTATGAAGATCCATCTTGAAAGCCTAGGAATGTCAGCCACATGTCACATCTCACTTAGTACAACATGATGACATTCTACCTTGTGTACTAAAATAGCTTTTAAGTGTTAGCGGTCATTGTTGTACATTATGAATTGTCAATCACATTCCAATTTGAGGTGAGCTAAAATATGAGAAAAAGAGAATCTTAAATTGAACATCGTGTAATGTGAAGAACATTAATTAAGGTAGTTTTCTTAACAAAGTAGAACCTGTCTCAATATAAATAAAAACAAACATCATTTTAGGCTCTCTCAAGCAAATAAATTTACTTGGAAATCTTTGCAGAGTATATAATTGTCATTTAGTTGAAATGTTTAGGACACTATAATATTAATAACTTAACTGTCTACCAGATTAAGCTGTTTTGCAAAACTCCATCCAGTGGCTGCAAAGATTGTCACTGATATATACGCTAGGATAGCAGTTCCCATTTTGTTCCCCATTTAAAGGATGAGGGAACCACTGCTCTGATAGACTAAGTGACAGCTGGTGCTAATGCAACTTAGAGCAGGATGTGGGGTCAGTAGGAGTTCAACCCAAAGGTCATGCTTTCTCTCTTCATAAAGGCTGCTCTGGGCCAGAGCTTTGGATCTTGTTAGAACTAGGTGAGTGACAGAGGACTCACCTAACCTGCGATAGCCATGGGTTTTCTTCCCATTGGCACAAGAGTTCTGGATAAGAGTTTTCTAATACAGGGAATAATCAGAGCAAATGCACATAATGTTTGGACGAAAGTTAAGTATCTGTTGTTGTGGGGAGTCAGAGGACTTGCATGTTGTGTAACAATTGCAGAGCATGTGAGTGATTGTATATGCTGACACAGTAGCCTACACTTTCATAAAAATGCCTCTTGCTCCCACAGATCAGCCCTGCACTACGCATGTTTCTGCAGACACCTTGAGCTAGTTGGATTCTTTGTGCCATCTGGCTGTGATATTAATGCCACCACTAACAAGAACATGATACCTTTAGTAATGTCAGGGTACTTTCCACCCTGTCAGTATATTCTATGGGGTTGGACTGTAGGGCTCTTGACTTGATTCTATTTCACTCTATCCTCTCTTTCTTCAATGATAAACAGTGTAAAAGGCTTTTATTTTTTACATAATTCATAAATGTGAAGGGTATGGCAAAATGTTCTGACAGAATATCTGAAAGTGTTTGAAATATTCTGAAGAATGATTTACAATGATACATGTTTTCCTATCACTATTAAAATCAATTTAACTGACACAATTTCTGTACTTGGTAGAGGGAACATTTTACAGAATTTGACTGAACTGAGTTCAGGTTTATGGACTGTTTGCCCACGTAAGTCTTCTTCCATTTTTATGCTCTGTAGTCTTTGCTTAAATCAGAAAGGGTGGAGTAAGAAAGTTTTCATTCTCAAAGGGAATGGTCCAACCACATAAATCCAAATCCTTTCTTTTACTATCTTTCTCTCTCTCTCTCTGTCTCTCTATCTCTCTCTGTCTCCGTCTCTCTCTCATTACAAAATAACAAGCACCTAAACAAATAATAAAGTAAAATAGGATAACATAAGAATAATGACACCAGAATCAAAGAAAACAAACAGAAAAAAAGATCCAAAGAAAGAGCACAAAAACACAGATGGATGCTGAGATACACACATTGGCACACACAGAAAACTCATAAAAACAAAATTATAAACCATAGTATATAAACAAAAATCTGTAAACTTTTAAAAAATGGTCAGAAAAAATATTGTAAGACAAAAGAAACCTTCAATAATACCAATGAATTAATTTTGTGTTGGCTGTGTCCTGTTGCGAATTGGGATTGCTCTTAAGTATGGTTTGTGTATCCAGTGAGACTCCATTGGAGAAAACCAACTTTTCCTTTGTGAGTGTTAGCAGTTAGCGATCCAGGGTTAATGATGTGGCATGGTGTCTATTTCCTCTCACATTGCTGGTACCCATCTTGCTTAGACCCTGTGCATGCTGCCAGTCCCTATGGGAGTCATTTGGGCATCAGACCTGTTGTGTCTAGAAGATTGTGTTTTCTTGGTGTCTTGCATAATCACCTGCTCTTATAATCTGCTTGCCTGCCTCTTCCACAGAGTTCCCTGAGCCCTGAAGGAAGGGATTTGATGGAGATATCCCATGTATATAACTGAGAGCTCCAAAGTCTCTCTCATTCTATGTATATTGTCTAGTTTGGGGTCTCTGTATTTTTCTCATTTTTTCCTGCTCTAGCAGGAGGAAGCTTCTTGATGGTAGCTGAACAAGATACTGATCTGTGAGTATGGTAAAATGTCATTGGGAATCCTTTCATTGCTAAGTACCTTCAGCAGAACAGTACTGTTTGGCTTTTCTCTAGGTCCCTGACCTATCCAGTCTCGGGTTATTGTCCTCCTTAGCAGTCTGACTGGGTTCCAGCTCATGGGCTGGGACTTAATTGCAATCAGACAGTAGCTGCTCACTCCCACAAGATTGTGGTGCTCTTGCACCGCATGACTTTCAGGAAGGCCTTTATTGTAGAGCACAGTGTTTGTAGCTGGGTTGGCATTTACCTGACTCCTTTAGTGGCATACCAGGGACCTTCCACTTCCATGAACACTACTCAGTAGGGGTGATGGCTCTATGTAGGCACCAATTAGATGTAACTGATTCCTGGTACTGGAGGTTTCATTTGGTGGCAAGAGGTGTCCCCTTGAGGCTTTGTCTCCCCCATTATTTAGTGAGGCCATTTAGATTTTTATATATCTTTATGTATTTTAAGAAGGTTCTGTTATTCAGGTTTCCAAATGACTCCAACAAAGGCCCCTTAGTTTTGGCTCTCCTTCCCTATATTCCCTCCACCACCCCTCTTCCCTCCCTATCTCTATTTGAACATCACAATACAGCCTCCACCCTCTCATCTATTCATAAATATATTTTCTAATTCTCCTTCCATAGGAAATCCTCACCCTCAGTCCCTTTCTCTATATCTAACCACCTGCTTACCAAAGACTTAATAACAAACATCCACACATAAGTGAATACACACCATAGTTGTCTTTCTGGGTCTGGACTGCCTCAATCAAGATGATTTTTTTCTAGCTCTATCCATTTCCCTGCAAATTTCATGTTTTTAAATAGCTGAGTAATATCCCATTGTGTAAATGTATCACACTTTCTTTGTCCATCCACCCATTGACAGACAAGTAGGCTGTTTTCTGTTTCTGGGACTTCTAAGTAGAGCAGAAGTGAACATGTTTGAACAAGTGTCTCTCTAGTAGGTTGTAGAGTCCTTTAGCATATGCCAAGAGTTGTATACCTGGATCTTGGTGTAGACAGATTCCCAGCTTCCTGAAGAATCACCACACCTGTGTTGATACTTGTGCGAGTTTGCACTACTGCCCTCACCAGCATGAACTGTCATTTGTTATGTGGATTTGGGCCATCATTTGTTTTGTTGAATTTTGGCCATTCTGACAGGCATTAAGTGAAATCTCAAAGTAGCTTGATTTGCATATCCCTAATGACTAAGAATATTGAACATTTCATTACATCTCAGCTACTGGATTTTTCTTTTATGAGAACTTTTAGATCTGTTTAGATTTGTACTCCATTGTTAAATGAATTATTTGCCTAAATGTTGTCCAGTTTTAGGTTTTTTTAGTTATTTATTAAAAATTTCCACCTCCTCCCATCCTCCCATTTCCCAACCACTCCTCTCTCTCCCCTCCCCCTTCCTCTCCAGTCCTAAGAGAAGTCAGGGTGCCCTGCCCTGTGGGAAGTCCAAGGCCCTCCCCTCCATCCAGGTCTAGGAGGGTCAGAATCCAAACAGACTAGGCTCCCAAAAAGCCAGTACATGCAGTAGAATCAAAATCCGTTGTCATTATCATTGGCTTCTCAGTCCACCCTCATTGTCAGCTACATTCAGAGAGTCCAGTTTGATCACATACTCATTCAGTTCCAGTCCAGCTGGCCTTGGTGAGCTCCCATTATATCAGTCCCACCATCTCTGTGGGTGGACACACCCCTCGCAGTCCTGACTTCCTTGCACATGTTCTCCCTCCTGCTCTTCAACTGGGCCTTGGAATCTTAGTCCCGTGCTCCAATGTGGGTATCTGTCTCTATCTCCATCCATTTCCAGATGAAGGTTCTATGATGATATGCAAGATATTCATCAGTGTGGCTATGGGAGAAGGCCAGTTCAGGCACCCTCTCCTCTGCTGCCCAAGGACCTAGCTGGGGAAATCCCCTTGGACACCTGGGAACTTCTCTAGAGCCAAGTCTCTTGCCAACCCTAAAATGGCTCCCTTAGTTAAGATATCTTCTTCCCTGCTACCATATCCGCCCTTCGTCCACATCAACCATTGCATTCCCCCAAGCTCTCCACAACCCTCCCCTTCTCCCTTCTCTCTCTCTATCTCCCCTTCCCCCAACCCACCCCCACCACTCTGCTCCCGACTTTTGTCCGGAAATCTTGTCTACTTCCATTATCCAGAAGGATAAATATGTTTTTCTTTGGGTTCATCTTCTTATTTAGCTTTCTAGGATCACAAACTATAGGCTCAATGTCCTTTGTTTATGGCTAAAATCCACTTATGAATAAGTACATACCATATTTTTTTTCTTTTTGGGTCTGGGTTATCTCACTCAATAAAGTGTTTTCTATTTCCATCCATTTGCATGCAAAACTCCAGATGTCATTGCTTTTACTGCTGAGTAGAACTCTAAAGTGTATATGTGCCACACCTTCTTTATCCATTCCTCTATTGAGGGACACCTAGGTTGTTTCCAGGTTCTGGCTATTACAAATAGTGCTGATATGAACATAGTTAAACAAATGCTTTTGTAGTATGATTGGGTATATTCCCAAGAGTGGAATTGCCGGATCCTGAAGTAGGTTGACTCTCAGTTTCCTGAGAAACTGCCACACTGATTTCCAAAGTTGTACAAGTTTGCATTCCCACCAACAATGGATGAGTATTCCCCTAAATCCACATCCTCTACAGGATAGGCTATCAATGGTGGTTTTTATTTTAGCCATTCTGACAGGTGTAAGACGGTATCTAAAAGTTGTTTTGATTTGCATCTCCTTGATCGCTAAGTGTCTTTTGGCCATTTGAACTTTTTCTGTTGAGAATTCTCTGTTCATTTCAGTACCCCATTTTAACTGGGTTAATTAGAGTTTTAATGTCTAGTTTCTTGAGTTCTTTATATATTTTGGAGATCAGACCTTTGTCTAATGCGGTGTTGGTGAAGATCTCCCACTTAGTATGTTGCCTTTTTGTCTTAATGACAGTGTCCTTTGCATTACAGAAGCTTCTCAGTTTCAGGAGGTCCTATTTATTCATTGTTCCTCTTATTGTCTGTACTACTGGGGTTATATGTAGGAAGTGGTCTCCTGTGGCCATGTGTTGCAGACTACTTCCACTTCCTCTTCTATCAAGTTTAGTGTGGTCAGATTTATATTGAGGTCTTTAATCCATTTGGTCTTGAGTTTTGTGCATAGTGATAGATATGGATCTATTTTCATTCTTCTACAGGTTGACATCCAGTTATGCCAGCACCATTTGTTAAAGATGCTTTCTTTCTTCCGTTGTATAATTATAGCTCCTTTGTCGAAAATCAGGTGTTCATAGGTTTGTGGGTTAATATCTGAGTCTTCAATTTGTTTCCATTGGTCAACATCTCTGTTTTTATGGCAATACCAAGCTGTTTTCATTACTGTAGCTCTGTAATAGAGTTTGAAGTTAGGGATGGTAATTCCTCCGGAAGTACTTTTATTGTGTAGGATTGTTTTGGCTATCCTGGTTTTTTTCATATACAGTTGATTATTGTTCTCTCAAAGTCTGTGAAGAATTTTGTTGGGATTTTGATGGGGATTGCATTGAATCTATAGATTGCTTTTGGTAGAATTGCCATCTTTACTATGTTGATCCTCCCAATCCAAGAGCATGGGAGATCCTTCCATTTTCTGGTATCCTCTTCAAGTTCTTTCTTCAAAGACTTAAAGTTCTTGTCAAATAAATCTTTCACTTCCTTAGTTAGAGGTACCCCAAGATACTTTATGCTATTTGTGGCTATCGTGAAAGGTGATGCTTCTCTGATTTTCCTCTCTGCTTCTTTTTTTTTTTTGTGTGTGTGTGTATAGAAGGGCAACTGACTTTTTTTGGAGTTGATCTTGTATCCTGCCACATTACTAAAGGTGTTTATCAGCTGTACGAGTTCATTGGTAGAGTTTTGGGGCCGCTTATGTACACTGTCTTATCATCTGCAAATAACTAAAGTTTGAGTTCTTCCTTTCCAATTCAAATCCCATTGGTCTCCTTATGTTGTATTATTGCTATTGCTAGAACTTCAAGCACTATATTGAAGAGGTATGAAGAGAGTGGACAGCCTTATCTTGTTCCTGATTTTAGTGGAATGGCTTTGAGTTTCTCTCCATTTAATTTGATGTTAGCTGTTGGCTTGCTGTATATTGTTTTTATTATATTTAGTTATGAACCTTGTATCCCTAATCTCTCCAAGACCTTTATCATAAAGGGGAGTTGAATTTTGTCGAATGCTTTTTCCACATCTAATGAAATGATCATAGGGTTTTCTTCTCTCAGTTTATTTATATGATGGATTACATTGATAGATTTTTGTATGTTGAACCAGCCCTGCATCTCTGGGATGAAGCCTACTTGATCATAATGGATGATCTTTTTGGCTGTGTTTTTGGATCCGGTTTGCCAGTATTTTATTGAAAATTTTTGCAATGATGTTCATGAGTGATATTGGTCTGTAATTCTCTTTCTTGGTTGAGTCTTTGTGTGGTTTTGGTATCAGGGTAGTTGTAGCTTCATAAAAGGAGTTTGGCAATGACTCTTCTGTTTCTGTTTTGTGAAATACATTAAGGAGTATAGGTATTAGCTCTTCTTGGAAGTTCTGGTGAAATTCTGCCTTGAATCCACATGGTCGTGGGCTATTTTTTTTTTTGGTAGGGAGGTTTTTGATGACAGCTTCTAATTCCTCAAAACTTACAGGTCTATTTAAATTGTTCACCAGCTCTTCATTTAATTTTGATATATGGTACTTATCTAAAAAAAAGTCCATTTTACATTTTCCAATTTTGTGGCATACAGTCTTTTGTAGTAAGATCTAATGATTCTCTGAATTTCCTCTGTTTCTTCCTTGACCCACGCACGGTTCAGGAGTTGACTGTTAATTTTCCATGAGTTTGTAGGCTTTCTGGGGGTAAAACTGTTGTTGAATTCTAAATTTATTCCATGGTGATCTGATGGTACACAGGTGGTTACTACAATTTTTTGTATCTATGGATGTTTGCTTTGTTACTGGGTATTTGATCAGTTATTGAGAAGGTTTCATGAGATGTAGAGAAGAAGGTATATTCGTTTCTGTTTGAGTGGAATGTTCTATAGGTGTCTGTTATGTCCATTTGGTTCATTACATCTGTTAGTTCTCTTATTTCTCTGTTAAGTTTCTCTCTGGTTGACCTGTTTATTGGTGAGAGCAGAGTGTTGAAATCTCCTACTATAAGAGTGTGGGGTTTAATGTATGCTTTGAGTTCTAGTAATGTTTCTTTTACATATGTGGGTGCTTTTATATTAGTGTCATAGGTATTCAGAATTGAGACTTCCTCCTGATAAATTGTTCCTCTTATGAGTATAAATTATCCTTCTCCATCTCTTCTGATTAATTTTAGTTTGAAATCATTTTTTTAGATAATAGTATAGCCACACCCACTTATTTCTTTGGTCCATTTGATAGGAAAACCTTTTCCCAGCCATTTACTTTGAGGTAGTGTCTGTCTTTGAGGTTGAGCTGTGTTTCTTGTAAACAGCATAATGTTGGATCCTGTTTTCATATCCATTCTCTTAACCTGTGCCCTTTTATAGGTGAATTGAGTCCATTGCTATTAAGTGATATTAATGACCAGTGGATACTAACTTTGGTTATTTTTTCTGGTGGTAGAGTTTGTGTGTTTCCTTTCTTTGAGTTGTGCTGGTGGAGGGATGTTAGATGCTTGTGTTATTATGGGTGTTGTTGGCTTCATTGGTTTGTGGTTTTCCTTCTAGTATTTTCTGTAAGGCTGGGTTTGTGGCTATGTATTGTTTAAATCTGTTTTTGTCCTGGAATATCTTGTTTTCTCCATTGATGGTGAATGCAAGCTTGGCTGGGTATAGTAGTCTGGGCTTGCATCCATGGTCTCTTAGTGTCTGCAGCACATCTATCCAATACCTTCTGTCTTTCACGGTTTCCGTTGAGAAGTCAGGTGTAATTCTGATACGTTTCCCTTTATATGTTACTTGACCTTTTCCCTTGCAGCTCGTAATATCCATTCTTTATTCTGTATGTTTTGTGTTTTGATTATTATATGTGAGGGGATGCTTTCTTTTGATCCAGTCTATTTGGTGTTCTGTAAGCTTCTTGTACCTTCATAGGAATATCCTTTTGTAGGTTGGGAAAGTTTTCTTCTATAATTTAGTTGAATATATTTTCAGGGCCTTTGAGCTGTAATTCTTCTCCTTCTTCTATCCCTATTATTCTTAGGTTTGGTCTTTTCACGGTGTCCCAGATTTCCTGGATGTTTTGTGTTAAGAAATTTTTGGATTTGTTATTTTCTTTAATCAATGAATGTATTTCCTCTTCAGTGTTTGAGATTTTCTTCTATCTTTTGTATTCTGTTGGTTATACTTGTCTCTGTAGTTCCTGTTTGTTTACCCAGATTTTCCTTACCTAGCCTTCCCTCGGTTTTTGTTTTCTTCATTACCTCCATTTCATTTTTCAAGTCTTGAACTGTTTCCATTACTTGTTTGATTGCTTTATCTTGGTTTTCTTGGGTATCTTTGAGAGATTTATTCATTTCTTCTTCCTTTTTGTTTGTCTTCTCCATTTCTTTAAAGCAGCTTTTCACATCCTGTTTAAGGTCCTCTGTTATTTTCATAATGTTACGTTTAAAGTTGATTTCTTCTACTTCTTCTGGAATAGGGTGGTCAAGTCTTCTTGTTGTTTGATCCCTGGAATCTGGGGTTGTCATGTTGCCTTTCAAGTTGTTGGAGGAATTTTTGCTTTGGCACCTGCCCATCTGTTCCTTCAATTGCAGCCAGGAGAGGCTTGGTGTCTTTGTCCACTCTATGCTGTGACTAATTCTGGGTGGACGTCCTCAGTGCAGGAGCAGGAACTGTTCCTGGGCCAAGGACCCCACAGACGAAAGGGCGAACTTGAGGTGAGGGGAGGGTCGAATGGAACAAAGAAGCCACTGCAGCAGGAGCTGAAGGTGCCCTGCACTCCCTTCTGGCCGGGTGGGTGCACACTCACCCCTCTAGGTGGATAGCCTCAGTGCAGGAGTAGGAACTAACTGTTCCTGGGTCAAGGACTTCTCAGACAATAGGGCAGACTTGGAGGAGGTAGGGTTGTGTGGAACAAAGAAGCCCCTGCAGCAGGAGCTGAAGGTGCCCTGTGCTCCCTTCTTAGATATTCCGCCCCACCCTGGGATGGCACCCACTCACTGGTATGGATGGTTGTTCTCACCACAGGGAGAGCAACTCCTGGAGGTCCAAGGACCCCACAAACAAAAAACTTGGTGTCTATTTTTTTTAGTTCCTTTCATTCTTTACTTTTTATCCCTCTATCAGATGTGAAGTTGAAAACAGTCTTTCCTCATTATATAGTCTGCTGCTTTGTCCAAATGATGGTGTCCTTTGCCATACAGAAGCTTTTCAGTTTCCTGAGGTTCCATTTATTAATTTTTGTTCTCATTGTCTGTGCTAATGGTGTTCTGTTCAAGTCTTTTCTGTGCCAAAGAGTTCAGGGCTGTTCTCCACCCTCTCTGCTATCAGGGTCAGTGTATCTAGTTGTATGTTGATCCATTTAGAGTTAATTTGTGTGCAGGGTGATAAATACGGATGTATTTGTGTTTTGTAGGCCACCCTCCAGATTTTCTAGCACCATTTGTTGACAATGCTGTGTGTTCCCAGTGTGCATCTCTACCTCCTTTATCAAAGGTCAGGTGTCCATGGGTGTGTGTGTGTGCATGTGTATTACATAGGATTGCTGTAGATGTTTCCTCTCTCTCTCTCTCTGTCTCTCTGTCTCTGTCTGTCTCTCTCTCTCTCTGTGTGTATTACATAGGATTGCTTTAGATGTTTCATCTGTGTGTAAGCGTGTGTGTGTCTGTGTGTGTGTGTGTACTTCCATATGAAGCTGAACATTGTCCCTTCAAGATCTGTGAAGAATTGTGTTGGAATTTTGCTGACTTATTGAATCTGCATATTGCTTTTGATATGGTGGTCATTTCCACTAAACTGACCCTTCCAGTCCATGAGTATGGAAGATCTTTTGGTCTTCTGATATCGTCTTCAGTTTTTTCCTTCAGTGTCTTAAAGTTTCATTCTACAAATCTTTAACTTGCTTGGTTAGAGTTACCCCAAGATGATACGTGTGTAATTTGGGGCTGATTTGAAAAGTGTTATTTTTCTGACTTGTTTCTCGATCCATTTGTCATTTGTATTTAGGAAGGCTACTGATTTTGTGTGAAAACTTTGTACTCTGCTACTTGCATGAAGTATTTGTCAGCTTTAAAGGTTTCTTGGTGTAGAAGTTTCTAGGTTGTTTGTACATATGTAGTCATCTCATCATTAAGTAAACACTTTATGGTCTTCCCTTTCTATGAGTGTGCACTTGGTCTCCTTTGGTTCTCTTATTGCTCTAGCTAAGAATATAAGTACTCTATTGCATAGGTATGAAGGGAGTGGACAACCTTGCCTCATTTCTGCTTTGGGTGGAAATGTTTGGAGTTTCTCTCCATTTAAGTTGATGCTGGCTATGGGCTTGCTGTAAACTGCCTTTATTGTTGTGAGTTATGTCCCTCAGTCCATAATCTCTCCAGGAAATTTGTCATGAAGAGGGATTAATTTTGTCAAAGGACCCATTCATAGTCTAATAAGGTTACCATGTAGGTTTTGTCTTTTAGTTTGTTTATATGGTGGATTACATTTATCGTTTTCTGTATGTTGAACTATGCCTGCATCATATTCACATATCTACATATGTTTCTATAATTTCATAACACACAATCCATCCTCCATAGCAGCATTCTCCAACTTTGCCTGAAATCTGTTGAACTTCTGTGCATGAGCAAAGTAAAAGTGGTTATAGTCTTAAGGCAGTATCTTAGGGATTCTATTGCTGTGGAGACACCATTTCCCTGACAATTCTGAGGAAGGAAATATCTGTTTGGGGGGCTTGCAGGTTCAGAAGTTTAGTCCATTATCATCATGTCAGAATATGGTGACACAGAGGCAGACATGATGCGGGAGAGGTAGCAAGGGCTGGAGAAGGGGCTATGTCTTGATGGCACAGAAAACAGGAAGGGGTGAGAGGCGCTGAGTGTGGCTTCAGCATATATGAGACAATCATTGAAATATAGTGTCATCTAGCATTCAATTACTTCTATGTCCAGTTTAGCGTATTCCAGTTTGTAAGTGTGGTTTTGATTGTTATTAAACAGTGGCTAATATTTGTACTCCTGCTGATGGTAATGAATGTGTACACTTACCAACAGGTGAGACAAGCCCCCTTCAGGCATGAGGGAGAACTGCAGATCTGCTCCAGTAGGTAATACCTGACAGTCACATTACTGACTTAGAAGTGTTTGAGGGTATTACCACCTGAAAAATGGTGTGAATTTTCAGCTACATTGGAGAATTAATGAGAAAATACTTTATTATTGCCATTAAAGCATTTACGATATCTTATTTCTCATAACATTCTTAGATTTCAGTCACATCATTTTCTATTATCCTTTGATGTATATTAACCAGTTTTCCAAATTTTAATGTTACTTCTGTGTGGGTCATCACCCAATTTAGTGTCCTTATGGGATAAAAGCACATTTCAGTCTCATGACCCATCTTGTGTCATATTGGATGTGCTGTCCATATGTTCTAGATACTCAGTAGGAAATAAACACCATAGTGAGATATATGAACAGAAATGATTACCTTGGTCGATCTGTACACATCTGGTGGAGCTCTGGTTGTGAATGTGTTTCCTCTGGTCTACTGTCTTTCCTAATGAGGAGCTCAATGGCTTGATGGATGAATGGGAAGATGAGATCTTCTGTGCCAAACTCTAGGTTTCCGTACACCCTTCAGACACTTATTTGAAAGTGATCTTTTCTGAATCTGAGAGTGCAGGTGTGTTCTTAGAAGCAAACACATCCTCCCTGAAACACATTATCAATGACCATTTCACAGATTGTCTTGGGACTGGAGGACACCACAGGGCCCACAGAGGATGCTGCTAACTTGAAAGACACCCTTGGTGATATTGAGCTTGATGCTGGGCTTGATTGGCAATGGTAAGTAGTAAATTTTATAAAATATCATGTGTAATAGATGTTGCTCTCTAATAAAGCATTGGCCGATTGCAGCACCCAAGTTAATTACTGAATCCATGTGGAGAAAGCTGGGAGAGCATGAAATGGGACCTAGAATAGCGTACTAATTCAGCATGTGTTTAGCTGGAACTACAGTTTTAATAATCTCCTGGGCTATGGGGCTGGAGAGATGGCTCGGAGGTTAGGAGCATTAACTGCACTTCCAGAGGTCCTGAGTTCAATTCCCAGCAACCACATGGTGGTTCACAACCATCTATAATAAGATCTTGTGCCCACTTCTGGCATGCAAGCAAAACACTGTATATAAGATAAATGAATAAATCTTTTACAAAAAAATCTCCTGGGTGAGCCCTGAACCAAACAATAATGTTCTTCCCCAATGAATACAAAGGCCGTGTATGCCAGAATTACTTTCTACTCTAGAATCGGCCATGAGGGAACAACTGGCCAAAAGAGGGTGTAGAGTATTGCAGAGGTCAATACAGAATGCTTGAAGGAAAAGCGTAAGGTATCCTGAGAGGAGGTTTGACGAAGTGATTAGTGGCTTGTTTAAGACCTGCCGTCAGTTGTTAGGCAGACAATAGGGTGCATAGTGCATGTGTTCCTTCCCAGCTATGTTCCAATGTACAACTGTAAGCATTCCTGGTGTCCTGAATTCCTGGGGAAATCAGCCCTGGTCTTGAATATCTTCATCCTGGCAGCATATCATGTCTTTGCTAGGGAAGTGTTGGTGTTTCTATGCTAGCAAGCTTTTCCGGGGGTCCCAATGGACAGCTCTATAAGATGGTCAGTAGAATTTGTCTGACCCTCCACAGCAGGACAGTTGAGGAGAAGATCCACTCCTTCTCCAGGAAAACCACATTATTCTTCACTGTTTGTTTTGTAGTTTCTCTTTTCCCTTTATGAAAAATTGGGTTTTTGCATATACATTTATGTGCTCTTAATATGTCTTTTTACAGCACATCATCTTGAGTGTTTAAATTTATTGAATAAGCATTGTGAGTTATTAATTCCAAGTTATTGGTGTCCATTTGAGCTCTGTAATATCCGTTAGATATTTGAGTTATCAGTGTAGTCATTCTCTAACGTCACAAAGGTCATTGGATCTCATTCTTACCTTCCTTTTTCTTTTGGTTTTCAAGACAGGGTTTCTCTGTAGCTTTGCATTCTGTCCTGGAACTAGCTCTTGTAGACCAGGCTGGCCTTGAACTCATCACAGAGATCTGCCTGCCTCAGCCTCCCGAGTGCTGGGATTAAAGGTGTGCGCCACCACCGCCCGGCTCCTCCATACCTTCTTTAGTTTAGATAAATCACTGCACTGATACATGTTTTTACTTCATTATCTACAAGTTTATAAAAATATGTGACGTTGAGCCGGGCGATGGTGGTGCATGCCTTTAATCCCAGCACTCGGGAGGCAGAGGCAGGCGGATCTCTGTGAATTCGAGACCAGCCTGGTCTTCAAGAGCTAGTTCCAGGACAGGCTCCAAAGCCACAGCGAAACCCTGTCTCAAAAAACAAAACAAAACAAAAAAAACAAAAAAAAATATGTGACGTTATTCTTCTGTTTCTGAAAACACTATCATGCATGAAAATTATAGTGATATAGCAAAGGTTTTTTATTCTCCTCACATATATTACATCCCAAACACAGTTTCTCCTCACACCTCTCTCCTCACTTTCTCTCCACCTCCTTTCTCCCACAGACCCACACACCTCCTCCTCCCCTCAGAAAAGAGCAGGCCTCCCAGGAACATCCCCCTACACAGTACAACAAGCTACTCTAATATCAGGCATACACTGCCACATCAAGGCTGGATGAGGCAACCCAGTAGGAGGAGAAGGATCATACATGTAGGCAAAAGAGTCAGAGACAGCCCTTGCTCCCACTGCTTTCCTTTCCCACTGTGTGTTTCTGTCATCTGTATTTAAAAACTATAAGGTGTCCATACTGTGTGGATTTGAGTCTGCATCTCAGGTTGGACTCCACTGAACCCCCTGTCTGTTTCCCTCAATACCACGCAGCTTTATCACTACAGCTTTGTAGCACAGCCTGGAATCAGGGAGGTGATGACTCTGGAAGGTCTTTATTACATAGCATTGTTTTAGCTATCTTGGGCTTTTTCTTTTCCGTATGAAGCTGAGTATTGCTCTTTCAAGGTTAATAAAGGATTATGCTGGAATTTTAATGGGGATTGCATTGAAATGTTGAATAAAGAGCGGCGGGGCTGCATCCCCAGCACCCTGGCCACCACCGGCTAGCTTTACCAGAAATAATTACACACAAACTGTATTCATTTAAACACTGCTTGGCCTCTTACTGGCTAGCTCTTACATATCGATCTAACCCATTTCTATTAATCTGTGTAGCTCCACGAGCTCGCTTACCAGTAAGGATCTTAACCTGCATCTGCCTGGAATGGGAGAATCATGGCGACTCCTGATTCAGCTTCTTTCTCCCAGAATTCTGTTCTGTTTACTCTGCCTATCTAAATTCTACCCTATCAGAGAGCCAAGCAGTTTTCTTTATTACTTAACCAATGAAAGCAACAGATAAGATACAACACCCACCTCCATCATTGAAACTGTAGATTCTTTCTGATAGGATCTCCATTTTACTACATTAATCCTGCTGATCCATGAGCATGGGAGAGTTTCCCATCTTCTGGTATCTTCTTCAGTCTCCTTCTTCAAAAACTTGAAGTCTTTATCATACATGTCTTTCACTCCTTGGTTAAAGTTACCCCAAGATATATTATTTGTGGCTATTGTGAAGAGTGTTGTTTTCCTGATTTAATTCTCAGCTATTTGTCATTTGCATATAGGACAGCCACTAACTTTTTTGTATCCAGCTACTTTGCTGAAGGTGTTTATCAGCTGTAGGTGTTCCCGGATAGAAAATTTTAGGTCAATTATGTATCCTATATCATCTACAAATAGTGAGATTTTGAGTTCTTCCTTTCTAATTTGTGTCCCCTTGATATCCTTCAGGTGTCTTTTTGTTCTAGACAGAACTTCAAGTGCAGTGTTGAATAGATAGAAAGAGATTGGACAAGCTTTTCTTGTTCCTGGTGTTAGTGGAGTCACTTTAAGTTTCTCTCCATTCAGTTTGATTTGGGATTTAGACTTGTTGTGCATTGCTTTTATTATGTTTAGGAATGTGTATTTGTTTACATTCTCTGGGGTTTTTCTGGTGTGAGATTATTTATTGCCTTGTTTCATGGATGTAGTTAACCTCTTTTGTTGGAATTTTCCTTCTAGAACTTTTGGTAGAGCTAGATTTGTGGATAGATGCTGTTTAGATTTGATTTTGTCATGAAGTAACTTTTCTCCCTTTATGGTGATTGAGAATTTTGCAGCGCATAGTAGGCTGCATCCTTCTATAGGGCTGGCATCCATGGTCTCTTGAGTCTGAAATATATCTATCCCGTCCTTTCTAGCATTTAGAGACTCCATTGAGAATTTGGTTGTAATTCTAATAGGTCTAACCTTCATATGTTACTTGGCCTTTCCCCCTTGTAGCTTTTAATATTCTTTTTGTGCTCTCGGTCTTGATTATTTTATGATGTGGGGATGTTTTTTTCTGGACCAGTCTGTGTGGTCTGTGAGGTTCTCATCTTTACAGGCATGGTCTTCTTTAGGTTAGGAGACTTTTCTTCTATGATTTTGTTAAATATAATTTTGGAGTTTTGAGCTGAGATTATTCTCCTTCTATTCAATTAGCACCAGAGCAAAGCCAACAAGACTGTTAGGCCAGGCTTAGTGGTGTTAAGGACTAGGAATGACTGGTAGAGGAGGGTCAGAAGTGGGTCCTCCACTTCGGTATGGACCGAATGGCCTATGGGTTCCTGGTAATTGCAGGAATAGGTACTAGGCCAGGTTTATACAGTTTGCATGTCCTTAAGATGTGGGGTCCCAGATTCCTTGAATATTTTGTGTTAGTAATTTTTAGACTCAACATTTCCTTTGACTGATGAATCTGTTTCTTCTATCATATCGTCAATGCCTGAGATTCTGCCTTCCATCTCTTTTGTTCTGTTGGTCATGTTTCTGTCTGCTGTTCCTGTTTGTTTACCTAGATTTTTCATTTCCAGAATTACCTCAGTTTCTGTTAATTTATTGTTTCTATTTTTCTTTTTTTTTTAATTAATTAATTTATTTATTTTTTAATTAAAGATTTCAGTCTCTTCCCCGCCACTGCCTCCCATTTCCCTCCCCCTCCCCCAATCAATACCCCCTCCCTCCTCAGCCCGCAGAGCAATCAGGGTTCCCTGCCCTGTGGGAATTCCAAGGAACCCTCACCTCCGTCCAGGTCTAGTAAGGTGAGCATCCAAACTGCCTAGGCTCCCACAAAGCCAGTACGTGCAGTAGGATTAGAAACCCATTGCCATTGTTCTTGAGTTCTCAGTAGTCCTCATTGTCCGCTATGTTCATCGAGTCCAGTTTTATCCCATGCTTTTTCAGACCCAGGCCAGCTGGCCTTGGTGAGATCCCAATAGAACATCCCCATTGTCTCAGTGTGCGGGTGCACCCCTTGAGGTCCTGAGTTCCTTGCTCGTGCTCTCTCTCCTTCTGTTCCTGATTTGGACCTTGAGATTTCTGTCCAGTGCTCCAATGTGGGTCTCTGTTTCTGTCTCCTTTCATCGCCTGAGGTAAGCCAGACCCAAAAAGAGGAGCATGGGATGTACTCACTCATATTTGGTTTCTAGCCATAAACAAAGGACATTGAGCCTATAGTTAGGGATCCTAGAGAAGCTAAATAAGGAGAACCCAAAGAAAACATATAGGCATCCTCCTGAATATTGTTTCTATTTTTATTTTCAGTTCTTGAACATTTTCCTTTACCTGTCTGTTTTTCTTGGCTTTCTCAGAATTCTTTAATGAATTTATTGATGATCTCCAATTTTTGTTTATCTTTCTCTCAATTTTTAAGGTTTTTTTTTTCATTTCTGCTTTAAGTACCTCTATCATCTTCATAAAATTGGTTTTACGGTCATTTTCTTGTCATTCAAATGTGTTTGAATATTCAGGTCTTTCTGTCATAGGATAGCCGAACTCTGGTGGTGCCAAATTGCCCTGGTTGTTGTTGATTGTGTTCTTATTCTGGCAGCTGGGTGAAATGATTATAGGTCTAGGTGCTGACTTCTGAGTTTGTCTTTGTTGATGGATGTTTTGCTAATTGTTTTCTGTTTCCTCTTTGGTCTTCTGGTTCTTGTAGTCTGGAGTTCTTGTGGCTACTGTGACCTCTGATCCAGGAGGGAGAATCTGTCCAAGTTGGGGGCTAGACTTCTAGCAGATAGCTTGGCCTTTGGTGCAGCAGAAGGTAGGGATGTGTTGGGGGAGAATAGGAGCAGTGGAATGGGGCTTTAGAAACTGGATCTAGGAAGTGGGACAGATCAGCTGTCAGGCAGGTCACTCCTTCTTCTGACTGGTGTGGCCTGGCTCTGAGCAGTGGAAGTCCTCAGGAGTGGGAACAAAGCTCTGGTTATCTGATGTTGCCAAACTGAAAAAGTCATAGGTAGCCTAGGGGCACCCATCTCCAGGCTCCAGCTCTTACAGCCAGCATCTCTCAGCCACTTCCACTCCTGCCTATCTTCCTTCTGAAGAAGCGTTCTTTTGTCCCTCTCTCTTTTTCTCTACTCCCTTCTCTTCTCCCAAATATCCTCTACATTCACGCTCTGTGGACATGGCATCTCACCCACCATGCCAATTTATTCTGACCCACAAAAGATAAGTTTAAGTTTAATCAGAACTGAGTGATTGTGAAGCACATGGGCTCATGCGAGGAAGTGAGTTTAGAGAAAGTGGAAGAAGTTGTCTGTCCCATAGCGTCAGTCGGACAGAAACATGAATACAGACAACTACAAACATCACAAAGACCAAGGGCAAAGGAGAAAAGTTTGTCCTAACAAGAAACAGAAAATGTTTTTAAAACAGCGACAGATTGGCATTCTCAGATGGGAGTGACCCTCCTGGCTCAGTTATACCCAAACCATCCAGACTCGAGGCTTTCCCCTGTCCTTGATCAAACAGACCATGGGAGATTCCTCCACAGGGAGGTAGAACTCAAACCCATGATCCCCTCTATAGGCCCGGAAAGTCTTCTGGGCCCCTATGGTCCTGGCTCTTCTTAGTGTGTATGCTGCTGGTCTCCTTATTGAGGGGCTAATATTGGGCCCATATTACCATTAGTTGAATTGCCCCCAACTTTTCCTTAATAAATTGTGCCAACTTGTTTTAAATGCATGGCTGCAAAATGAGTAGCATGATTATGATAAGAAGTGGTCCCAGCAGGATAGAGACCAAGTTGGTGAGCCCGGGTGATGAATTAAACCAGGATTCAAACCATCCCTGATTGGTTTCAAAATCTCTTTTACACTTGGCCAATCCTTCTTTAATTTTATCCATAGATTTTCTGACTGTCCCTGAATGGTTGACATAAAAACAGCAATCCTCACTCAGTGCTGGACGTAGTCTTCCCTGTTGGATAAAGATGAGGTCTAATCCTCGTCTTTTCTGCATCACCTCAGCTAAGGATGTTAAAGATTCCTGGATATGGAAGATAAAATATTCTAGCCTTTCTCTATTCAATTTGATGGCTTCACACAGGCAGGAGATAATGTTGTTCCAAGGTGACCAGAGAAACAACTCCTGCCACTACTGCTACTAAGCTGACTCCCAGCAGTATGCTCAGAATTAGGGCTGTTACCGATTCACTCTTAACTTTGGAGGGGCCCCCTTCTAGCTTCCTATAGAGGTCCTCTTTGGTGTGATAAATTAATCATGGGACCAACCATGCCATCACACATAAACCTTTGGCTTTGTCCAGAACCAGTGTATGAGCACAAGGCATCAGTGCTGTGGAACATGCCATCGGGTGTCATTGTGGAAAATCAGATATCCTTAGGGGTTTGTGAGCATCAGGGTCTTGTTGTAGAAGAGCTGTCACTCATGGGAATCTTCCCCATTCAGAGGCCTTGGCGTGAAATCTGCTGTAAGTTCAGTTGGGCCTTAGATTGCCAATGGCACTGGGTAGAATCCGAGGCCTGAGAATAAATTCCTGTGGTGGCGATTCCCTCATAATAAGGGGGAACAGCACCATAACAAAGCCAACAATACTGTTAGGCCAGGCTTAGTGGTGTTTAGGACTAGGAATGACTGGTAGAGGAGGGTCAGAAGTGGGTCCTCCACTTCGGTATGGACCGAATGGCCTATGGGTTCCTGGTAATTGCAGGAATAGGTACTAGGCCAGGTTTATACAGTTTGCATGTCTTTAAGATATGGGGTGCTTGGCCTGAGTGCCAAGGTTGTGGGCCTAGGACAGCTGATCACCTGGTTTGAGCCTACTGTTGTAGGGGGGTCTGCTATACTAACCAGACTGTGAAGAGAGCACCCAGGCTCAAGCCTAATCCATCTTGATATAGCAGTATACGCTGCATGAATCCTCTTTCTACTTGCCCATATGGGTAAACTGTAGGCACGCCAGCTTACAGTGACCCTCAATTTCTCCATTATGTCTCTCTTGGTTAAAAACAGGATTTGGGAAACACAGTCTACTATAATAGAGAGGAACAAGAGACCCTACAAGCTACAAGGCTCACCCTGCTCCCAAACTTGCTTATCTTCTAGCATCCTTCGTAGAACTCTGAAACACAGCTTGCTACAATACAAAGAGGACCAAGAGGTGAGTGACAAGCCACCTGGAAGGACCCACTCTCTAGGCCCTCCATAGTGGGGCAAAACCCTGGGCACCTCCCCCACCTGCCCCAGCTTCTCAAGTCAGCCAGCAGAAGAATTTCATGAAGCTCTGGTGTGGGAGGTCCTTCTGTCTATGTGTTGCTTTTATGGTTAATGAACAAAGAACTGCTATGAGCCTATGGCAGGGAAGAACAAAGTAGGCAGGAAAAGCTAGGCTGTATGCCGGGAGAAAGAAGGACGGAGTCAGAGAGACACCATGGAGCCACTGCCAGAGTCAGACCTGCTGAAACTTTGCCAGTAAGCCACTGTCAAGTGGCAATACATGAATTCATAGAAATGGGTTAAATTAATATGTAAGAGATTAGCCAATAATAAGCTAGAGCTAATGGGCCAAGCAGTGATTTAATTAATACAGTTTCTGTGTGATTATTTTGGGTCTAAGCTAGCTGGGTGGCTAGGAACCAACAAGCAGCCTCCTTTTACAACTTGGCGCCCAATGTGGGGCCAACAAAAATACACTTAAAAACTCGAGAGAGCTTAAAAATGAATCCTAGACAAAAAGAACAAAATTAAGCATGGTTTGGTAGTAACAGTTTCTTGGCTGGGCTCTGTTTGCTAGAAGCAAGAGTCATGGCTCCTTTAAGAGAAGTTTTCCTGATTCAGTGGTAGCAGGAAAAAAATTCATGCTTTTAAAATGCCAGCTTACTCTGACTCTTTCTTGCGGTCCAGCTATGGAGCACTGGAATGGTGTTTGTGGGCCCAGGTGCTTGTATGCCTGCTTGGGAAGGTAGCTAAGACCATGCCCACAGCTCAGCACCCCCTGGCTGGGTAGGAGGCAGGATCAGGACTGCTAGGAATGAATGCAGAGGCAGGAGAGCATGGCAGATTCCTGCTGCCATACACAAAAATATTTCCAGGCTGGGGCAATGCTCTGCATGGCAGATTTAGCTATTACTCAGATAAAAAGGTTTTATGTGCTGCACACTCATTCTCAGAGTTAAAGAACTAATGGGCCAAGCAGGGATTTTAGTTAATATAGTTTCTTCTTCCTATACAGGTAGGCTACTACAATAACCCCCATCTACCAGACCCTGTAAGTTACAAGTTCCATCCCACACCCAAATTGACAATACTACTGCAACCTCAGTGGAACTCTGAAACACAGTCTGCCACAATACAGAGAGGACCAAGAGGTGAGTGACCAGCCACCCAGTGGAATACCCCACTCTCTAGGCCCTCCATAGTGGGGCAAAACCCAGGCCCCTCCCCCACCTGCCTTGGCTTCTCTAGCTAGGCAGCAGGAGAGTTTCCTGCAGGTAGGCTGCCCTAATATCCCCCATCCACCAGACCCTACAAGCTACAAGCCTCATCCTGCCCCCAAACTTGCCTACCATCCCACAACCTAGGGGAAACTCTGAAACACAGCCTGCTACTACACAAGAGAGGTCCAAGAGGTGAGTGACTAGTCACCCAGCAGGACAACCAACTCTCCAGGCCCTCAATACAGGGGGAAAAACTCTGGACCCATCCCCCATCTGCCTCAGCTTCTCTAGCGAAGCAGCAAGAGAGTTTCCTGCAGGTGGGCTGCTCACACACCCTATCCCATTCATTGGACTTTGAAAGTGGCAAATCCTACTCTACCCCCAAATCCTCCAACCACGCCCTGCAGCCCCACGACCTCAGAGGAATGCTGAAACACAAGCGGGAACTACACAGAGAGGACCACAAGAGAGGAGGACCCAGAGAGAAACTCTGAAGCACAAGCTGTGACTGGACAGAGGGCACCAAGAGAGCAGACTAAAAGAGACCTCAGTGGCTCCGTGAGACACAGACATTGACAGTACAGAGCAGACCAAGAACAGTTCCGAAAGACACAGCCACTGCAAGGATTGTACCAAGATGCAAAGACACTGCCAGCATCAATTGAAGGAAGAGATAGGTAGGCACCAATGCAGGAATTCATCCAACATCATAAAAATCAACATGGTAACACCAGAATCCAGTGCTGTGGAACAATGTTCTTCTACCCTGTAAAGATGGGTCACTTATATTGCTTTTTAATAAGATGCTGTTTGGCCATTAGCCAGTCAGGAAGTATAGGTGGGGCAACCAGCACAGGAGAATTCTGGAAACAGAAAAGGCTCAGTCTGCAGTCATCCCCCTGACCCAGAGGAAGCAAAATGAGAATGCCTCACTGATAAGAGGTAGAAAGCCACGTGGCTAACACAGACAAGAATTATGGATGAATGTAGGATGTAAGAGTTAATAAAAAGCCTGAGATAATAGGCCAACCAGTTTATAATTAGTGTAGACCTCTGTTTATTATTTTGGGGATTAAACGGCTGTGGGAAAGGAAGGGACAGAAACTTCTATCAACAATCCAGTGAACATATCACAGGAAGACATGATCATCCTAACCCAGAAGGAGAAGAAAGCAAATTTAAATATAAATTTATGAAGATGATAGAGACCTTTAAAGAGAAAATGAAAAACTCCCTTAAAGAAATGGAAGAAAAAAACAAACAGAAAATGAAAGAAATTTATAAATCCCTCAAAGAAATAAAAAAAAAAACAATCAAATAGGTGAAGCAAACAGTTCAAGACTTGAAGACAGAAATAAAGGCAAAAAAGAAAATACAAACTGAGGAATTCTGAATATGGAATATCTGGGTAAACAAAAGGAACTACAGAGGCAAGCATAAACAACAGAATACAAGAGGTGGAAGAGAGAATCTCAGATGTTGAAGATACTATGGAGGAAATCAATTCATTGATCAAAGGAAACATTAAATCCAACAAATTATTAACAGAAAACATCCAGGAAGTGTGGAACACCATGAAAAGACCAAACCTAAGAATAATAGGGATAGAAGAAGGAGAGGAACTCTAGCTCAAAGGCACAGAAAATATATTCAACAAAATCATAGAAGAAAACTTCCTCAACCTAAAGAAGTATATCCCTATGAAGGTACAAGATGCTTACAGAACACCAAATAGACTGGATCACAAAACACATCCCCTCACCATATAATAATCAATTCAAATGCAAAACACACAGAATAAAGAAAAATATTTAGAGCTGCAAGGGAAAGTGGTCAAGTAACATATAAAAGTAGAATAATCAGAATTACATCCAACTTCTTAGTAGAAACCATAAAAACCAGAAGGTTCAGGGCAGATGTGCTGCAGACACTAAGAGACTATGGATGCAAGCCCACACAAATATGCCCAACAAAGTTTTCAAACCTCATCAATGGAGAAAGCAAGATATTCTATGACAAAACCAGATTTAAACAATACATTACACAAACCCAGCTCTGCAGAAAGTACTAGAAGGAAAACTTCAACCCAAGGAAGCTAACTGTACCCCCAAAATGCAGGCAACAGATAACCTCCCACCAGCAAATCCCAAGGAAGGGAAACACACACACTGCCACTGAAAAATAACAGAAATTAACAAACACTGGTCATTAATATTTCTTAATATCATCAATGACCTCAATTCACCTATAAAAGGACACAGGCTAAGAGAATGGATATAAAAGCAGAATCCATCCTTCTGATATATACCAGAAACACATCTCAACTTTAAAGACAGACAATACCTCAGAGCAAAGGATTGGATAAAGTTTTTTTTATTTTATTTTAGTTGTTGCAAAAAAAATTCCCATTTCCCTCCCCCTCTTCGCACACATCGCTCCTACTCCCACTCCCCTCTCCCTCTCCCCCTCCTCCCACTCCATTCCCCCTCCCTCTCAAGAATGAAGAGCAGTCCAGATTCCCTGCCCTGCGGGAAGTTCACAGTCCTCCCACTTCTATCCAGGACCAGGAAGGTGAGCATCCAAACAGGCTAGGCTCCCACAAAGCCAGTTCATGTATTAGGATTGAAACCTAGTGCCATTGTCCTTGGCTATCCTATAGCCATACTGATGAATATCTTGCATATCACCTTAGAACCTTCATCTGGTGATGGATTGAGATAGAGACAGAGGCCCAAATTGGAGCACCGGACTGAGCTCTTAAGATCCAAATGAGGAGCAGAAGGAGGAAGAACATGAGCAAGGAAGTCAGGACCACGAGGGGTGCACTCACCCACTGTGACAGTGGAACTGATCTATTGGGAGCTCACCAAGGCCAGCGGGACTGGGACTGAATAAGCATGGGATGAACCCAGATTTTCTGAACATGGCGAACAATGAAGGCTGAGGGGTAAAGATTTTTTTTAATCAAATGGACCTAAGAAACAAGTGGGTGTAGTTTTCCTAATAGCTAACAAAATAGACTTCAAACTAAAATCATTCAGAAGAAATAAAGAAGGAAACTTTATACTCATAACAGGAACAATCCATTAAGATATAGTCTCAATTCTGAATATCTATGCCCCTAATACAAGAGCATCCACATTTGAAAAGGAAAGATTACTAAAGCTTAAAGCACACATCAAATCCCACACACTAATAGTAGGAGACTTCAACACTCCACTCTCGTCAATGGACAGGTCAACCGCACAGAAACTTAACAGAGAAATAAAAGAACTGACAGATGTCATGACTCAAATGGACTTAACAGACATCTACAGAATATTTCAACCAAACACAAAAGGTGCTTCTTCTCAGCACCTAAAGGAACCTTCTCAAAAACTGACCACCTACTCGATAACAAAGCAAACCTCCACAGAAACAAAAACATATTGGAATAATGCCTTTCTTATTGGAATACCATGGTTTAAAGTTAGAATTCAACAACACTAATTGCAGAAAACGTACAAACTCATGCAAACCGAACAGTGCCACCCCTGGGTCAAGGAAGAAATAAATAAAGAAATTAAAGACTTCTTAGAATTCAACAAAAATGAAGACACAATGTACCCAAACCTTTGGGACACTATGAAAGCAGTACTAAGGAAAGTTCATAGCACTAAGTGCCTACATAAAGAAAGTGGAGAAAGCTGACACTAGTGACTTAACAGCCCACCTGAAAGCTCTAAAACAAAAGGAAGCAGACTCACCCAGGAGGAGTAGATGACAGGAAATAAGCATATTGAAGGCTGAAATCAATAAAATAGAAACAAAGAAAACATTACAAAGAATCAATGAAACAAAAAGCTAGTTCTTTGAGAAAATCAACAAGTTAGACAAACACTTACCCAAAATAATCAAAAGGCAGAGAAAGAACATCCAAATTAACAAAATAAGAAATTAAAAGGGGCAGTGAAGAAATCCAGAGAATCATTATGTCATACTACAAAAATCTGTACTCCCCAAAATTGGAAAATGTAAAAGAAATGGACAATTTTCTGGATAGGTACCATATGCCAAAATTAAATCAAGACCAGGTACACAATTTAAATAGACCTATAAACTGCAAGGACAGAGAAGCTGTCATCAAAAACTTCCCACCCACCCTCCAAAAAATATCCCAGGGCCAGATGATTTTAGTGTAGAATTCTACCAGAACTGCAAAGATGAGCTAATACTCCTCAAAGTGTTCCACATAATAGAAACAGAAGGAACATTGCCAAATTCTTTGTATGAGGCTAAATATATATATATATATATATATATATATATATATATATATATATATCCTCCCTTTTTGGCAGGTGATTGGGGCCTTTGCACTGGGTTTTAAGGTCAGAGTGGTACTTCTAATATGGTGTCAGTCATATTGTCTGGGGACCAATCACAATACAAAAATTAAGAGGAAAATTTGAGCAATAGGATCTGCTATATATTTGGAAGACCTTTAAGAAGATCAATGTAATCAACCTTACTTTACTTTGGACTCTCACTGTCATTGCAATAAACTCAGATAGACACACTGTACATCTTGTACCATGTTCCCCAGTTCTCCTTTATGTGACATTCGTGCCCCTCACTCAGAATGGTGTCAGTGTATAAAAGATGTGGTACTAAAACCTGTGAACACACACTTAAAGCAACATCATTAAAAATAAGAGTGTATCCCCACAAGAAATCTTGAAGACAACACACACATCAGTTCTTTTTTTTAAGTATAAATCCCATTTATTTTTCCAAGGTATTTTCTTCTATCTTCATGAAGCCACTTTACATGGACTTTGGTTTAGGTTGTGGGGCAGTACCAGCAGGTCTAAATCATGGTGGGGGTGTTTGGTCCTTCTGAGCTTCCCGAGATCGATTCCTGACTACCTTGCTATGAGTAGCACAGCTCACACAGTAATGCAGCTTGACATAGAGTTTGGGGAGCACATAAGCAGAGAAGACACTTGCTTCAGACATGTCCCTGATGGCAGCAGCATCTACAATGTTCCGAATGACGAACTTCTTAATGGCCTTTTCCTTGGGCACACAGCGGGCACACTTTGTGCAGCGAATTGGCTGCACATGGCTGCGGCCCTTTGTGGCACAACTGTTGTTTCTCCTTTTTTGGTCATCTTGGAGTCAAGTCCTGAAAGAGGCCGCACATCGGTTCTTAACATCTGATTGTGACTTTGTGTGCTCTTCTGAGTCAGTGAGTTTAGAATGGCCTTTTGAAGATGCAGTTACTATGCTGTGGTGGTTTGAACAATGGCCCCCAGAGGCTCATGTATTTTAATGCTAAACCACCAGGGACTGAAACTCTTTGATAGGATTATCATCAGATTTGTTGGCCTCCTTGGAGGAAGTATGAGAGCTTATGGTTTTAAAAGAAGTGGAGAGGCCCACATCTCTCTCTTGCCCTGCTACCTGCTCATCAGGAATATAGTCCTCAGCTACTGCTTCACTGCCATGCCTGCCTCTATGCCCCCCATGATAATGGTAATGGACTAAATCTGTGAAACGATAAGGAAACCCCCAATGAAATGCTTTCTCTTGCCTTGGTCATGATGTCTTTTCACAGCAATAGAACAGTGGCTAAGACACCTACCAGTTAGGTGACAGTAGCCTAAAGGGCTAAGACACCTCCACAGCATAAGATAAGCTTTGGATCAGAGTCCAGAAAATAGAACAGTTTTCCCATGCAAGGTTTCATAAGTCTAGGACTCAAGGGGGTATAAATGGAAATGGATGGCTCCCTATCACCCCTCGTGGCTGGGACAGTTTTTGTTGCCTGTGAATGACTTCTGTTCTGCTGGCCTAAAAGTTTTGGTCCCAATTTAGAGATGAGTGCATCTGCCTGGAGACATGATAAAATTTCCATATAACTAGAAGCTCGGGTTCCTTACTGGTCACTTGATGGCAGTGGGTGTTGTATCTTATCTGTTGCTTTCATTGGTTAACTAATAAAGAAAACTGCTTGGCCCTGATAGGACAGAAAATTAGGTAGGCGGAGTAGAAAGTACAGAATGCTGGGAGAAAGAAGCCAAGTGAGGCAGCTGCCATGATTCTCCCACTCTACACAAACGCAGGTTAAGTTCTTCCCTGGTAAGCCACCTCATGGGCTACACAGATTATTAGAAATGGGTTAGATCAATATGTAAGAGCTAGCCAATAAGAGGCTGGAACTAATGGGCCAGGTAGTGTTTAAAAGAATACAGTTTCCATGTAATTATTTCAGGTAAAGCTAGCCAGGTGGCGGGAAGCAGCCCACCGTTTGCTCCTCACAGCAGTCACTTTGAAATTCTGATGCTTTTGTCTCAACAGCCTAAGACTGTAATAACAGTTTTAAGAGGAGATGTGATTTATCAAGACTCCTAGGGGAAATATGGATTGCATCTCCAAAATGGTGATAAGGCAGTCTGGCTTGCATGAGATCCTATAGTGTTTCTCTTGGCGTTAGCATATTCTGTGATTCATTTTAATAGTAAATTATAACAACCAATCCAGGCAGGATGAGAAAGGACCCAGGGATGAGGTATGGGTCACTCCTCCAGGAAAAGTACCAAAGCCTACTCTGGTATTGCTGAGGTTGGAGGAAATACAGAAAGGATTGCAGAGAAAGGTAGTTATAAATACAATCTGACATCATGAGTGTTTTTGTCATATTTTGTTAAGAACATATTTATGAATATACACACATATAGTAAGTATTTATGTTTTCATCCCTCTTCCTCTTTATCGTGTAATTTTAAATCCTTTGAGATAATATCAGGATGTTGCATTTAAGTTATAAGATATCAAGATTTTGTTCCCAATGAGATACTGGTACCTATCCTAAAGTATATATAGTACATTTACAGTGTACATTAAATGTTACACCATTAGGCGGAGCTATGAATTGGCTACTGTTCTCATTGGAAACTAGGATGACAGGAGATGTGAGCATGTGTCACTCTGGGAAGGTGTAGACTGTGATGCTAGACTCACTTGTCAGCTTCCCAGCCTGAGTCACTCTGAGAAGGTGTAGACTGTGATGCTAGACTCATTTGTCAGCTTCCCAGCATGTGTCACTCTGGGAAGGTGTAGACTGTGATGCTAGACTCACTTGTCAGCTTCCCAGCATGTGTCACTCTGGGAAGGTGTAGACTGTGATGCTAGACTCACTTGTCAGCTTCCCAGCATTGGAATCAGCCACACCCAAGCAATTGCTTCCATCAGAAAGATTTTCTTGGTTGGATCATTTGAAGTCAAAAGACCCACCCTAAACCTAGATAATGTGAGACCAGAAGACCCATCCTAAATCTGGGTCATGCCTATGTAAAAGGACATGGAGAAGGAAGCCTGTGCTTTTGCATGCTTTCCCTTACTCTCGCTGGCAAAGTTCATTTATTCTGCTGCTGAAGCATTGCTTTGTTAGTATTAGAACTTATTTCTTTGGAATTCCAGGGCACACTCAAGACCATCTGAGACATTTATCCCTGGCGACTGAAGAACTGCTGATTTCTTGGCCTTTCTATTGAGAATCAGCCATCTTTGCACTAGCTAGACCACACCCTGCAAGCCACTTGAATACCCACATGGTGTGTGTATATATATATGTGTGTGTGTGTGTGTGTGTGTGTATATATATTTCATCTTAAAGGAGAACCTACCAATGGTGCTCATCCAGGTCAGCATAATTTCTGTTTTCTAAAGCTTCTCCTTATGTCCACAGTAAGTGTAGCTCTCACCTGTCGTCAAAGGATCTTATATTTGCAACACACAGCGACCAGTATTGAAAACCACAACTGGTCAAAGTGAAGAGTTCAACTGATAGTGGGGTTCATGGCCCAAACATATGAACCTGCAACACAACTCCTTGACCTGGGTGGAACTTTGTCTGTCAAATTAAGGTTATCATTTTCAATAGTTCAGCTGAAGGCTGTATCATTTCTAAAAATTTCTCATTCTTGACTCTGTTATCAACGATTTTTTAAGGGTATAATATAAAGAGTAAGCTAATAGTCACCATGATCACAAATATATATATATATATATATATATATATATATATATATATATATATATATATACAAGGTAGCTCATTATAGCTTTTGCAGAATTCCATCCATAGTAGAAACAAAAAAGGTTGTTAAATTCCTGAATGGTGATATTGTCTGCAATTATTTTGGGGCTGGTTGACAATTTTCAAATTTATTTATTTATTTATTAATCAAATTAACTTACCTCTGTGATAATTTTCAGGAAATTATTATAGGTGTATTATGCTTGATTGGCCAGCAGGTGTCACAATTGCGCAGTAAGGCAGGTCCAAGATCAGTACCTGAAATATCTGAGACTTAGAATTACTAACAAATTTAGTTAATTACATAAGAGCAGCACATCCGCATATGGAGGCTTGAGTTGGTCAGAATATCAAGGAACCCAGAGCTCAGGCCAGGTATTCACGAGTACGAACTGGGAAGGCAAGCCTGCAGGTGCAGGGTTAGAGCCCCTGTTCCTGGAGTCTGAGCTCAGCCTGACCAGAGCAGGCCTGGCAGAAGCCAGAGAAGCCGTCGAAGAGTTGCAGCAGAAAGAGCGGGTAGCAATAATTCAGCCACTTAGTAGGTGGGACCAGGCCACATGGGCATGGGCAGTGGGAAATTGCCAAATCACCGCAGCAGGCCAGTCCAGCTAAACCTTGCTCAGCTGCCCAGAGGGGTAGTTCAGCTGCATGGGGTGGAAGAAGGTTGTGGGGGCCTGGGCAGGGCCCAGCAGTAGCATGGATACAGACCATGTTGGTGCTAATTTGTTGACATGCAAAAGAGTTGCACAATAGCCCGGAATGGCATGTAACAGAGGTTTATTTATCTGGAAATAAGCTCACAGAAAGAATAGGGATCCATAGTCCTCTGTATGTGATGTGGGAGTCCCTTGTGTGTTGTGATTACCATTAATGAATAAAGAATCTGCCTTGGCCTGTTGATAGGGCAGAACTTAGGTAGGCAGGGAGGACAGTACTGAATGCTGGGAGAAAGTAGGGCAGAGTCAGAGGGACACCATGGAGCCACTGCCTGAGATGGATGTGTTGAAACTTGCTGGTAGGCCATGACTTCGTGGTGATATACAGATTAATAGAAATGGTTTAAATTAAGATGTAAGAGTTAGCCAATAAGAAGCTAGAGCTAATGGGCCAAGCAGTGTTTTAATTAATACTGTTTTTGTGTGATTATTTCAGTTCTGGACAGCCAGGACAAACAAGCAGCTCACCCCAACATGTATGTGCTGGGAACTAGAACTGAATCCAAGAGACCTGCACATGCTTTTCATCTGCATTTATAGTACGTGACACCATGCCCAAAGTAGGCTGGTATCTTAAAGACTATTGGCTGAAAGAGTTCCCACAGCAAGCATCATTTAACTTTTCCCTGGTCTGGGAATCCCTGGAAAACTCCCTCCTCCATATGGGGAACCCTGGGTAACCCCCATCCATCTTAGGAACTTCCTCTCTCAATTACAAGGATCAAATTTTTTTTCTAAACATAATCTTCTGTCTTGCCAGTATCTTGTTGGCTCCAAGCTGTCAGCTGGACAGTTCCACAAAGACTGAAAAACACTGAAGTAACCAGCTACCCCAGGACATGACCAGCATCCCAGCTTTCTCAAATTCTCCAAGATTTCAGTGGCCACAAATCAGCAGGAAGCAGTCTTGAGGGACCCAACTCCTCCATGCATGCCCATCTGCTACCCTTAGCCCCTGAGTTTTTATAATTAACAAAAGTGTGAAATATTATTTCCATCACCCAAAGTTGCCAGTGCTCTGACACAATGCCTAGCGACCCCAAGCTCTGGCACTATTGGTTCCACAGCTGCACATGCGCCATCAAACGTTCAGGCAACTTACATAGCCACCCAGGGTCCTCAAGCCCTATGT